>JAANYP010004212.1:587418-1116449 GCA_020465985.1 Centrapalus pauciflorus
AGTACTCATTTTTTTTACATAATTATGTATACGATTACGAAGGTATAGATTTTTATTTTCAAGGTATCAATTGATGTCTTGTTCTAGATGAGATTGTTGTCTATTGTTTTGTTTCAAAATTTTTATGTTTTTAGTGACCCTGAGATGAAAAGTTTGTAGTTGCTTCATGTATATTGTAATAGAGTCAAAGATGGATATTGTAATTGATTCAATGATTTTTGTATCAATGAACTAATATTGTTTATATATTGGATCAATATTTATAAAATACCAAATCAATGTATTTGTATTGTTGAAAGTGCATCATCATATTTGTATTATTGAATCAATGCATAATTGTATTCTTGTTGTTGAATCTATGAATGTTTATTGTTAAATCAGTGCATCATGGTATTTGTGTTCATGGATTTTTGTTTTGTTCATAGACAATTATATTGTTGAATCAGTGCATCATCATATTTGTGTTATTGTATCTATGAATCTGTATTGTTAAATCAATTCAGTTGTGTTGTTGAATCATTGCATCGATATGAACATATTATATCTATGTATGAATTAATATTACAAATTTAGCGTCATAAAATTACTGAATCGAGGTGGTAAATTAAGTGGATCATAGATTTTACAAAACTTTGTTTAATGATTGAATCGTCATTTTTAAAAGATTGGATTGTTGATTTTTAAAAATTAATCATCAATTTTTAAAAGAGTGAATCTTTGTTTGATTTTTAAAATATAGAATGTTAGAGTATGGATCATGGGAGAGTGGCCTTCTATAATTACTGAAAGTTGAAGCCTTCAATTGTCTGGACATGCTTCAATATTTGTGCAGAAAGTCTCGAAGGGTCTGTGTGTGCAGAGTGATATTCGAGAGACAGAGAGGGAATTTCTAAGTCTGTGCAGTGTGCAAAACTCGAAGGACAGAAACAGATTGTTTCTGATTTTGTGTGTAGCGTTCGTAAGGCAGAAAGAACAGAGAAGAAAACAGAATGTAAACTAACTTCAATATTATTAATCACACACTGAAATTACATAATAAGTTCACCCCTTATATAGATTGTGAACCGGTGCAAATGAACCATTGTGATGGTTCATTTGGTAGTTAATTTTGGAGGGAAAAACTAACTAATAACTACCTTACATTATCCGGTTTATATATATATACATAGTACCGGAATTTCATTAATTAAATACATATAATTAAGCATAAGTATCTTAAGTTTAATAACACTTATTATGTTTCTAACATTCACCCCCTAAGTGTTATAAACTTAAAGTGAATCTTCAATCCTTTAGCTTCACACAATGACAACAAAGTCATCATTTTCTTTGTTGTCTCCTTCTTCAATCACTTGACTTGCCATCTTCAAGACCACATTAATGGTATCCTCCTCTTTGCTTGATCCTTCATCCACCATCCTTTTATCTTTTGTGTTTACATCAACATCTTTGCATCCTCGTGCTATACGTCTCTCAAACCTTGCTTCATCTTGGCCAACTACACTCTTAGTTGTGCCCATGTCATTCAAATCTCTTGAATGTTCCCAATGCCTTTTCTCGGCTTCCTTGATGAATTTATAATACTCTTGAGGTTGTACTAGGCATGCAATATAGATCTCCTTCAAACCACTTTGGAAATCAATTGGAAAGCCTAACCCATTGGCTATTCCACCCCATTTATTTTTTGATGTAACACACTCAAAGCCTCCATTGCTTTCAACTATTTTGTAAAGATCAAACAAACAAACTTTTGCTCCAAACAACTTAAATGGCAAATCTAATTTTGATTTGGTAACATTCTCATGATACCAAGTTAAAACTCCTTCAAATGCCTTTTTAAACAAATCTTTATGAGCCATGACAAAGTGATTGTTGTTTATCAAATCCAAAAATTTGATAAACTCTTCAATACTTTCAATTTTCAAAGAAACTACTTCCCAATCATCTTCTTGGTTTTCTTGTGTCTTGACAACATCAATGGATTTGTCAAGATCCTCAAAATATTTTTCAAGATATTCATCTTGTCTTTTGAAAACATTTTCATCAACAACACTCTTCACTCTATTTTCAGGATCAAACACATGAGACACCTTACAAGTTAAACCTTCAAAATCAACTTCAAAACCTTGCATGATCAATTGTTTCATGCTAAGCAAGTTGATGTTAATTTCAGGAACATATGCTACATATGGTATTCCATATTCATTGTGAGTTGTTACCAATTTTACAACTCTATACCATGTGTAAACAATACACTTGATTCGTGTTCCTGAGTATCAACAATAAAACATCCTTTTAACTTGTTAAGCAATTCTTTATTTGGTGTCATGTGTTTTGAGATCTTAGTGTTTACATACCAGAAATTGTCCCAACCATTGTTGTCCGATCCTTGTACTAGATATTCACCATCAAAGCATATCCTCTCCTTATATTTTTGGACATATGGTTTCAGAGGTTCTATTTTCTGATTTGGAGATGAGGGAGTGTATTCTTCCTCTTCTTCTGTTTTGGTCACGGACAGTTCAGTACCAGAGGGTTCAAAAACCTTCTCTTTTCCTTTTGATAATCCAATTTCTGTGCAGTCCCTTGTTGTGCAATCCCATGCAAAATGCCCTTTGGTTCGACATTTATAACATCGTGAGCGTCTCTCTTTTCTGTCCAATTCCTTGATCCTTTGATCTTCTTCCCAGCGCTGCCATCGCAACCTTCTGTCCTTTATTCTGCGTAACTTTTCTCTCATCCATGATCCTCTTTCATTGTCTTCATTTAGTCCCAATCGAAGCCTGCTCTGATACCAATTGTTAGAGTATGGATCATGGGAGAGTGACCTTCTATAATTACTGAAAGTTGAAGCCTTCAATTGTCTGGACATGCTTCAATATTTGTGCAGAAAGTCTCGAAGGGTCTGTGTGTGCAGAGTGATATTCGAGAGACAGAGAGGGAATTTCTAAGTCTGTGCAGTGTGCAAAACTCGAAGGACAGAAACAGAATGTTTCTGATTTTGTGTGTAGCGTTCGTAAGGCAGAAAGAACAGAGAAGAAAACAGAATGTAAACTAACTTCAATATTATTAATCACACACTGAAATTACATAATAAGTTCACCCCTTATATAGATTGTGAACCGGTGCAAATGAACCATTGTGATGGTTCATTTGGTAGTTAATTTTGGAGGGAAAAACTAACTAATAACTACCTTACATCAGGGGCGGACTCAGTAAACAATAACGGGTGTCACTCGACACCGATAAATTTTCAAAATACTGAGTTACGTATGTATCAAAAACCCGAGTGACACCTAAGATTTTTTTTAGTGACACCTACGAAAAATTTATAAAACTATAACATACGTATCTAATTTACATTTGTTGTTTTTATTACTTAAATTTATTGAAATAATACTGAGTTTTAATCAAAAAACTTTTAAAAAAAGCACAAGAGAATATAAAAACAACAATAAAGAATGGTAAGTAAGTTAGCCCAAAAGGCCAATAGATTTTTTAAAAAGCCCAAAAAAACAGTCAATGTCTTTGAAAGTTGAAACCCCAAAATCACTTTCTACTTTCATCACACACTTCAACCTTCGGCCACTTCACCTTCAACTTTTGCTCACCAAGACACCACACCAAACATTCATCCTTCGAGTGGACAACTGAACATCTGACCAACCGGAAAGGCGGCGACGACGCAACCACATAGGTTAATAAACAAAATTTTTACATGATTTCAAAAGATAAAGACTCTAGGTTAATAGACACTTAATTAAATTATTATAATTAAGTGTTTATTTTTTAAGTTTTTTTGATCAATTGTTAAACTTATTTGTTAATTCTTTAAAAAATTTAGGTTAATACACAAAATTTTGACAAGATTTCGAAAGATAAAGACTCAAAGGCAACAATCGTAAAACTTTAATACTTACTATACTTTTTGGTTTTAAGTTTTAATGGTATTGTATTATTATGTATTTTTCTAATTAGAAAAATCTTGTTATTTGTTAATTTTGTGTTGGCAACCCGTTTCGGTGACCCGATCCGTCTTAGAAAATATTTCAAAAATATAATTATTAAACTTGCTTTAAAAAGTGACACCCATAAAGAAAATTTCTGGATCCGCCCTTGCCTTACATTATCCGGTTTATATATATATACATAGTACCGGAATTTCATTAATTAAATACATATAATTAAGCATAAGTATCTTAAGTTTAATAACACTTATTATGTTTCTAACATAGAATCATTGTATGAATATTTAATGATTAAAAGAAAATTGATTTAATATAGAAATTATAACAATTTTTTGGACTAATATACCCTTCATTTAATTGTGTTATTTTCTAAAAGTCAAATTTCCATTCTTACATTAATCTATTATTGGAAGCTAATGATTGGTCTAGAATTTTTCTCCCTTCTTCTCACCATAATTTCTTCTCACGAGATCCATATCCTCTATATATATATATATATATATATATATATATATATATATATATATATATATATATATATATATATATATATATATATATATATATATATATATATATATATATATATATATATATATATATATATAGAATATGGTTCGAGAGAGTACCTCCATTATGCAGCGCACCTGAAGGTACCATCTTTAAAAAAACTTTTTATAAATTTTTTTTCATAAACATGTTTTAATTAGCATTATGAAGATCGTATGTAAATTTCACATACATTCACATCTCCTAGCTCCTAAAAAGTGATGTGAACACACACTTACATGATTTTGAATACATGTGAACTCACATTTATGTGATGCGTGTTTTCATGCCCTTAGAGTTTTCGGATTTGCGTGAAATTCACATATGATCTTCATCATGTTAATTAAAACATGTTCATGAAAAAAAATTTCATAAAAAATACTTTTAAGACAGGTACCTTCTGGTGCGCTGCATAATGGGTGGTACTCACTTGAACCTAAATCTATATATATATATATATATATATATATATATATATATATATATATATATATGTGTGTGTGTGTGTGTGTGTGTGTGTGTATGCGCACGGGGGGATAACTTAACGTTAGGGACCCGTCAAGTGACACCAGGTAGATCTAGAAGACCTAGCTAATAACCCATAGAACGCGCTATAATTCTGAACTCGAATATGAAAATCATACATATGCTTTGAAGTAGCTATATAGTACGTTATATAGTTAGGGGGAATCTGTAATTAATTAAATAAAAATATAAGTTTTTGTATGTGGTTGTTTAGTGATGTATCATTATCTGAAAAAATAAGGAATGTAAAGGTTCTCATCCAACAGCATCATGACGAAAATGAACCAACTCTCCGTCTGATATCATATCGACAAAAAAACAAAACATTCAATTCGATCCAGCTCTATTCAATTATGTCACTTAAGTTGCTGTGTGTGTGTGTTAATATATATATATATATATATATATATATATATATATATATATATATATATATATATATATATATATATATATATGCACCTGTATGCATTGTGCACTTTGGGAACCTGTATGCACCGTTGGATCTTGAATTTTAATGATTCAGATTGTAGTGGCAAAAGGGTAATTAACTTGAAAATGGGTGCACGGGTGCACAACTTCTCACGCGCGAAAGGGCAAAATCGGAAGATTCTTGAATTTAGAAAATATTCAATCCGAATCTAAACAAATATGATGCATCTTCATTCAATTTATTGGATTCGTCTTCAAACACGATGCATCTTCATCCAATTCAATTTACAAACATGATGCATTTCGATCATATTCATCCTCGTCTTTGTTCCATCATTATGCATCACCAAAATCGTGATGCATTTCGGCCATATTCATCCTCGTTTTTGTTCCATCATTATGCATCACCAAAATCGTGATGCATTTTGACATTTAAACGTGTTAATTTCGTGATGTATCTCTGAAATTTAAACGTGTTCATCAACGTCTTCAATGTGTTCATCATTGTCGTGATGCATTGCTGTTGTGCATCATGTTTGAACAACCAATACCATATGCTATGAAAGAGAAGGAAAAGAGGATGGATTTATGGAAAGGTGGTTGATCATTTTATTTAGTTTCCTAAATAAATGATAAATATTAAATTAAATCTTATAATTTAACAATATATTATTAAGCATTTCCAAAATGCCCTTAATGCACCCTTTGTAAACAAGTAATGAATTTTTGGTTCCCATTTGGTTCCCAATGCATATGGTGCCCCATGGAACCTCAATCTATATATATATATATATATATATATATATATATATATATATATATATATATATATATATATATATATGGCTTACTTCCATCGTCGTTACTCGATCGTTTTAATTTCCTATAAAACAGATAGCAATTAAAACCCGAAAAAGAAGTCAAATATTTGTCGTAATTCAACACTTAGAATATTACACGCACTATAATCTTCATGAAACAGACAAAACGGCCACGAATTAAGCTCAGGTCGTGATCGAAGCGAATTCAAATCCAGAATTTTAGGTGTTGAAAAAGTCTTGATCGATGGAACTCTAGTGGAAATTTGGTAGTATTTATACACGGAGCAGCTGGAAGTCGATAGATGAAAAGGCATAGATACCAAGCCATAAAAAATGAGCCTTTGTAAGTTTCTTTTCGCTCTAATCGTTCTTCAAGCTCGAATCTTGACACGAGCAGTTGTTTTTCGTGAGTACATAGGGGCTAACTTCAGAAATGTTCGATTTTCTGATGTACCCATAAACCCTAATATCGACGTTCATTTCATTCTCTCTTTCGCAATTGATTTCACTACGGATTTGTCCCCTAAACCCACCAACGGAAGGTTTAATGTGTTTTGGGATGCCGCGAATCTCAGCCCGTCTCAGGTTCTGTCCATTAAGCGCCAGCATTCTAATGTAAAAGTTGCATTAAGTCTTGGAGGGGACAGCGTACGCGAAAAGCCTGTTAACTTCACCGCCTTCTCAATAGATTCATGGGTATCTAACGCTGTTTCTTCTCTCACTAATGTTATAAAACAGTTTAATCTAGACGGAATCGATATCGACTATGAGCATTTCCATGCTCCACCTAACGTCTTCGCGGAGTGTATAGGTCGGCTTGTGACGATTCTAAAGAAGAATCGAGTCATTTCATTTGCTTCAATCGCACCATACGACGATGGTGAAGTTCAACGCCACTACTTGGCACTATGGAGAAGCTATGGACGTGTTTTTGACTACGTTAACTTCCAGTTTTATGCTTATGATAGGGGAACCACTGTAGCTCAGTTTCTGAGTTACTTCAATACACAGGCATCAAATTATAAGGGTGGTAAGGTGTTGGTCAGTTTCAGCACTGATTCTAGTGGCGGTTTAAAGCCCGATAAAGGGTTCTTTACGGCCTGTGAGAAGCTCAGGAGTCAGCAAAAACTCAACGGTATCTTTGTTTGGTCTGCAGATGACTCGAAAGGCAACGGATTTACGTACGAGAGGCAATCACAAGCACTTTTAGCAAGAGCTCAGTTGATTTGACATAATAAATAAATAAAGTCGATCAGTCATATATGGGATCGATGCTTTCAAAAACCAGAATTATAAGTTGCAATCTCTTAATTAATCCACGTACTAGCTGGTTATTATGAATTGTATGCGCGTTAGCTAGCTAGCTAGGGAGTTAATTTGCAGCTTGCTAGCTAGTTTGGTTTACTTGTATTCTTAATTTCTGATCAGTGTTCATGCAAGCAATTCAATATATCATGTTTTCATGCATATTTATATAATTTGCATATATGCATCAAGAAATCCTGAGAAACTTTAATTTATGGATCATTTCTTCTAACAAGAGTACACTAAATTAAGGTAATTAAAACATGAAAACAAATACATGAAAATTAATATTTTTTATAAATAAAAGAGACAATTAAAGAAATTAAAAGTAAACGTTAACAATCTTTCTAAATCACTCTCCCTCTTGTCCTATCTCTCTCTTATCACCATCACCGACCATCACCTCTCCCCCATATATATATCTCTCTCTCTCTCCTAGCGCCATCCTAACCCGTTCTCTCTTGGCCAACCACACCACCACCACCTGCATGCCTCGACCAACCACCCTCCGTGCGCGCGCGCGCGCGCGCACACACACACATATATATATATATATATATATATATATATATATATATATATATGTATGTATGTATGTATGTACGCACGTACGTATGTATCACACAGGCAACCACACAAGCACTGTTGCCAGCCTTGAACAACTGCCGTCACCACCTGCACGCCAACCACCACCCCCACATGGCCATCGTGTCTCCCTCTCGCCTATCGGCCACCTGATCCACCGCCACCTTGAAGTTTTGATTTTCATAGTGATGATGGTTTGAAGACGAAGGTGAATAATGAACGACGATAATGAACACGTGATGATGAACATGAACAAAAGATGCAATCGGTGGAGAACACAATGAACAATGCATAGACGAACGATGCAACAATGATGATGATTGACAGTGATGCATCACGAATTTGTCATGGTTGTTAAGATCCTGAATTAGATTGTATGATCGGTCAATCCTATGATCCTTCCAAGTGATTTGGAGTAGGATTTGTGTAGGATCATTTTTTAAAAGATCAAACGTCAGATCGTTGGATCGTAGGATTGGTCAACGATCCGTTCATACCTTTTACTTGGTTCGGACCCTTTTAATCGGGTTTTCGTGGGATCGTTTACCGATTCGATCCAACCATTTTATCCATTAGGATAATGACTCAATTAAGATGCATGCTTGATTGATTTTTTTGGATGACCACCAACGTTTTAAACATGAATGTACACGGTTTTTCTATTTATTGTACAAATATTTATTTTAAGTGTTATATAATTAATTAATAATATAAAATCACAAATTATGGTACCTAGAAAATATTCAAAAAAATAGTGATTTTATGGTAAGATCTTACGATCCCCATCCGATCCTACAATCCCGATCTTATAGAGACGAAAACGATCCTAGACAAGATCTCAATCTCATAAACAAAGTTGAGATGCATCAAGGGTTGAACGATAAACATGAGATGCATCGACATTTCCATCATCTTTTTTGAATTTGTATTGATTTTGTTAAATTTGAAAATGTATGCAATCAAATTTATTTAACATTTATTAAATTAATATTTTTTAGAATATTCAGTTTAATATAAATTAAAATTAATTTGACTACACATAATTTTCTCCTAAACTACGATATGCCAGATGTAAAGGCTCGATGCACCAGATATAAAGGCTATAAAAGGGTTCTTCGGCTTCATGATACATAAAACTTCTCAATTGAACATAACCATAACCATACACACTCACACACACACCTTAATTATTTTTTCCAATTTTTTTCATAGGTTTGTTTAAACTAACATCAAAAGTTCATATTTAAAAATTCATATGTTTCGAGTTGTGAAGGTACGTTAAAACATACATTCACATCAAATACTTTTCATTCACATCTCATTTTAGAGTTTTTACAAAGCTCGAAACCATTTGAACGCTTTTTAAAATAGTCTAATAATTTTTAATTTAAACATGAAAATGAAAAAAATAAAAAACTTTGTAGGAAAAATTAATTTGTTGTCAATAAAACAAAACCAAACAAAAGTGAGTTCCACGTATCTCTTATCTTAATCATTTGGTCGTGTTTGATAACAAACTATCCACTTTCAAAATATATAACATGGGAGCGCATATACGTCATATATCGATGCCATTTTAATCACGTTTTTTCATGACCTCAACCATTGAGGTCTGATCCTAAGGCACTGGATGACATGTCTGATCTCTTGGGGTTTATTGGCTCGGTTAAACCGAATAATGGTAGGAAGGATGTTCGGATTTGGAAGCTTTGATCATCAAGTATGTTTTATGTAGGGTTAAAGTCTTACAATGCCAACCTACTTTTGAAAATGTATCGATATGGTACGTCTACTTTTTTAATTGTCTATATGGTACGTGTACTTCATTTTTCTGTATCGATATGGTCAATCTACATAATAGAGCCCGGTTTTTACATACGAAACATGGTTCTAATGGTATGAAAAACAGTGGTCTATTACAAATATGATCATATCGGTATGAAAAATTGAAGTACAACTACCATACCGACATTTAAAAAAGTTGACGAACCATATTGATAAATTTTCAAAAGTATGTTACTATTGTATGACTTTACCCCTTTTATATAAAACGTTTGACGAGTATGATTAGGAGTTTACGCTAAAAGAATATTATAACAGGAAGAAATTTTTATGATATCATGGGGTCTCATAAAGGTGAATATATATGACGGTTTGGAGACTATCGTTAGGAAAGGTTCCAACCAAAGATAAGTTGCTTGAGATGGGGATGGAGCTTGAGCATGATAAATGTTTCTTACATGAAGATGTTGCGGAATCCGTCAATCATCTTTTTTGGGAATGTAACAAAGTCACCCTTATTTGGAAAAATGGGAAGATGCATGGTGGAGCAAGCAAATACATAAGAAGCGGTCATGTTTGGAGGTGATTCAAATCTCATCCTGAGGAGGAATCCGGGGCGGACCTAAGGCTTCTGGGCCAGTAGCATGGGCAACCGATCATCGAGTCAATAATCACGTTGCGTAATGTAAATTTTTTGTATTTTAAAATTTGATTGTGCAACCAACGAAGTTTGAAGTGGCGGTGTATTTTTAAAATATAATTCTTTTGTATGTTTATAAAATAAAATTTATAATATTAACAAAACAATTAAATTTGTAGTATATTTATTTAATTAACAATAACTCAATCCAAACTGTAAATTTTTAAAAAATAAACTCAAAAATAATCGTTTACTATTTTATTATCCCACATTTATCAACCTATTTTTGAAGTTTTTTTTAGCCCAATCAAACTTAAGAATTTAACCCTCTTATCTAAAAAAACCCGTTTTCTTCTTTTTCACCTTTACATGTATCTCTTTTTTGGTATATATTCAATTTCTTGACTAAATTTTAGATTTATAATGCTGTAAATCCTTTAATTGTTTGATTATTAAATTTTAGGATTTTGGATTACAATTTTCTCTAATATTTATTTTAGTATTTGTATATCCCTATTGCGTATTGTTGGTCAGATACGACCTGACCAATTTAATTAATTAAATTATCAAACCATAGGATGACGAAAGTTGTCTTAGATTGTGCAACTGGCTGCCTCGGTTCTGGGTCCACCAGTGGGATTCCATAAGGCGTCATGAAGACTTAGTCTTGTTAACACAAAAACTTGGGCTTCTATGGATTGGCAATGGAAGGGAGTTGGAATCACGAAGATGGTAATAATGGGTTTTAAAATCCTGTTCTTTTGCAAGTTAAGGACTTAAGGTTCTCTTTGTTTAGGTGTTGTTGGTAGTGTCATTTTAATTTTAAGGGGATTTTTGTTGTATATAGTTTTTATATTTGGTATCTCTCAAAGACATCTTGAGGTGTATTTTGGTAATGTTTAGTTATTCTTAATAAATGTTTAGTTTAAAAAAAAAAGAAAAAAAGAAAAGTAATATCCGAATCCGGCGTACATATACGTAGACCTGGCAATACGTGTAATCGTGTAGTGTGTCGTGTCAGACACGAATTTTATACGACACGAATTTGTAATACACGAACACGACACGAATTATAAAACGTGTCTAAATATGAAACACGAACATGACACGCAAAATTTTCGTGTGACACGTGACACGACACGCATAAAACATGTGTCACATGACAACACGAATTTATACACGAGTTTAATCCAAAATATATATAATTATAAATCCAAAACATGATGATCCAAGTATCCAACAAAACTTCAAAAACACTTAAAGCCACTATTGATGATTGTAACCAAAGAGGAACTTTTAATTAAAATAGACTCCTTATTGATATCCAAGTCGACAATTGTATTTATCACATCATCAATGTGAGAGACCAAACCCAAACTTTTTCAAATATTTCAAATTAAGTGGGACTCAACTTTTTTTAGAAATCTTGAAACTACCTAGTTTATACTTGTGTTATACGTGTCTTATGTGTGTCATCGTGTAACACGATATTTATATGTGTCTTACACGTGTTTATACAGGTAAATTCGTGTTTTACCTGTATAATACACGAAACACGAATTTTAAATTCGTGTCGACACGATTTACACGAAACACGAGTTTGCAAAAACCATATACGGAAAACTCGTGTCGTATATGTGTCGTGTCTGTCGTGTGCGTGTCCTGTACCAAATTGTCAGGTCTACGTATACGTCATAATGCTTTAATAAATGACGGTCATATCCTTTAAAGCCAACTAGGTAGCTTCCATTAAATTATATATGAGCTTATGGGCACACTTGTAGAACATAAAGCTTATATATATATACGTGTAATTTCGAAATTTAACCAATTAAACTCGTGCTTTTTTGTATTACAAAAAAATAGTATTGTATTTATCATCGTATGAAAAAAGATATATAGTATTGTTTTATTTTTTCGGTTTTGTTATAATATATTTTTTATTTGTTGTTAAAAAAAAAATTATTAATTAACATCAAAATAAAAAAAACAAATAAAACCATGCACTGCACAGGAAAATGGTTTCCAAAAGGAAGAAAAGGTTAATGCCTACACTAAATGCACAAAGTATAAATAATGAAAAGAGGTGGAGCTAGCTAGCTATTAAATAAATAGTTAAACAAACAAAAAAAATCCCTAATTAAATGCACAAAATAACCATATATAACTAACTAGTTTATTACCCGCGTATTACGCAGATATTTTTATTATATATAAATTATAATAAATAAAAAGATAAAGATAAAAATATTATTTTTTAAACAAGAATATATAAGAGGATATTATTATTTATTATGACCTATTAATTTTGTATATTTCTAAATATATATGAAGACTAATTATTTTCTTATATATTTTTTAAACTTTTATTATATTATCTTATAATTAATAAGTTAGTAGATTATTAGATTTTGTTTGATTTGATTTGATTTGAATTTAAAAGTGGATTATATTAGATTTGGATAAATTTAATTAATAAGTTAGTAGAGTATTAGATTTTGTTTGATTTGATTTAAATTTAAAAGTGGATTATAATAGATTTGGATAGATTTGATTTAAAAATCTTTTTTATTTTTAAAATCTATAAATGTCACGTGTCGATTCATGGTGACGACACGTGACTCATCAGAAGTGAGTATAGTTACTTTTTTAGTAGTATAGATAGAAGATAGATTATAGTTAGAACGAATATACATAAGTTTGACTTTACTTTAATTAACAGCTAGCTTCTATCAGGAGTTTGAGTTTGATGCTAATTAATTAAATGCTGATGCCTGGCCTCCATGTGATGCATCAATACTTTTCCTTATTTAATTTAAATATTCATCTTATTAAATAATTAAGAAGCCAAAAGAAACATACAATACTTAAATTTATTAAACTTCAACTCATGTCATGTGCATCCTATATATTAATTGCTATACTACCTGAATTGCTTTGTGCCTATAATTAATTCAAATTATTAATCTTAGGTTATTTAATTCACATCAATACACACACAAAAACACACACACACACACACACATATATATATATATATATATATATATATATATATATAGTTTTACGGAGTTCTATATTAAATGTAGATGTTTATTACGATAAAATGTTATAGTTCATACAAAAATACAATATATAAATGTTGAAAAATGCATAATTTCACATCATTTGAATTTTATTATGACAAAAAAGTTATTTTATGCAAAAGTGTAATATTTAAATAATATGCACATGTTCAAATGATGTAAACTGGTAATGCAATTCTGAACGCATATATATTGTATTTTTGCATGAAATAGATCATTTTAACGTAATGAACCTAAAATGATATGAACTAGTCGATACTAATACGATTAATATGGGAATTCATGATTTCACTAAAGTATGAGATTTCATAGTACTTGAGTACATATATACATAGGGTTGAGTTCTATAAATTTCTATATAAGAGAAAATTTATTATATAACAATTCCCTTATACACATACATACCTCTACGTGTGCATATATATATATATATATATATATATATATATATATATATATATATATATATATATATATATATATATATATATATATATATATATATAAAAGTTCCATGGAGTCCCATATTAGATTGGAGTCCTGGAGTCCATATTAAATGTACATGTTCATTACAATATAATATTTTATTTCATGCAAAAATGTAATATATAAATGTTCAAAAGTGAACTACTGTTGAACAATTCACATAATTTGAAGTTCATTACGATAAAAATGTTATATTTCATGCAAAAATACAATATGCACATGTTCAAAGTGCATCATGAGATCACATGTGCATATTGTTTAAATATTATAATTTTGCATGATATAAAATTTTTTTTTTTCGTTATAACTTTAAATGATGTGAACTCCTCAATTGTAATGCATTTTTGAACATGTGTATATTATACTTTTGTATAAAATAAAACATTTTATTGTAATGAACATGTACATTTATTATTGTACTCCAGGACTCCAATCTAATATGGGACTCCATGGAACTTAACCCTATATATATATATATATATATATATATAAAGAAAATTAATTAAGCCTGATGCATGCATCATGTATGTGTAATTAAGGGTGTAGTTTAAGGAAACAATAACAAAAATTAATAATACATACTTATATTATGTAAAAACCAATGTGTTTCGAGTATTTTTCGATTAAGTTCTTATACCAAAAACGCTTCTAATAAAATACCTGAACTTGAAATTTTTTACAAACTGCATGTGTTTTTTAATGTGATTTTTAAGGACTTATTTATAAAGTTTTGTTAAGTTACGTGGACTTTAATGGAACACGTCTTTTTTTTTTTTAGGGATTTATAAGGAAAGATCTTTAAGTCGAGAGACTTTTTTGAAACCGTTTTTTTTACATGAATTTAATCGGAAAAAAAAAATCAAAAGTAAGTTGGGTTTTTGCATAATATTAAAATCAACATAATTAATTAAGAAAATCCTAGTTTATTAATTATAATATATATAAGAATTCGGAATTAAGTTTAGTGGGCGATCCACCGCCGTCCGACAAGAATCAAGAAGGCATGTGATGTGTCGAAAGGCATCGTCTTCTTCTTCTTCCCCACTTATAGGGGCCGCTAGCTGCATGATCCACCTTTTAAATCAACCTACCTCACCTCAGGGTGTTAGGGTTAGGCTCTGCCTCCCTCAGTCTCAGGGGCCATGGCCTATATATATTTTATATATATAGCTTTTCATTAAAACTTTGACTGACTATAAGTCTATAATATATAATTATGATCAACTTTAATTGCTTGGTCATCCTCATAATTAATAATTAATTAAGTGAAGCCCGGATTGATCATGATTCACTAACATGCCCCGACACGACCAAATGATTAATATAATTAAGTAATTCGAGCGGCTGCCCAAATAATCAATCATGCATCCATCCACTTTCAATTTAAGAAAGATCCTATTCCTATGTAACAAGGGAGCGCATACATATATAGATGCCATTTTTAACCACTTGAATTCCTTCGTCACCTCAACCATTGATACATACATGCTCAAATTAACATTTCTCATTCTAAGATATGGATGTGTAATAATACAATTCAAAACAACTTTGTCGAATCTAAATATTAAGAACTAGCCCATATGTTGCCAGTTCAGTCCAGTTCAATTCTAATTTTCTCCATATTTTTATAATTTAAAAAAGTACGTAGTAGCTAGATTGGAACCGAAAAAAGTGATGAAACAAACTTACTTTTTTTTTTTTTATCGGAAATGAAAGTCTTCAGGTGTTTTTTCACGAGAAGCTATTTGAAATAGCTTTCACAAGGAAGTTGAAGTTTTACTCAAACGAAATACTTTTTTATCATCCTAATTATTACAAACTATAACTTTTAATTATTATTAATATTCTTTTATACCATTTAATACTAAAAGTTATATTATATACACCTACAACTACTTTATAAATTACATTTATAGAAGCTAAAAACTTCATCACTTAAAAGCTCCGGTTAGTTACGTCAACATACCTTAAAAGCTTCAGGTGTTGTAGTCCTTTACCCATGGATGCTTAATTCATCCAAGAATTTAAGGGGTGTTTGAATAGGTTTTCCCCTCCCGTACATGTCCATGGCATAGCAAATCATTGATTTTCACATGAAAACTGTATTTCTTCATAAAATGACAAAATAAAATCAGATATTCATGAATGTAGACTCAATTCATAAAGCAGTGAAGCACCATATCACTCTAGTTGAGTAGGGTAAGTAAGCATCTAATCCATAGGAGCTTATGGTTAATAAAGTTATCTCAATATTAATCAAATAAAATAAGAATAATTAATAAATAAAAACCATAATTTACAAGAAAAGTACTTAATTAAGGATGGAAACTTGAAAGAAGAAAGCAAGAACAAGTGACAACTTAAATTATTAGATAAAGTCATGAAAGACAAACTTTAAGTTAATTAATCAAACTTAGAATATTTAGGAGTTTTAATTATAGAAGATGAAACAAAAGCTTTGGTTAACTTTATTTTGCTTATGCTAATTTTTTACTTGAAGTCATCGATATTAACCGATATATTTTGCATTGAAACATCTTAATACACAAAGTATAAAGACACACTTATCATAAAGATATAACCGGGCTAAGCAATGTGTTTTGCAGAGTCTTGTTAGCCCTATTACGTCGGTGAATAATCGATTCGTAAAATCCTAACCATAATAGAAGTATTCAACAATTTTGAAAACGTTCAAACAATAAATTAACATAAGAAAGATCAAACCTTATTCTCAATCATTATCATTTGATATTGAGGTAGCCACATTGATGAAGAAATTAAGTTGCTATTTGTTTTTTAAGATGTTAAATGTCTGAAGTCTGAAAACCACATAAGAAATTAAAAGGTGGTCTTATGGTCAGAAATTTGAAATTAAGAGGCGATCTTAAGATTGTTTGTTTAGTAATATAAAACATCTAAAAAATATTACATTAAATATTATATCTAATTAATTATATACCAAGAAAGGTAATATAAAATGCAAAATTTGACAATAAATGTATTGTAAAATATTTTTTGCTGATAAAAGTTATGTAAAATACTATTTTGGTCGAGAAAGGACATGAAATTCAAATTTTAGGTAAAGAAAGATAATCAGATATTATTCTTTTACAAAAAAAAAGGAGCACAAAATTAAAAATTTACCTTCTTAATTGGTTATCAATACCCTTTTTTGTCAAATTTGAATTTTATGTTATATTTCTTAGCCTAAAAAATTTTACATTACCATTATTGTCAATTTTTGAATTTTATATTACCTTTCTTGGTAATTTGCCCTTAATTAAATTAAATATAATAAATTAATTATAATAAATAATATGATAAATATTTTTAAATTAGAATTAATTGAATTTATATTTTTAAATTAAAATTAATTGAAACTTTAAAAATTACTTTTAAACAACTCTTCTTCAGATTGAAACTCGTGCCTTAGCCCATGATCTCATTCCTGGAAACTAGGGGTGTTCATGGATGGTTAACCGAACCAAAATTGAATTTCGGATGGTTAACCAGAGATATCGGTTCGAGGAATTCGTGAACCTAAACATAAACCGAAAATACCGGTTAACCGATAATCGGTTAACCCGTTTTTTCGGTTCGGTTACTTAGTTAACCAATTAACCATTTTTTAATTAATAAATTAAATTTCAAATCAAAAAATTCCAACAAATAATTTCTAAAAATTTCAAATGCCAAATATAATAATAGCTATGAATAAAACTATAAAGTATCTATATAATATGTTTAAAAGATTAAATATTATCTTTAAAAATCTAATAGAAACAAGAAAACTAGTTTGTAATCTTTATAAATTAAATTGTTCCAGTATAGTTTTTTTTGTAGTTTTGGATTTAACAATTAATGTAAACTAATAAATTGGCAAAAATTTAAATTATTGTTGGATAAATGTTAATATTTATAAGCCTAAAAGTTAAAATATATAAAATTAAATTTTTTTTTCGGTTAACCGTCCGTCACCAAAATCGTGAACCTAAACCGAAACCAAAGGTTTTTTCCGGTTCGGTTAACCAAACCGAAAATAATTAAAAATTCGGTTCGGTTAACCTCAAAATCGAAACGGTTTTTCGGTTTTTCGTATCGGTTTTTCGTTTTCGGAATTTTTTGAACACCCCTACTGGAAACCCCCTATGTAGGATTCACCAATCTGTGGTCATAAGCTATAAAAATTACTCTTAAACAACTCTTCTTCAGATAAATTGACGAGAGCTGCAAGGTCGATCATATTTGGCATTGCTGTTCGATCCATTGTTGATACCGCGAAACACAAATATAAAACAATTAAGTACTTTTTTCATACATTTCAAGCTTAAAACCGAATATAATGCAAGGTAAATGATGCGGAAAACATGTGTAAATATGACCATATCATGTGTCTTGGCCTTGAAGAAGTTTATTGAAGTTATTTTACATAAGATATATGTTGATCAATTGGTTAATTTAGCTATTCACCAAGCATAAAACTTATCATCCTAGTGGTTTCAATTATAGGAAAATCCAAGGCAAAAGTGTGACCATCAAGTTAACTAGAAGCTTTACGACAAAGACTTGGTATACTTTGAACTTTTTTTTTTTTTTTTTTCCTTTTTGTGTGTAAGACGTTGTTTTGGGTGGAATTCCAACCAACATTTGGTGTTGTATATAAAGCAATATTACTAAATTCAAATATTCCAATCATTTGTAACACACATAGTGCATGATAGATATCTATTTTCTTTGTAATTGTAAGGCTTAACGATTATATTATGCTTAATGTGGTTGTTGTTAATACAATTATCTCGTGTGTTTATTCGTTATTATAGGATGGATATCGTAGCTATATAATTATTTTATCTCTTCTCTAGAAGTGACTGATTGATAAGACACTCTTTCTCGAAATATGTATTCTTATTTTTTTAAAAATAGTTTGTAATTATATATATATATTGCCGACGGAGCAGAGAGAAAAAATGCTCACGTGGCGCAATATTAGTGGTAAAAATTCTGAAAATTATGGCTTATTTGGCGCAATATAATTGGTTAAAATTCAGAATATTATGGCTACTGATTTGACGCAATATAATTGGTTAAAATTCCAAAAATAATGGGATTCCCCCCACTATTTTAGCTCGATGAGATTTCACATAATTATCAAGATTTTTCTACATATTTTAATGTTTCTTCAATTAAAATATGTAGATTTTCCGGAAAGAAATAAAAAATGACAATAAAATTTCAAATTTTCATTGTTGGAAATCGTTGTAATTTGGTTTATCAAGTAAAATAAAAATAACAGATCTGATTTAATCCGCTACAAAATTTCAAATTTGCACTGCTGGAAATATATGCAATCTGATTTATCAAGTTAAATAAAAATAAGAAATCAAATTTAATCGGCTATTGTATAATTGAAATATTAAGATATGCAGAAAAACACTGGATAATATCATAATGCAGGAAAAAAGACTCAAACTTGAATAATAAATATTCACAGCTGCATATTTATCAAGTTATCAATTCTTTATATAATTTGAAACCTGATAATTATTATATGTTTATATAACGAGTTAAATGTAACCAACTATAAGATAAAAACATGTTTTATTGAAGTTACATACTAATATATATTTATACACACACACACACATACATACATACACACACAGAGAGAGAGTCAGTAGGCACAATCAATGTTGATAAAAAAAACTGCATCAGCAGTGTCTGCGTGAAGAAAACTATACCGTTTCAAGATGAACTTCACGTATGCTAATCAACCAGATGAAGAGTCGAAGACGTTTTCAACTCCTGCAGAAAAAAAATTGATAGTATATTCTTTAATAGTCTTTCAATATTTTGAAAATGATGTACATATATACTATAATACACATAGCATATATATATATATATTTGATACCTATGATGTTGTTGTTTCTTCCTTTATTTCTGTATCAATTCAATGAACACACACAGAGGTTACGAGACACACACAACACTCTAAGACTATTTAGTCTCGGAGCCTGACATTAACATGCAAACACACATATTCAAACACATAATCGCACACTGCACACACTCACAACTCATATCTTTCTGTTTTTAACTTTTTCAGCAGCAACATAAGGTATGATAAATGACGATTGATACATAAAATTGATCAATAAACATCCTTGCTAATTAAGTTGCCAAAGATCGAAGGCCATTTGACCTTCTTGCCCATTTTTACGGATAGAACTTAAGTTAAACACACCTGGACAGCACACTAATATTGCACTTATTTTCTGTTTTGATCTTATTTTCCAGCAATAGAAATGTAAAGGTTAATGACAATTAATACTCACATTTGAATCAACAAACCACTTAGAAATCAATTAAAGGTTAGGCCGAAGACCAATTGGGCTTATTGGCTAGCCATTTCTCGACAAAAACGAAAGCTAATATACACATATGTAATTCACGCACAACACAAAGACTTAAACATTCTGTCTTTTATCTAATTCAAGCAGCAAAATCAAATAAATAAAGGGCGATTTAGACACACAAATGGTCAACAAACACTCCAAGATAATTATGAATTCCAGATTGGCCACAAGCAATGATTATAATGATGGAAAATACTTGAGAAAAACATTTAACAAAATAGCAAGGTTAACAACTTGGCAAACCTTTAAAGAAATTTAAATTGAAACTAAAAACATGATATACGAGTAGTTGAGTAATACAAGTTACATAATTTTGTTCATGTAATAAGTGTCTTTCTTGTATTTGAATTGAATTGCATTGTTTTTTTTTATGTTTTAAATTAGTTTGATGTATATTTTTAATTTTAAACATAGAAAGGATATTTCATAACGATATGTTGACTTTTACCGAACAAAATATAATAGTTTCAATAAAATATAATGTAAGGATTAAAATGATTAAAAATAATAATATTAAGAGACCAAAATTATATAACATGAAAATATAATGATTTTTTCAATATTAACACTGATATTTACGATAGATGAAACTAAGTTTAGATATAGCAAGTACAATATGAAATATATTTGATGTTGTATTAAAACTATTACTGGAATGTAAATAAAATAAACTGACAACCAAAATATATGTGTGATGATAATGCATTTTTATTAGAATATATAAAAAATAAAGCAAACTTAACAATATCTTTAGATTTTCCAACATAAATTATTTAAAAAAAAGTTAAAATAGAAAACTTATAATTTCTTATACCAATAAAACTGACAATAATGGAGATTATATAATTTTAAACAAACAAACCTCAAATATAATTGCGTGTAGTAAATTTCATGATAAAGTTAAGTATTTTTTTCTTAACAAACAATGTATAAGAGAATATATGTATAGTCTTTCAAAATTAAATATTTTTTTTTGTGTAATTGTTTAATTAAAAAAGGATTAATTTTGAAATAAATCACCCGAGCACCGCACGGGTATTCAGCTAGTTCTAGATAGATCTAGTCCAATGGTATCAACATGACACAAAAAATGACATAAACATAAACCCGATAAAGTAATAAACATGTGAGTAACTGGTTACTATAAAATTGACGACACATGACCGAGTTACCAAACATGTGTTGTTGGATATGATTTGTATAATATATTAGTGAGTGTAGTGTTAGGATAAACACATGTATTTAAATCAAATAAACTAGGTTATTACCCATGTATTACATGGGTTAATTTTAGAAATTGATATTTATATATATGTATAATATAATAATTATATGAATAATAAAGTTTGCTTAATTTTAGTTAGTTAGTTAATAAATTAATCCATATTAGATTTATATAGATTTGATTTGCTTTAAAATTTAAATATAAAATCAGTAAATGATGTGACAAAAGGAGGGAGCGACATGTGGCAAATTCAATGAGAGTATGTCATGTGGCATTTAGTTACTTTTTTAATTATATAAATAGATATATTAGGTATACGTACACGTGTAAAAATAAATGCGTGTACGTTTAATTTTAAATGATTTTGTTTATAAAAGCAACTACTCACACTCACTTAGGCATTAGTCAATGTCATTCATATATATGGTATCTTAATTTCTCGACGACTTTTCCCCCAAATCAAACAACATCCATCAACAGCTTTAAATTAATTTCATGTGACCACTTTCTAGTTTCATACATTTTAACACGTTGTTTAATTTTTTAATATTAATTGCATCCAAAACCCCGGAATAAACTTCGGTGGAACGTGTGACTTTTAGATCCTTTGTCTCTGATTCATGCTTAGTTAGTCTTTTTTGTTTTTATGTTTGTTAAAATTTTCTTCTCTATACTTTTTGGTGTCGTTTGGTTGTAATTAGCTTCTAGCATCTTGCTTGAAGTAATTTGGTGGAATAATATTGTTGCTGTTCAAAAAAAAATTTGCATTCAAAACCATTAATACGAGCTGATTTCTTTTAACTCCTTTCATTTGAAAATTAAGTCTTTAACTTATTTACGATGATTCCTAACCAACCATAAATTAAGTGACATGTACATATTTATATAATAATTTACAACATAACAAAGGAATTACAAAATTAGAGTCAAACACGAGATTTATTACGACAAAACTACTGACAAAAATAAAGTAAATTAAAACTAAAAGTAAATTAAAAATAAAGTTAAATTTCTTAATTAACCTAGCAAGACATTAGAGCTCCCAAAGAATCTCAAAAATAAATAAATTTGGGAGCTCCTATTTCATACTAGTGGAAGGCAACACTATAGATTTCTCAGACCCTTTTTTTTTGTTCCTTTTTTTTATTTTTTTTAATACTTTTCTTAAGAAAGCAAGATTGAAAAATGAGGACTTTTATTGGGGTTATTAAGGAATAAGATTCGAAGGTAATGAATCAAGAAAATTGTTCCAATTGTAATCATCATCCTCTTCGATACTTTCTTCTCTGCCTTCTTGACTCGTGCAGTACTGGTGTTCAATTGTTTTCTCAATTTCATCATTCCTCGCAAATCTTCCTCGTATACGAGGCCTGCTATCGGCCAATGTTTTCCTACATACGTACTGCAATTTCTTTTATTAATTAGGTCAAGAAAACGTGGACAAAGATAGAATGTGAATATTTTTTTTTTAATTTATAGATAAGGAAAACTAATTAATATAGATACGGATATATAGATAATCCACCTTGATTTTTTTGGTGAAATTGCGTTGGTTTTTCTTGCTTCGATATCTTTCGATTCTTTCTTTTTTCTCGTCAGGCGAATAACGACAAGCTTTGTTCATGCTTTCAATGATACTATTGCTTTCACTCGATAATGGACTTTCTGATCGATGATACTGATTTTGCACCATATTAGTTCCCTGTAAAAAAAAAAACAAATCTAATTGAATTATTTAAATTATAATTAAAGACGTTGAAATTAATAATATTAAACATAACTAATTAAAATATTAAATAAAATTGTACACTTTTTCTTTGTGTTTTCTTTTAGTCAAGTCATTGTGCATGATTGAGACTAATCATATGTGGTGGAGTTATATCTCTTGAAAACACTGTTGGATATAAAAAAGTGAAACAGATGGTTGGCAATGACATTTTTTTAATCAAAAAATATATCATATATATTTTATGAAAGCCATGGAGGTGGTGTTTAAAAAATTAGGTATGGTGCAAGAAGAAATAGCCTTTATGAAATATCTAAGACGACTTTTCTAGTAATTACAAAATAAAAGTATCTATCAGAATCAATATTCCAGTATCAATAACACAAGAAAGATTTAATATCGATGTACTACCAAAAAATAACTATGTCAGGTCGACATCAAAAAATTGACATAAAACTAGCCCATATCTTATAAAACTAGCCCGTCTTTTAATAAAAAATCAAACTTTAAACAATTTGATGAAACTAAATAATAAAAACCTGCAAATCTCCGACGCTTAAAGCCCTCTTCACGGTGGTGGAACTACTTCCCTCTGAGTCTAACAACTCGGTAGGGGATGAAATGGGTTGATTAAAGAAGCCATTATTTTGGAACTGAGTAGCAATCGAATGACTGCTATTGCTCCTTTGAATCATCACGATTGGACTTGCAACGTAACTCGGTGAGTCATAGCCTCCACTGCTTGTTGCATACACCGAGTCCAACTCGTATGAAGGAATGACAAGAGAAGATGGTGGTAGGAAGTTATCGGCAGTGGCATGTGGCAGTGGCAATGACGCCATTGATTCCGGGACACCCAGAAACTCCGGGCCGAAGGAATACGTGTCATTGCTGTGACTGTGTCCGTACATGGCGTGTGTTGCCGTTGAAATGAGAGATATAAGTGTTATGTGTATAGTAGTGTTATCAAAATAAGCCACTAATACATTTATATAAGCTGAAAGATGACGTCAAACATGACGATTTAACCGTTGACTTTATTTCCATTTGAGTCAAAAGACATTTTGGCCTACTTATTATCAAGCACTTAGAAAAAAAAAAGATTGAAATGACTTATTTTCAGCAAGACAAATCTTCCTAAATTCCGTTGACTTTCGTTCGTTTACTTTTTTATACTTCCATTTTGAAAGAACTGGTCGAATTGAACTATAGCTATGTTTGCCAAAAACACTTTCAAGAACTTTTATCGGTTAAAAACTCCACTAAAAACTAAAATGTATGTTTAAATGTTTTTTTATAAAACGCTATTAGTGGTAACGTTTGAAAAGATTTGAAGATTTTGGTTAAATTTAATTACTTTTTTACTTTTCTATTAATTATAAACTACCTATCATCTTTAATTCATATTAATGTCTTTTTATATAATTAAATACTAAATGTTAAAGCTACAACTATTTTATCAAACATATATATAGAAACTAAAAGCTTTAGCTGTTTTAAAAGGTTTTAGCTTCAAAACATTTTTGAAAATCGCTAATTAAACCGAACGATAAGCCGCAATGTTAATTAGCGGAATGAGCATATTTTTCCCTTATGCCCTAAATTACTCGATCACAAAGCTAATGCTCGCCTTGTCCCCATCATCTTTTCTAACTTGACTATACACTTGGAAGCCAAAAACCGAGTTGAACCAAGAACAAAACGAATAGTGAGCTAGCTAGCTGTGGTTAGCTTCATATTTTTTTAATCGAACAGAAATTTATACACTTCTAATTACTCTTCAAATTGAATTGTAATATAAATAATTATGGCATGTGAAAATATTAATTTCGTAATTAACTTATTAACTATTAACTTTCTGAAAGTTGAAGAAAACATCTCTTTCTGTGTATCAAAAGAGCACTTTATATGAATGTAACATCAATCATGTCAAAATTTATTTATCAAGGTTGACAAGAAACTCAATAAAAATGCATATATTAATATATTACCCGACCCTTTTCGCAAATTAAAGAGATTTTTCATGCTTTTGGTTCTTCTTTTTATTAATTTTTATAAAAGAATTAAACTTTCTCTTCAATCAGTTTGGATGGATAATTAATGCATTCGGGTGTTCCAGGCAGAGGTGATGGCTATGTCGAAACTCTTGGTTAGTTCTACTTTTGGTTGTTAACAAAAAAAGTTATAGGATTTGATGATAATAAAAAAGAAATAATGAAGCGGCCGGCCGTGGGTTATAATGTGTATATATACACATACATATACGTACGATAGAAATATATATATATAAATGGTGAAAGAATTGAAGGTGGCAAAGTGGGGGGATGGGGTGGTCCAGTGTATAGAGTATGCCATTTCAATTCATTTGTGCCCAAATCTACTTTCACTTCATCTTTCACAGACACACACACACAGAGACCCAAATCTATTGAAATATTCCCGCAACTTGCACTTTGACTAGACACAAAACCTACTAGACCCATATATCCCCCACCACTAACCTAGCTACCTTAATTGTGTTTCTTCTTCTTTTATTTATATATATATATATATATATATATATATATATATATATATATATATATATATATATATATATATATATATATATATATATAGGGAGAGGTTCTTTTAAGAACCTTAAAGATTGTGAGAACCTAAGAACCTTTTAGAGCCCTTGGATCAAAAGGGTATTTTTGGAATAAAAAATATTATCTTTCTCTCTCCACCTTTTTCTATTGTATGCATCTTTTTTTCACTTTCTCTCTCTTACTTTTTTTTTTCATTTTTTTTTTCTTATATAAGAATTCGTTTTAATATTAAAAAAACAAATTTTATAAAAAAAATAAATTTTTTTCTATATATAAAATTATTTAATTGCTAAAAAATTAATGTATTCTATATAGAAATATTATGTGTCTATATAGAATGTTATACAATTCTATATCTTTTTATGTAGATTAACATTACTACTCATAATATATGTAGAATGCTATGTTTGTTATATATTTCATATATTTTTATGTTTATTATACAAATCTATATCTTTTTTTGTAGATTAACATTACTATTCATTGTGTTTTTGTTATATTTTATATCAGTTGCATACCAAGTGTTCGATAAAATGTCTAAATGAAATCTTATTTTTTTGTTTCAATGTGTTTTTGGTATATTTTATCATTTAATCTACGTAGAATATATAATATTTGACATTCTACGTAGATTGCATTACATTCTACGTAGATTGCATGCCATTCTACGTAGATTGAATGTCATTCTACGTAGATTGCATGACATTCTACGTAGATTGTACATAGATTGAATGTAATTCTACGTAGATAATATGATACTTGACATTATACACGACATTCTACGTAGATTGCATGACATTCTACGTAGATTGCATGTCATTCTACATAGATTGAATGTCATTCTACGTAGATTGAATGTCATTCTACGTAGATTATACATAGAATATGTTCGTCGATACTCTACGTAGATTGCATGTCATTCTACGTAGATTACATGTCATTCTACGTAGATTGAATGTCATTCTACGTAGATTGCATGTTATTCTACGTAGATTAACAGTTTTATTCTATGTATTTTTGGTATATTTTATATCAGTTGCATACCAAGTGGTTGATAAAATGTCTAAATTAAATCTTCTTTTTTTTTTGTTTCAATGTGTTTTTGATATATTTTATCATGTAATCTATGTAGAATATATGATATTTGACATTCTACACAACATTCTACATAGATTGCATGTCATTCTACGTAGATTGAATGTCATTCTACGTAGATTGCATGTCATTCTACGTAGATTGCATGACTATCTACGTATATTGTACATAAAATATGTTCGTCGATACTCTACATAGAATATGACAGATTCATTTTTCAATGTTTTATAATGAAGATTATTTGTAAGATATTAGATATATAAGAATGTAATAGTTATTAGATGTTTTACATGATAATCTACGTAAATTACATGAAAATCTACATAGAATATATAATACAAGATTATTCGTAACAAATCACACATAATTTATGTAGAATGTTATGTTTCTTATATATTTTATATATTTTTATATTTCTTGTACATTTCTATATCTTTTTATGTAGATGTATATTAACATTCAATGTGTTTTTGGTATATTTTATCATGTAATCTATGTAGAATATATATGATACTTGACATTCTACATGACATTCTACGTAGATTGAATGACATTCTACGTAGATTGCATGTCATTCTACGTAGATTGAATGCCATTCTAGGTAGATTGAATGTCATTCTACGTAGATAGCATGACATTCTACGTAGATTGTACATAGAATATGTTTCGTCGATACTAAACGTAGATTGCATGGGTAGATTGCGTGTCCTTCTACGTAGATTGAATGTCATTCTACGTAGATTGAATGTCATTCTACGTAGATTGCATGACATTCTATGTAGACTATCGACGAACATATTCTATGTACAATCTACGTACATTGGACAGATTCATTTTCCATATTTTATAATTAAAATTATTTGTAAATATATTATATTTATAATGAATGTAATAGTTATTAGATGTTTTACATGATAATCTATGTTGATTACATGACAATCTACGTAGATTACATCATCATCTACATAGAATATAATACAATACTACTTGTAAAAAATCACACATAATCTATGTAAAATGTTATGTTTCTTATATATTTAATATACTTTTATGTTTCTTATACATTTCTATATCTTTTTATGTAGATTAACATTACTGTTCAATGTGTTTTTGTTATATTTTATCATGTAATAATCTACGTAGAATATATGATAATTGACATTCTACACGACATTCTAGGTAGATTGCATGTCATTCTACGTAGATTGCATGCCATTCTACGTAGATTGCATACCATTCTACGTAGATTGCATGCCATTCTACGTAGATTGCATGCCATTCTACGTAGATTGAATGCCCTTCTACGTAGATTGAATGTCATTCTACGTAGAATGCATAACTCTACATAGAATATGACAGATTCATTTTTCATGTTTTATAATGAAGATTATTTGTAAGATATTAGATTTATAATGATTGTAATAGTTAATGGATGTTATAAATGATAATCTACGTAGATTAAATGATAATCTAAATAGAATATAATACAAGACTACTTGTAAAAAATCACACATAATCTATGTAGAATGTTATGTTTCTTATATATTTCATATATTTTATTGTTTTTTATACATTTCTATATCTTTTTATGTAGATTAACATTACTATTCAACATCCTTTTGGTATATTTTATATCAGTTGCATAGCAAGTGTTTGATAAATGTCTAAATGAAATCTTTTTTTTTTGTTTCAATGTGTTTTTGATATATTTTATCAGGTAACCTATGTAGAATATATGATATTTGACATTCTACACCACATTCTACGTAAATTGCATGTCATTCTACGTAGAATGCATGACATTCTACGTAGATTGTACATAGAATATGTTCGTTAACATATTCTATATAGAAAAAATATTCTATATAGACATATAATATTTCTATATAAAATACGTTATTTTTTTAACAATTAAATAATTTTCTATATAGAAAAAATAATTTTTTTTAATAAAAAAACGTTTTTTTACTTTAAAAATCAATTATAATGAAAGAAAAATAAAATGAAAATGAAAAAAAGTAAGAGAGAGAAAGAGAAAAAGCAGATTTTTTTTCCTTCCAAAAATACCCTTTTCACACATTTTCAAGATTCTCCACTATCAAATTTTAAAATAATTACAAAATTGCCATCCAATATATCAACCATTGATTATCATTAATCCAAAGGTCATAAAAGGTTCTTAGGTTCCCACATTTTTTATGGTTTTTAGAAAAACCCTCCCCTATATATATATATATATATATATATATATATATATATATATATATATATATATATATATATATATATATATATATATATATATATATATATATATATATATATTTAGGTTCAAATGAGTACCACCTTTAATGCAGCATACCAGAAGGTACCACCCCTAAAAGTAATTTTTTTGAAATTTTTTTTTCATGAACATGTTCTAATTAACATTACACAGATCATATGTAAATTTCACGCAAATCCGAACACTCTAAGTGCATGAAAACACGCATCACATAAATGCAAGTTCACATGTCTTCAAAATTATATAAGTGTGTGTTCACATCATTTTTTAAGAGCTAGGAGATGTGAATGTATGTGAAATTTACATATGATCTTCATAATGTTAATTAAAATATGTTTATGAAAAAAAAATTTAAGAAAAGTTTTTTTAAAGGTGGTACCTTCTGGTGCGCTGCATAATGGGTGGTACTCTCTTGAACCATATATATATATATATATATATATATATATATATATATATATATATATATAGGGGTGAGTTCAATGGAAAACCACTATGCACCTGAAAACTATGGAAACCTACGCATACCATCTGATTTGGTGCATTTCATGAAAAACGCGGTGTCATGATCGTAAATAAGGTGATGCATCACGCGGGAAATTTGATGCATCACGCGGGAAATTTGATGCATCACGCGAGATTTTGATGCATCACGCGGGGAATTTGATGCATTTGTGGTGGTGCAATGCGGTTTTCACAAGTTTTCCGGTGTATGGTGGTTTTCCATATATATATATATATATATATATATATATATATATATATATATATATATATATATATATATATATATATATATATATATATATATATATATCATTTTTCATTTAAAAAAAAACTCTCTACACTTTTTTTAACAACAGAAAATTTTATAACCATTAATTTTGTAAATAGCTAGAAAAAAATTGATAAAGATCTCAACGTACCATAAAAACAACTAGAAATTACATGACAGACTCAGACAATTAGTTGGACAATTAATTATACCAAGAAATATATCTTTTCTATATTTTCTCTTGAAATCACTAAAGAACGACCAACCTTCAATTGAAAGGAGAAGCCTAGAGGACTCAGCTTTTCCAGACACGAACTCATTGTTGTTCATGAAATTCAATAGTACCCTAGTTACTATCATACCAAAAAGAATTGATCAAATTCAATGTATACACATATCGTACATTTCTTCCTCTCTCTACCTCTCTCTCTCTCTCTCTCTCTGCTTGCATGGGTTATATGCTAAATAAATGTATCGATTATATGAGATTCGCATATAACCGGGAGAGAGAGATATAGTGTACATTTGTTGAGAGTTGAATAATTAAAAACATAATGAAATGAAATATAACATATAGAGAAGCTTCATTTAAGACTAATTACCAAACTTTATATATTGTATATATGCATGTGGTGTCTCTCTCTCCCTCTCTCTCTCTATATATATACATATATATACATACATATATATATATATATATATATATATATATATATATATATATATATATATATATATATATAGATGTGGGTTCAATGGAGAACCTCCGTACATCGAAGAACCTTGAAGAACCTCCATGCACCACCACAAATGCATCATAATTCCCCTGTGATGCATCATTATTTCCATGTGATGCATCAAATTCCCGCGTGATGCATTACGATTTTCTAGCGATACATTGTGGTTCTCCAAGGTTCTTCGATGCATAGAGGTTCTCCATTGAACCCACCCCTATATATATATATAGAGAGAGAGAGAGAGAGAATATTTTACAAATTTATTGCATGTAAGCATGTGAGGGCCATACATAACTCCAATCATTTTATATAGGTTAGAATTGATTAATTTTAGATGTAATCATGATTAGAGTGCATGGTGGAGATATAGTGTGTACTTTTGTTCACAATTCTCTACTTAAATTCATGAATAAGTTTAAATAAGATTTCACTGCTAAATGAACCTTTATATGAGCGTCGACACATATTTATTAGCTAGAGAAAAAAGAGAATGAAATAAAAAGTGTAAGAGAACGTGAAAACTTCAATTGGGAAGGTTACTAGGAGCATTTGACATATGTGAAATTGTAGAGAATGGAATGACTTGTATATATAAATTTTTTTAATTTTATCGATAGTTAAAAGTGTTGATTCTTAATTAACAGAATTAGCAGAGAACTGAGTTTATTATAACCATCTAGGTTTACAAGTTTTAATTATGTGTATTGCTTTAAAAAAAATTATAAACATACTTAAAGTAATTTCGTTTTTTATAATTTCACCAACTAAACACCGCTTAATATTATAAAGACAATATTGCCTTTTGTATATAATTTTGATATCATCGATTGAATGAAAATTTTCAACTTGGTCCAAATGATAATTTTTGTAATACTTTTTTCATACAAATGTATAGTTCCATGTAAATCTTAATTATATTTGCTCAAATTAATACCTAAAGTAATAATTCTAAAATGATTAAAATTAAACAAATAAACAGTTACAATTAGTTACTAAAACTGGTTCTAATTATTAAAATATAAAATGGGTTGTTTAAAGATTTTAATCATCAAATTAATGACTCATTACAACATGCATGTTTGTTTTTAACCCGTTACATAGACCATGCACCGATCAACAAATAATTACTAAACGTGCACAATAGTTAACAAACTTAGAAAACATTATAACATACTAATGGGGTACGATGTTGAAACATATCTATCCAGTGAAGGTAGGTCCGATCGATCTCCATCAACTCACTAATTAATCCCAAGAAAAACACACACACAAATATATAGACTAATTAATTTGCATACATAAAAAGTGTTTTTCAGAAAAAGAAAAGCTCTATAACTTGGTACACATTAATGATGAAGTTTACGACTTTGTTCCAGCCCCACAATGATCCAAGTAATGTACTGTATACAGAGACCACATACGACGTTTCGTTCCATGGTTGGTGAATAAGTAGAACATCATGCAGCGAACCAATCGGGCAACGCAACATATGCACCTATAATTTAACACATTCTTTTTGTTTTAGTTTTCTGGTGTGAAAGATCGTTGAACTTTTTGTGCAACAAAGCATCTTGATCGATGATTTGCTCGATCGAGAAATATTCAAGCTAGGTACAGTAATGTGGACAGCAACATTGCAATAACTTTTATGGGTTGTGGAGCCTATCATTGTTGTTTTGAACACTGTTGATGTTGGATGAAGGAGTAGAATGCATGTCAAATTAATTGAATTTACTAAGCTACAGCTAGGGACAATATCATGTCTTCTCTTTCCATGGTTATATATTTTCATTGTCACATATATATACACATATATACACAGTATCATGATTAGTTACACACAAATAGTTTCCATTGCAATAATGTATGTTTCTAGATTATTACCCTATATTTGTATGTTTCTAGATCATTACCCTATATTTAGTCAGCAGTGACACAGAATCCGGGGTCGTTGACTGCACAATCCAAATTAGGTATCAAATAAACAAATAGATTTTAAATAAAAATGTAATTAATTAAACTAGTTAATTAATCAAGTAAACAAACAAGAAGTTATCTCATATATATACTCGTATAATCTGATAGTTGCCCTCTACGATGCTTCATTTTCTGGAATCGATTGATTATTGCTTTATTGGTGACCATGAAAAGTGCATCTTTTTCGATGATATGGATTTGACTTGATCGGCTTTATCTTGAAAAATCATCTTTCAACTATAATGGGGCGTTTGGTTTACAAATGGATTTTGAAGAACTTGGAATGTGCTCATAGTTTATCTGGGATTTTAGATTAGAAAAATAATAAATATAATTGTGTTTAAATTACATCAAAATCTATGGTTGAAGGAATTGAATTTAATTACCAACTATTTGTAAATGAATTTAAATGCATAACATTTCAAATAACTCATACCCATATATAATTAGCGCTAAACATCAATCCATATAGCTCACTAACCAATTGATATATATACTATAAATTAAAATTCAATTAACACCTCGACATAGATCAAGTGGCCACCACCAAAGTTAGGAGGGGTTTCCCTTGGTTGAGGTCTCGAGTTCGAGCTTTGCCAAAGGAGTTTCTCCTTAGGTGGAGGTGTGGGGTTTGGTCCCCACCCTCAAGTTGTCTAATTAAATGTTGTGGTTCTAGTCTTGCTTGTGGAGTAATGTACGTTTTTGAAAGACTTAAAAGGATTTGAAGACGTTAGACGTCTTTCCTTGACCATTGAAACTTGCCTTTTGTTACTACCAGTTTATGATAATTTTCTTTTAAAATTCTTTCCATCAATTACAAAACCTACATACATATCATTAAAAATAATTAAAAAATAAAAGTAAAAAGAATCAACTATATAATTATAAAGGAGAAAATAAAGGTAGGACACATTTATTTATTTGCAAAACCTACATACTTAAATAACGGTTTTTTTCTAAAATTTGCATAAACCTAAAAAATTATTATAGAAACAACAAATAAAATATTAATGAATTTATAATAGTGTAAGTTGCATCATGTATTCAAAAGTTTTAATTAATTAATTGTTAAATTAGTTAAGTTAGATTTTTAATATAACAGATTTAATTGAATTGAATTTAAAATTAGATTTTAATAAATTACATGACAAATTAAAAGACATCAAGTGGTAAAATAAAGGAGAAATGCGGCAAGTGACAGTTTGTTACTCATTTAATAGTAATATATAGATTTACTTTTTTGGTAAAATGATTGAATTCTTGGTTTGATTGATTTAACAAAACATAAAGGGTTGCCTAAAAAAATAGTAAACGGTTGGGTTCGAATTTATTTTAACGGAGTTATTGTTAATTATCAACTAAAAAGTACCACAAATTTAATTGGTTTGTTAATATTATAACTTTTTTTTTGTATATATATAAATTTTTAGATTTTAGAAATATATCAGTTGCACACTTAAACTTTGTCGGTTCTACAATCAAAATTTTAAAAAATTTACATTACACGATGCGATTATTTACTCAGAGACCAATTACGTTTTTTTTTGAACGGCTGGTGTGGTGGTTATCGCCTAGGCCCAAGTGCCGACAGATCCCGGTTCGATCCCCACCACAATCTCCTAGTTAGATTAAAATCTCCAAAGTTAGATTAGTTCACCTGAAAGGAAAAACCCCAAAATCCGCCTCAAGTAAGGATCGAACCCGGGTAACAACCATTCCCAATAGGGATGGCAATGGGCGAGAAAAAAACCGAAACCCGTGGATACCCGCCCGATATGGGTGGGTAAACCCGTGAAAACACACCCGTGGACATGGGTACGGGTACAAAATCATACCCGCTGGCGGGTGACGGGCGGGCACGGGTTTACTATTTCACCCGCGGGTATACCCGCCACCCGTACAAAATCACTATTTTTTTAAATAGTGATTTTATTGTAGGATCTTACGATCCCGATCCTATACTACGATCTCAATCTTGCATAGACGAAAACGATCCTAAATAAGTTTTTGGCCTCGACAAACTTGGTTCTACCTTGAACCCAAATCCATGATCTTTTTTAACGCATATATTATATTAAACTTTACAATTAAACTTATAACAAATATAAATATCATTTTATTAGTATATTAAACTTATAATAACATATCATAATGATAATTTCAAAATTTTAACATTTTGAGTTTTAAGTCATAAATTTAAAGTTTAGAAATTTAGGGTGCGTTTGGTACAGAGAATGGAAATGCAGAGAAATGACAACAGAGAATGGAATTGCTGAGAAAAGGAATTGGTCTGGAGAAAGAGAATTAATTCACCTGTTTGGTAGAACAGAGAATTCAGTAGAGAATTGTAACAGAGAATCATTTCTCTTGTTTGGTACAACAGAGAATTCATCAGAGTGTTTTATAATTAAATTTTTATTATTATTTGCAATCAAAATTATTTAGTAACAATTTTTAATTCAAACCCAAAATAATATTTCGTAATAATTAAACATTTTATTGATAAAACAAAAAAATTACCAACATATTTTGTATAACATTTTTATCTTTATAAATTATGTTTTTTTATCATGACTTTTATAAAATAATTGTTTTTTATAATATGTTGATCAATCCAAAATAAATTTTATAAACACCAAATATGTTGATCAATCCAAAAACAACATTCATAGATATCAACAGTTTTTTGATCATAGACGAATAATTTCCTAACTTGAAAAATTGAAAACACAATCATTTAGGCAGAATAACCTGTAATCCAATTCATTTTCTTGACTATAGAAGTCCCAACATCCACAATTCTTTACATAAACCAAGCAACTATACTATACATACGTGATCCACATCAACAACACGTCCAAGTCCATCCATTATTTGCCCGACCATGGATCAATGAGTCTGATGTGAAATCGGTAAGACCATTCTTCTGTGTGCTTGGAAAGCAAAGGCACAGTGCACCGACGTCAAGTTCAAACAGCCGCTTATAATAAGAGAATGCCTACCTGGGCACGTGTGAAGTGCCCGGAATGAATCACAAAGCTTGAACTGCTGGAGGGGTTAGAGCAGTGCACTGACTGATGTTAAGATTTATGAGCCCTTCTTCCTCGTACCTGCTTTTAACAGATTCCCATATTTCACGTTTGTTTTTCACACGGCTGTGTGCCAATGCATACGTTGCTCGGTCCATCCCTGAATAATTAAGACATCGTTGAATCCTACATTGAACATCACAATTTCACCATAATCTTACTGGCCTCAATTGTGATACCCACAGACCACATTGTCCGCTCAATTACATCCTCAGCTTCAACATCTGGATTTGAATCACTTGCATTCACAATTGTTACTGGTAAACTCACAGTCCAAACCCATATAGCTTATCATAAAAGAATATAAACTCATTACTAGGCACACTAGTTCACAGGTGGGTGGCATCTGTTAACTGCACAAGTGCTTACTAAGTATCAATTCATACTAATGTTCACAAAAACATATATATACCTTGTGTTTATATATATATATATATATATATATATATATATATATATATATATATATATATATATATATATATATATATACACACACACACACACACACACATACCTGCTGTTCGTTCATAAGACACATCACAACACACTTTTATTTGGCTCAATCACATACATATATGCCTTATTTGTTGTTATTTCTTTATAAATGAAAGAGAAACACTTTTATTTGACTCCTGCTACCGATGCCTTCTTAATCAGATGACACACACTAGTATGAATCAGTAGCAGGTTGTATCCTGTTAAAAACAGAAATTTGATCAGGACTTTGCTTTCAATTACTCCTGCTACTGATGCCTTCTTAATCAGATGACACACACTGTTGATGTCGTTGTTTAAAACACATGAACACCCAAAGATTAACTTCAGCTAAGGACTCGACACAGAACACAGAATTACACACATATATGTTCATAATTGAAAGCAAAGTCCTGATCAAACACCCACTTTTCTGTTTTTAATAGGATGCACATAATACAGCACACAGAAATACACACATATATGTATGCTTGCTCCAGTCACTACCAACTGATGATCACATTTCTGTTTTTAATAGGATGAACATACACATGTATTTGAGCAGCAAGAACAACAACAAGATGTGACTAAATTCAACTTTGACTAACAACATGTACATTCCATGGGTTATAAACGTAGGCTCCACAGATTTCTTGAAATCAGGAAGCTTTATAGATGAAGCAAAGCAAAGCACAAGGCTAAAGTTGCAGAAATGCAATGGAATTTTACAAAAGGCTACTTCTAATAGAGAGGAAGAAAGATTACTTCGAATGGAACAGAGAGGGAAGGCCACCAACCGAAATAGAGAAGAATGAGACATCGTCGCCGTCGCCGGAACTGGAACCAGAGATACTGTCGTCATCGCCGCCGCCTGGAATAGAGATGAAATAGCCAAGAAATGAACTTGCGATGGAGGTTCCAACAATGGACAACAGCGCCGCCAAGGAGGAGAGGAACAGCGCCGGCGAGGAGGAAGAGGTACAGCGCCGGCGAGGAGGAAGAGAGCTTCGTGGAAGAGAGAGGCTAGGGCAAATGGAGAAACTGAGAAAGGCAGAAATGAGGGATGAAGCGGGTTTGGGGGGGTCTCAGCAACTCTCCGTGTTTTTTAGTTAATTCTCTAGAGAGTTAACAATTTCAATTCCCCCCATTTCCTCACCTGTAGAAGGGAAATAAAAGTAGGGAAATGGAAATCATTTATTTCTCATTTTTCATTTCTCAGACCTAAACAAACAAGGGAATTGTTTCCAATTCCATTTCTCAGCCCCCAACTCTCTGTACCAAACACCCCCTTAAAGGGTTAAAGTCATACGAATTTACGGTACTTTAATGAAAATTATCGAAATGATTGGGAATGAGAATAAGAATGAGAAGATACCTAACTACTATAACCAAATTGTCAACGTTCGTCAAGAAATTAACTTTCAAACATCGTTGTGTGAGTTACAAATTGCATTTTATCGGCCTTCTCTTTCAAAGCAATGTATAGTTTCACCATCACTGCAAGCATGGATGGATTTAGGAATTTTTGTTATCGGTGTCACTTTTTAATGTAGATTTAATAGTTATATTTTTTAAATTATTTTATAATAGACTGGGTCACCAAAACGGATTGCTAACACAAAATTAACAAATAACAAGATTTTTGAGTTTTTTCTAACGTTTTAGGCTGATTATTTGCTTCTTCTTTCTCATCTTATTTTTAAATTCTATTGTGTTTTTTTCTTTTTAATTTTTATAATCAAAACTCAATAACATTTCAATAAATTTGGGTAATGAAAACAATAAATATATATTATATATTTACATAATACTTTTATATATTTTTCGTAGATGTCATTCAAAAAAAAATCGTAAATGTTACTCGAGTTTTGATATATACATAACTCAATATTTTAAAAAGTTAACTGACACCTCTGGTAATACATTAGGTCCGTCCGTGACTACAAGAAAGATCAATTTTACGACGAATACTTAGTTGTCGCCAAAAGTCCACTAAATCACAAGAAATATGAGCTGGTTTTTAACTATCCTGCGGTAGAATATTATTTAACACTTTCAGTGATGACATATGTCGTCAGCAACATTAAGTAAATATTTATTTCGACTTCTTTTCATCAAAAGTATTAATTTTGAAACAAAAATGACCGTCATAAATTTCATGCTTTCTTCAACTTTTTCAAGGTTTTTAGTGACGACATGTCGTAGCACATAGTTAGTCATTTAATTTTGTTTATTAATCAAGCATGAAACAACATTGGCTTACTCTTTAAGGGATGACAAATGTTTAGTTGCGAAATTTTAAGGTGGCGCTTGGTTCGTTTGAATGGATTTCGAATAATTTGAAATTTAAGTTTTAGTTATTAATATGTTTGGTGGTTATGGATAAAACTAGTTTTGAGTATTGGTTATCTATGTAAATTGAAATCTAATATGAGATGTAATGTAATTCATGTATGAGACGAAAGGATTATCAAATTCGTATATTTAAAGAATTTGATGATCAAATATATATATATACATATATATATATATATATATATATATATATATATATATATATATATATATATATATATATATATTCAAGTGAGTACCACCTCTAATGCAGCGCACCAGAAGGTACCACACTTAAAAGTAATTTTTGTAAAAAAATTTTTCATGAACATGTTCTAATTAACATTACACAGATCATATGTGAATTTCATGCAAATCCGAACACTCTAAGTGCATGAAAACACGCTTCATATAAATGCACGTTCACATGTCTTCAAAATTATGTAAGTGTGTGTTCACATCATTTTTTAGGAGCTAGGAGATGTGAATGTATGTGAAATTTACATATGATCTTCATAATGTTAATTAATACATGTTTATGAAAAAAAAATTTAAAAAAGTTTTATTAAATGTGGTACCTTCAGGTGCGCTGCATAATGGTGGTACTCTCTCGAACCATATTCTATATATATATATATATATATATATATATATATATATATATATATATATATATATATATATATATATATATATATATATATATATATATATAAGTTTTAACTAATTATTTTTGTTATCAAAAGTTCAAAACAAATTAAATTTAACTTTCAAATCATTCGAATTTTATTTCACGTAGTTTTTTTTTCACCTTCTAGTCCTACAAGAACCCTCACTTTTCGCTTGTCTCCCTCTCAATCTGTCATTTCTCCCTCTTCTTTCATCGCTGACGTACATGACGGATTTTGGCCTCACTTTCTCGGCCACATTTCGAATTTGTTACGTAGTTACTTGGGTGCCATGGAATTGGAGAAATCAAGTGGCCTTTGGTTCGGATGAGGATCGTTCTTCACTTGCTTGTGTGGGTCACCTTCCAGGTATTTAAAAAGTTGTTTTTCTTTAGATAGAAAATAGGTAGCAAAAAAAGGATCATTAGGGATTTATAGGTTCAGAGAAGCTTTATCGTTTGTAAGCTCGATGTCTATTGATGTTTTAATAATATCTCAGTCTTTCAAAAAAAATACTACAAATCAAACAGTCAAACACATTACAGGAATAAAATCCTATCACATTTAAATCATATCGTTTTTGAATTCTGTCATATTTAAATCATGTTATATCAAATCTTGCGATCCAAATGCCACATTATAAGTGTGATATGCTTTCATTTTTCACAGACATTCAAACAAGTTTTTATAGTATATAAATTAACTTAACCGATCAATCATAAAACAGCCTTTCGTAACCAATTGCTCATCATATGTTAATTATAAAGTTGATGTTACGGTTAAAGTTAAAACATACACGCATCATATCTAAACGGTTGCATATATATAATGGTATAAACCTAACCAAGTACTATGGGGATTAACAATACTTTGGTTGACCAAATAGCCACATTATTGGCACTTGTTAGTTCTTGGCTTTCACTAAAGAAAAAGCCGATTATTAAGGTTTAAAGGTGGTGCCCTTTTGGGTCATAGTTAACACAAGGGCAAGAAAAGGAAAAAAACATTTGAAACGACCCAATTAAATTATAGTGTGCATATAATTTCTTGTGGGGATTTTCCTTTACCTTATCTTAAAACGCTTTAAGTCATTTCAATTATTTGCCCATCATATCACTCTCTTATTATTTCAACTTTGCTTTGCACCGACTTAATTAAGTTTAACAAAAAAGAAGCGACGTACACAAATTTACACGACATTTGATGGATCAAGTTTGACTATTGATCGATCAGTGGAAGATCAGAAAAACAAGTCAAGATTTGATGCCCTACTCCATCTGGATTTACTTACTATTCCTCCATCACTTTACATATATAGTATTCAACCATATCATATCATCAATTGTTAATTAGGCAAGTTAATTAGCTTGATCACTTTACCACGCGCATGCAGGGGAACACATAAGGGTGAAGGGAGTGGGTAGGCCGCTAACCATGTGGCTTTACCACATTGGCAGGAGGCCGCTGGCCACACCACCCCCATCGGCCTTGGATCTTTTCTCCCCTCTTTGGCTTTCTCCACCTTTCCACGGCTTTATTTTATATATATATATATATATATATATATATATATATATATATGTGTGTGTGTGTGTGTGTGTGTGTGTGTGTGTGTGTGTGTGTGTGTGTGTGTGTGTGTGCGCGCGCGTGCGTGCGTGTGTATGTATAATTCAAGTTTTTTTTTATTGTTGTTTCTTATTATAGTTTCGTAATATTTTTTAGTTTCGTAATATTTTTTAGTTTCGTAATTGTTGTTTCGTTCGTAATTTCAGTTTCGTATTTTACGTTTGTAATTTTTGTTTCCTTCGTAATTCCAATTTCATATTTAGATATTTTAGTTTTAATTGTTTTATTAATTTCAGTTTCGTATTTCATGTTCATAATTTCAGTTTCTTATTTTATGTTCGTAAATTCATTTTCGTAATTTTTGTTTCGTATTTTTAATCGCGTAGTTTTTAATTTTTTGTTATGTAATTGTTTTAATATTTATAAAAATTAATTATTTTAGATTTATTTGTTTTATTAATTAAAATGAATTTATTTTAATAAATAAATTAAGAAATATGGAAATGTTTATAAAGATGTGTATTTCCAACTTAGAATTGTGATAAAGGTGGAGATATAATATCTTACGTGACACTGACGTGTACAGAAAGATGAGGAGAAAAGGAATGGTGAGTATTTCATTCCCTGTAAGGTACATGAAAATACACGTTAAGAAGATATTTGAATTTATGTTTGGAAAAGTAGTATAGTAGACTAAATATTTAACAAATTTGATAAGGAAAATGTGAGAAATAATATAAAGTGAAAATTAATTTTAAGAGAAATGTAATAAATAAGAATTTTGTCTAGCTAGACCATTTTGTTCATTATATTAAAAGTGGTTTAAGTATTTATATTATATATAAAAGATATTGTATTTAATTATAAATTTCTTTTACTAATATATATATAGTACTGCATGTGTATAAAATAATTAGTTGAACATATATTACTTTATAAAATATGATTACTAGTCTAATTAACAACAGTTTTTATTAAAAATAATATGATTTTTGTACCATACATTTCACAAATTATATAAATAAAACTAAACTATTTTTCCTCAGTTGACATGTGTGTCCACTAGCAAAAAGAATCTAGTAGTTTTCTTCAATTCCTCGTCGATCAATTATTGATTCTTTCCTTTCTATTCGAGAGGTTGATTCAATGGAAAACCACAATACACCTGAAAACTTGTGAAAACCGCACTGCACCACCACAAATGCATCAAATTCCCCGCGTGATGCATCAAAATCTCGCGTGATGCATCAAATTTCTCGCGTGATGCATCAAAATCCCGCGTGATGCATCACCTTATTTACGATAATGCCACCGCGTTTTTCATTAAATGCACCAAATCGGACGGTATGCGTAGGTTTCCATAGTTTTCAGGTGCATAGTGGTTTTCCATTGAACCCATCCCCTTTATATATACGTACGTAGGCAGTAGGATTTAGGAATGGATCGAGTAATTAAATTAATAGAAGTAGGCCGGATATGCGTGTATATATATGATGAGTCCAATCAAAAATTAAAATGGCTATAATAGAGAATGGCCGGATATGCATGGGCCGGGTCGGATACATAAATGAGACGGATTGAGCGAGACCACCCGGCCTGTCCTGATGCAGTTAGCCAGTTACTGTGGCTCTTTGGACTGAAAGACGATCACATAATTTACACAAATAACTAAGGGATATATATTAATTAAGCGTAATTAAAAAAGAGAAATTCATATATATATATATATATATATATTGATCGAGTGCATGTGGCCGGATGGATGTTGGTTGGAATTTGGATCATGAAGATACCAATTGGTGGATAGTGGTAGGTCGACAGATGTGAGGCACTAATTGGCCAGACCAGGCTGAGTCAGCAATCAAGGAGCTGACGACACGTCCAGGGTTGAATAGATCCCACCACACATACGTTGAAGGTGCTTCACATACCATGTTCATGGACATGCATCCATCCCCATCATCATCATCATCATCCTTCCCACAACATGCCCTCTTCACATTCTCAAATCCTGCATATATGCAACAATTAATATTATTTCTAATTAATTAAACCTACATATATGTAAGGTGTCGTTTGATTAAATGTCTAATATCTAGTTTTGTCAATAGAAATTTAACATCATCTCTTTATTAAACAGATGTAATAAGACATTAGACTTTATTAAACAGATGTAACAAGACATTAAACGTCTAATCACTTAAAAAACAAACGAGCCCTAAGTGTTTTCTTTCACCTGGCCTACCTAGCTATCTAAACAATGTACTAATATTATTTATATATGTACGTACCATAGGCGTTGGGGTTGTTTATGATCTCCATCATCGCGCGAAAAACATCACAAAAGATCAACTGAGCACCAGCTAGTTCTTCATTCAGGCTTGCAATACGTTGTTCAAGAAAAGAATTGTACTCCAAAACAAGATAGTTGATCTCATCTGCACAAACCACACGATCATCGCCATTGCCATTGCCATTGCCAGTACCACCACTCACTGAATCTTTCTTTGATAGCGAAAACCTAGGGGCACATCCTAAAGGCAGTATCCCCATAAACACAAACTTCCTAACACTTGAATTATAAAGATACTCGATAGCATTAGCCATTTGATCCACCAAGATACGATACATAAACTGTGAATTATACCCAGCAACCTTTCTGCGGAACAGATCGATGTAGTCATCTTTACCAAAGGAGAGGTAAAAGAGGGTGGAAGATTGGATGAAGTCATTAGCGGCTTCTTGGCCAAGTTCTAGTTGTAGTAGTTGAAATATCTCAAATGCTTGGCGAAGCTGCTGGTTGAGGGACTGGAGGACTGGGTTGGTCGGATTGCTCATGATGGTGGCTCCGGTTGATCCTAGGTTCACCCCACGTAGAAGCACTTCTGTCGATCCATTTTGGCTATAGAATGGTATAGGATATGCTAAACCGATCTTTTTTGCTACATTAATTAACAACAAGATCGAACGAATATATATTACATATATATAAATTAACCTGTAAATGATGAAGCTAGAAAAATATAAAAATAAAATAGTTAAAGATCATAAATAATGAGGTTAAATATATAATTAGCTGTTAGTTAATTACCAAGAAGGTGTGGAAGAAGGGAAGAAGGAGGGCCATCACAAGGGTGTAAAGAGAGGTTATTAAGGAGAAAAGGGAAAAAGAGAGTGTTTTCTCCACAATCAACAGAAGAATCCCCTAACACATACATTGCCTTCATCTTACTCATTGCCATTGATGTCTTGCTATTTACCATTATTATGAGTACTATAGTGATAATCATATGAACAACAACAACGGTTTTCAATCTATTTTTCATCTTTCTTTCTATCTCTCTCTGTTTTTTTTTATAATTTACATCATATACTATTAAACTTATAATAGCCTATACCAAATTTAAGCCAAGTAATATCAATTTTTGGGTTTAATATTGCTAAAAAGTGGTTGATATATATTTTTAAAGATCGAATCGTTTTTAGAATATAATGTACGTCGTAAGCCATCCTGCATGAGTGTTCGAGTTAGTTTACTTGTAAATATATATACTGATCATTTAAAATTTATAAATTATATGTGTGGATGTATATGTATATATGCATGTGCATGTATTAATTGAATTTGTCATGAAAAATTATAACTTGTAGTAGTTATATATATTTTTAGTATTTCAAAGTGACGTACGTACGTGTTACTTAATGGTGCGTTTGGTTTGAAGGATTTGAAACCTCCATTTAGGATTTGGATTTCAAAATCCTTATACATCATGTTTGGTTGAAAAGAGATGGAGGAATCTAATTTCATTTAGCATTTGGATTCCCTCAACCTCCTCTTTTCATCATCCTCCCTCTACCCCAATTATTATATAATCCCTTAAACTAAGCTATCTATAATCCTTTCATTTTTTGGTTACATCATTTTCAAATCTTATCATATCAAAATTCTATCATTTTCTAAGATCTTGTCATGTAACATTTCAATAATACAAACGCCACATAAGTTTTCAATGAGTAAGTTGAAACATGCATCTCGATCGATCATGCATGACAATATTCTTTAAATTAGCAATAATCTGAAACCTCACGTACTACCAAATTTTAGAGACTTGTAGGTCATCGATCAACGTTAACGTATTTAATTAATTAGGAGAGATAAAACCCATGTCGTTATATATGCATATGCATGTACAAATTAAGCAACATCCTATTCCTAGCTAGATAGTTAATTAATAATTAGGTTCATCATGAATTTCATGCTGATCGAACTCCAAATTAACCACATATATATTATCAAATTTGATCATATTTTTTTTATATTTAATTAATTTAATTTGGATCGATCGACATTTAAGGTGTAAATTAGCGTGCTAGCTTGATGTCTAGGCCTCGATCAGGAATTAAGCTTTTGTCTGTTAAATCAAATTTTCTTTTAATACAACCATACAAGTACGTTTACGTACGTTCTATTTATTCAAAATGGGAGCTTTGGTCTTTCGATCAACGATTTAGAATGTAGCACTTCCGTCTATTGGAAAATGATGATATAATAATATGAAGATATACATATATATTAAATGCTCATTAATTCATTCGTAAGACTAGCTATAAGTATAAATTGCATGTAGATTAATTAAGTACAAATAATTAATCATCTCTACTACGTTTATTCAGACTTGTATTAAAAAGAAAAAACATGATAAGTAAGATATAAAAGCAAATGTCCGTACGTACGTGGTATATATCCTTAATTAATTAATTTGGACCATATATATAATTTACAAGGAATAAGTAATTAGTTCTTTCCCATTAAAGCCTCACCTTTTTTTTTGAACAACCATTATATATAAAGAAGAAAACCACACGCGCAAATTAAAGAACAATATATACCATTCTTCATATTTTACAAGGATTAAAAAACTAAAAAGGGAAACTAATACACGAAAAGATTATACAAAACCCAGCCCAAACCTCACAAAAACTAGAACCTAAAAACCATATAAAAACCTCAAACAACGAAATCAAACAAAAGAACTAGTTAATTAGCCACCATCCCAATGGATGCATAACCAACAATGCCATGACAAGTCAAAAAAAAAAAAAAGAACAATTTTGGTTTTTTTTTAGTTTATTCAATCTAAATGGAACGTAGTTTTTTTATTTGAAAAACTTAAAAACCAAAATGTGTTATAATATTTTTCATTCAGAATAATTATAAATCATAATGATTCATAATTTTTTTGTTAATAAAAAACAAAAAATATGAATGCGTTGCATGCAATTTTTTCGTTAGAGAACAAACTAAATACCAAAACGGTTATAGTTTTTTATTTTCAAATAATCTAGAAAATGAATGGGTCATAGGTTTGTTATTCGTGAAATCTAAAAAACCCGAATGGATCATAATGCTTTTCGTTTGGAAAGATTAAAAAACCGAATAATTTGTGTAGTTTTTTTCATTCAATAAAACTAAAAACCGAAGGGGTCGAAAAATCCACAGCTGTTCTTTGGTGGATATAAATCCACAGCCGTTCTTTGGTGAATAATTTGTGTAGTTTTTTTTGGTGCTATAAGATTTTGTTTTCGAATTTGTATTCTGTAATGTTTGACATAGGCTTTTTTTCAAGCCGTTCTTTGGTGGATATAAATATTTGTTTAAAAGAAAACATACACCCCGACCTAAAACTTGATGGAATAATCAAAAATCACATCCGGCACTGATGGCTATAATATAAAAAATATTTATTGTAGAAATCCGAAAGTATATAAGAAATAAATTGTGAAAATGAAGTGGGTTAATAAAAGTTAGTTTTTACACCTTGTCGTAGTTGTAGGTGAGTTTGAGTTTTGATATTGGTGTATAGTAGGCTGAAATTTGCATGCATTGCAAATTGACTTTACTTTTGCTTGCTGACAAAACTTAAAACACAAGTTAATTTTGCCTGACTTCTTCCCAAGACATTAGACATGTCTATGCAAATCATAAAAGTACTGATCAACCCTTCTGAGACCTTGCCAGCTTCCTCTGGTACTGTTTGTCTATGTGCTACTCCTATATCTATAATTCTATATATATATATATATATATATATATAACTTATATAATTATAAATAAATATTCCATTTCTATTTTCTAATTAGTTAAATTTAATAACTTTAATTCTAGCGACTAGCTCCCTGCCCTTAGAATCAGTCCAATTAATTAATTAATTAACCCTATATAGCTCGATCGTTTACGATCACATCTTATACTATACATGATTAATTAACATTTAACTAAAGCTATATGGATCGATCGAATATAATATCATATCGATCATGCATATGTATACAAGAGAAAATAAAAGATGTTATATTTTTTAAAAAATGTATAGATATTGTGTACATGTAATTGAAGATGGATGCATATATAGCAGGGTATCGATAGATCAGACATATATAAAACAAAATATGAATTAACCAAACACAGAAGGTTTCGGCAATCCCACTGCATATCCCAAGTTTGTGAAATAGACATTTCAATTCCATCACTAAATGCTAGCTTCTATGGCAATTCAGATCTTTCATCTTTCTTTATATAGTACTGCTACTAATACTACTGTCATGCAAACGTCTAGTGACATAACAGAAACCCACAAGTCACAGACACAATACATACATATATATATATATATATATATATATTATGTCAAGGTACAATCTTTATTACACAATATACAAGTCACTACAAACGGGAATTAAATTTGATGTGATGCCCTAATGAAACCAAGAATGAATTGGTTTAATTATTATAATTTTTAAATGATCGAGAGACTATAGCTAGCTAGGCTAGTTAATTAGCTAATGTCAAAGGTTCAAGTCTTGTCCGTTTCACTTAATTGAATCAATCTGCATGCATGTTGATTGGTGATTGTTGAATGTTGATCGATCGAGTAGCTAGCTAGGGTTCGATCAGACTATTGCGCAGATCGATCATCATCTTTGGTAGTTGTGGTTGGGAAGAGTTGTAGGGTTTTGGGTGGTACCCGTGCGCAGTATGAAGTTGTACCCTCCGTCATCATCACCGTCATGAGTGGGCAATCACACATGAACTTACAGGTCTTGTCAATCAATTGAGGGGGATCTGCCTTCACCCTGTTGTTTTTACAGTTTGACGTATCTTCAACTACACCACCAGCCTGTCCACACTAATTAAACAACATACTTATTAATTACGTACTAATGAATGACTTTGTTTTTTAAAACCTAAAAGAGAAGATCAAGAATCTTTGATTAATTCTGTAGTTTGACTAAGAAGTAATCAAAATTTGGCAATAATATATAATAATTGATTTTAAAGTTTCAAATATTTTATCTTGGCATTAAATATAGATTTCAAAAAATTAAATTTGTAGAATGTTGTTAACTGCAATATAATACAGTAATATATTGTTAGTCATGTGTACGTTTACAGTTAATGCTCTCAATCCGAAATATTTAATGGGGAGAATTAATTATATATACACTGAAATTAATTAATTTCAACTACTATATATACACTGAAATTTTATCCTTGTTTCTTCATCAATCTAAAGTATTCTAGTTCTTTTTATTTAATAGATTTGTCGTACGTACATCCAAAACCCTAATTAGGTTTAGAATGCTCACATGACACTATGAACATTTGAAACTCGAAACACTTCCATCTTTCACACACACACACACACATACACACACGTGTGGAATAATAAAACATGACATTAATTTATATCTAAAATAGTATGAATCAACTTAATTACCTGAAGCGGGAAGGGATGAAGATAAGATAAATGGTAAGGAGGGTTTAAACGTTGATGTTGATACATGGCCATAAGTTTCTTTCGAAGCTTTTGTCGATCTCGAGCTTTATGATTTTGAAACCAATAAAACACATTTTTGCCTTGGATTTTACCATAAAGAGATAGTCTTGCAGTTATTTGCTGTATCTGAGTTGCAGTTGGTGTTTTAAGACCTCCTCTATACATTCCTTCTAACAACATCACCTGCTCCGGGGTCGGACACCACCTGCTTCCGCCACCGCTGTTGTTTGATGACCGTGGAACCACCGTCTCAGTTGCAGGCATCTTCAATTCCTCGATCTGGTTTGTGGGGTTTGATTGTAAAGGGTTGTCGAGGGAAAGGGTATTTATAGAGGGAATGAGAGTGGTTTCACTATGTCATCGTCACCCTCGTTTTGCATGTACTTTTTTCAATTTAAAAATATATAAATTGATGGAATTTAGATAAAGGGGATTATGGATGGGATCGATGCAGTCGTGCAACAATTTTATTTTGTTTGGGATAATAATTCAAGGTTGTTGGCTTATTCATGATAAAAAAAAATAATTTCTCTTTTTTCGTTTTTTACCTAATTCAATTCTTATCGGGTGTACGTACCGTGGCATGTCCAATTATCACACTATAACTTTCTTTCTCTCAAATGCCCTTTTCAGGCAAAATTAATCGCCAAAAAAAAAAGTCTAAATCTTCACAAATAATGTAAACACGTAAAAATAATTAATATTTTTGTCACACTTACAAATGTGCAAAGCGAATTCATTTTTATTAATGTTAATAAAATATAAAACTCTACAATTATAATTGAAGATATGTAAGAATACAAGAAATATTTTCACGATTTTAAATGTATAAAAATAGTAAGTAGAAAAATAGAAAATAATTCACACTTAAAAGTGTGAAGTTTTGAACCTTTAATCTTTTAGTTAATTTGGTAATGTTTAAAGGTGTAGAGTTGAAACAAATTGTTCACGCTTTTAATTTGATCTCAGAAGTTGTGACCACGTCATGTTATCACAATTTTTAGGATAACTTACAAATTTCGTCGACCTTGTGGTTTATTAGAAATTATGGATTAAGTCTTTTAACTTTAAAAATAACACTTAAAAATTTTTGAAAATGTTTAATAATTATTTTGGAAAAGTCTAGAAAACTATCAAAAAATTGAGAAAACTTGAAATTTGTTTTATTGTTTATAAAAATGTTTAATTTTTTTATTTTATTGTCCATGGATACAATTAATTTTTCTACAAAAAATAAAATAGGAAACTTAAAGTTAAAAAACTATTTTGTTTTTAGTTTTCAATCATCAAAATGATGAGATAATAATTTGTATGTTTTTAAAAATGTTTTAATACTTATTAGAAATCATTTGATGTAAAAAAAGTAAAAACGAATACTTAATAAAAAATAAGGGTAAATTACAAATTTCGTCCTTGTGGTTTAATGAAAATTATGAAACTCGTCCTTTTGCGCAATTAATTACAAATTCCGTCCCTCTTGTTGGCTGTTTGTTTTCGTTTTGGTCATTTGACCGGTAATTTTTTTATAAATGACCATTCTACCCTTGCTAAAATAATTAAAAATTTTATATTAATTCAGTAATAGAAATAAAAAATAAACTCTCCCTCTCTCTTTCAGAATTTCTGATCAAATTGTGAATCTTTCTATAAAGGGATAGACTAAAAGCATATAGATATACCCATGAAAATTCTTTGATTTGAAAACCAGAGATGAAAGAAGATGAATCTAATTGGTTTTCGAAATCGGAAGCTCCTAAATCCCACACAACCACCACCATCAACACCAGCAACAACCGCCAGCGATTTCAACCCTCCCGTCACAACCCGGGCGGAGAATGGATCAGGAGATCCGAGAACCATGAACGGACGATCTGGAAACAAATATAAAAACCTTCAAATCTTGAACGAGCTACAAACGATTCAATCGGAATTATACCCAAAAGCATCACTGTTTCCTTCTGGAAATCACAGGTATGGAATCGAAATTATACTTAAAATCATCTTTGCAAACGAGATGTTTATCTTCTCGAATCTCTTGATCCATTCGCCTCCTGGATCTTCTAGTGTTTCTTGGCGAACCCACATTTGCAAAGTGGTTCTTACAGCAGCGTCGAGACTGAAAGAGGTCTTTGTGGACATCGAGATGAGTTTTTGATCGCATAGCAGTGGAAGGAGAAAGACAGTGGATGGCCAGAGGTGGCGAAGGCTGTGGATGGCCAGTGGTGGCGAAGGCAGTGGATGGCCGGAGATGTTGGCCATGTTGTTTGCCAAAAATTTTCTCTCCTTTTTCAATCTTGGTCAAAACATACATACATAGAGAGAGAGAGAGAGAGAGAGAGAGAGAGAGAGAGAGAGAGAGAGAGAGAGAGAGAGAGAGAGAGAGAGAGAGAGAGAGAGAGAGAGAGAGAGAGAGAGAAGAGAGAGAGAGAGAGAGTTTATTTTTTTTATTTATGTTACTTAATTTATATAATTATAAAGTTTATTGTCTTTTTTAATTATTTTATCAATGGTAGAATGGTCATTTATAAAAAAAATGACCGGTCAAAGGACCAAAACTAATACAAACAGCCGACAAGAGTGACTAAATTTGTAATTAATTGCGCAAAAGGACGAGTTTCGTAATTTTCATTAAACCACAGGTACGAAATTTGTAATTTACCCTAAAAATAATTTATTTTATGATTTAAAAAAGGTTTACATTTTATTTTAAAAAGTTTAATAAATATAAATTCAAAACGTTATTTTTTAGATTTTAGTTAATAATAATATTCATATGTCTTTACAATATTTTGTTATTTATTTTTATATGTTTTACACTAAATTAATTTTATTGATTTTTAAATTATATTGAATTAGTTTATTATTTTATAATTATAGAAAAAATAATAAAAACAACTTTAATAATAATTATTAAACAAGTATGGTTAAAATAGTCTTTAAAATGCCAAGGGACGAAATCTGTAGCAAAACATCAACCACAAAGACTGTCAGCTTAGTTTTTAAAATTAAAGAACTCAATCTATAATTTCAAGTAAACCACATGGACAAAAATTGTAATTTACCCATAAAAATAAATTATTCAAAAATGATATAATATGATGAGTCTGGTAGTGCAACTAGTAAAAGGGGAGTGGGAATTACAACCAAAGTTAATTTTTGTTTTTATTAAGAGCGTATTTGACAATGAGCTTTTAGAAGCTCAAAAGCTATGTTTGGTTTATATGAACTTGAAACACTTTTAAAAGTGTTTTAATTAAGTTGCTATTGTTTGGAAAATAAAATTTTCAATTAGGTTGCTATTGTATTACCTTAACCTATGTTAAGGTGTTAATATCATACTACAACAACCTAATTGAAATACTTTTAAAAGTACACTACATAAATGTACACAAAAAATACATTATATAAATATGTATAAACTCAAAACTACATAACTAATTGGTGTTATTTTTCCTTATATTTAAACTTCAAATAAAAATATAATTAACTACTACCTAATTTAACTAATATAAATAAAAAAACAATCTTTTTAAATGATTTAAATACCTTCCAAATTTAACTCCTAATTTTATTTGACTATGCATTATTTTATATATTCAAAAAGTAAAAAATAATGAAATATTGGTAATCAAATGTTTATAATTATAAAAAAATTTTAAATATGTTCTATTTAAAAATAAATTTTAAACTTTTATTTATGCATAGAAATATAAAAATAATTTTTTTAAAAATGAATACTATTCATACATATTCAAAAATAAAATTTTTTTAATTATCCCTAAAAGCAATAAATAATATTGATAAAATAAATATTTTTGTATGTAATTTACGTTTGGTAGATTTTAGTAGATTATTTATAAAATATCCACGTAATACATGGGTTGATAACTAGTATTGTGTTAAAAAAATACTGTATAAAAATGTAATATACCTTAATTATAGGTTTGAGAAAAAATGGAATTATGAACTAATATTACTATAGCACAAGTAGCTAATATACTTCAATTTAATTTTTAAATTTTACCATTTTAGCTATTACATATAAATTAGTTAATTTGAACTTCATTCAAACTAATAGCCAGACTCATGTTCAAACTTGGCTCGTTTGATTCAAAGTCAAGCTTAACTCGTTACTAATTTTATAGTATTTCTGCTCATCTATCTATTATACACGCATATAATTTCTCTCTCTCTCTCTACATACATACATTGAATTTTAAACAAGCCGAACTTGAATGAAGATCCATTTGTTTACGTTTTCATAGAAACATTAAAAGGTTACTTTAGCTTTGAAAAAACTTCCTAACGATCTTACACACTGAGTTACCAACCTAATTGAATAAAAAAAAGCTTATGTTATGCATGTGGTAGTTATTTTTTAGCTTTACTCGGTTTAATTTTTTTATTTTAATTATTGGTTGAGAAAATAAGAAAATGAAAACTCAGAGTATATGTATATTGATTGTTAAAAAAATCTACAACATTAATTCGCCGCTTAGAGAAAGTGTGAAAATGTGAATAGCAGGTTCGACCACATAAAGTATAGTCAGAAATTAATAATATTGCTTGAAACCCTTGAATTTTTAGGCATTCCATGTCTATTTGCATTAATAAAAGATAGAATATTTTATTATATAACTATAACTTAATTCGAGAGTACTGAGATCGAGAGGTGTGTATATATATATACATATACATATATATATATATATATATATATATATATATATATATATATATATATATATATATATATATATATATATATATATATATATATATAGATTTAGGTTCAAGTGAGTACCACCTCTAATGCAGCGCACCAGAAGGTACCACCCTTAAAAGTAATTTTTTTGAAAAAAATTTTCATGAACATGTTCTAATTAACATTACACAGATCATATGTGAATTTCACGCAAATCCGAACACTCTAAGTGCATGAAAACACACATCACATAAATGCATGTTCACATGTCTTCAAAATTATGTAAGTGTGTGTTCACATCATTTTTTAGGAGCTAGGAGATGTGAATGTATGTGAAATTTACATACGATCTTCATAATGTTAATTAAAACATGTTTATGAAAAAAAAAAATTTAAAAAGTTTTTTTAAAGGTGGTACCTTCTGGTGCGCTGCATTTGGATGGTACTCTCTCGAACCGTATTCTATATATATATATATATATATATATATATATATATATATATATATATAGGTGAGTTCAATAAAGAACCTCCATGCATCGAAAAATCTTGAAAAACCTTCATGCACCACCACACATGCATCACAATTCCCCCGTAATGCATCATTATTTCCACGTGATACATCGATTTCTACGTGATGCATTTCAATTTTCTAGCGATGCATTGGTTTCCCAAGGTTTTTCGATGCATAAGGTTCTCCATTGAACCCACCCCTATGTGTATATATATATATATATCCACTCAAACTTCCTTTCATTTTTTAAGTTACTAAAAAAATTCTAATGTGATTTCCAATAAAATATGTTTTAGATGATTTCTTTGAGTATTAATTAGTTTTACCCTAATTAATACTAATTTGTTTTAATCTTATTATATATCATTTTGATTATATCATGGAATATATATAATACAAACACATAATATATTTTATTTGCAAACTTTGATTTACCTACTAAATTCAATCGTTAAATAACTATAGTTTTAATTTATAGTATACAATGACTAGCTTGCAGTATATAATTAAGAATGATCGAATGTGTGTAGTACGCTGTGCACCAGCGTGACTGTGAAGTGATGGCCTCATTCATATTGAATCCGTGGAGGTTAAGACTTGCGAGTATATATATATATATATGGAACCCTTCATTTTTCTTTTACCCTTTTCTACATATCTATATAAGAAATTAAAGAAAATGAAACTACGTGGTGTCACTTATCATCAATGGCATTCTTGTACTAACATTTACCCCTACGTTATGCTTCCTCTGATTTTCTAAAATTTATCTTTGTCAGGATTTAAAATTTCAAAGCGTTTCGGTTTTTGTTGTTTATAAACTCAGCTTACATCCTATTACCAAATTACCCTTGAAATAAAATACAATTTTTTTTTACAAATTCCTGATAAATGAAAATACTATATAATATAAATCTTTAAAAAAAATGCAAATCCTAAAAAAAATTCTGCAAGTATTTTCTCATTTATCTTTACTAGGTTCATATCCATATAAATACAATGCTTCTTACACTTCTCTGGATTTCTTTTAGCTTCTCATTTGATCATATAGACACACACATACACACACTTAAGTTATCGTGAGAAGCTAAATAAATTTTGAGAATTGTGAGAAACACAATGATTAAATATTTTTATATATTTATTCGCTAATTTTGTACACTAATTCACTTATTTTGTATGTTGATTCACTTTTTTTTTTTTTGAATTTGTGATTCATTCTTTATAAATTCAAAAAATAATGAATTGATGTTTATTGTGATAAACTAAATATATCTTAAGAATTGTAAGAAAACATTATGATTCACTAAAATATCAAATATTATGAAAAACTATATATACGTATATATACACACCAATGGAGTACCACATGTTTTCAAAAACATTTTGTTAAAAAATTATAGAATGTTGAAGGTGCCATCTTTAAAATATTTTTAAAATTTTGCAGAGTACCAAATTTACCACTCTTAAATAGATTTTTCTGAAATTTTCTTAATCATATTTAAATTAACAATACAAAACCTACTTGCAAAAAATCACAAACACATATTGAAACTATGTGAAAACATGCATGTTTACATAATGTGCACGTTCTGAAAAAAAAAATAGAATATGTGAATGTGCACATTTTGAAACTATATATGTGAAAACATGTATGTTCAATCACTCATGTCCACATAAACTTTTTTCACGTTTACATAATTTTTAAAAAATTAGAATATGTGAATGTATGTGATTTTTTACAATGTTTTAGAAAAATTTTAAAAAAACTTTTGGGTAGCATGTTTACACGGAAAACTCATGTGTTCACAAATGTGCTCTTTTACAATTAGTCTTATATTGTTTATTTAACATGATTGTACAAAAGATTAATTAATATCTTTAAAGGTGGTACATTCGAAATTTCGCAAAAGATACGATACTCTCTTGAATATCTGTGTGTGTGTGTGTGTATATATATATGTGTGTGTGTGTGTGTGTGTATATATATATGTATATATGTGTGTGTCGTTACTTTATTGTGAGAAGCTAAATATATTTTAAAAAATGTAAGAAGCACTATAATTCACTAATTTTATATACTCATTCACTTATTTTGAAAATTGATTCACTTAGATTTTGATTTGTGATTCATTCTTTATAAATTCGAAAAATAATGAATTAATGTAAAAGAGTAATGAATCGTTGATTTATTAAATCCGGAAGTTATGATTCATTGTATATATATTTAAAAAATGGTGAATCAACATGTTAAAAAATGAATAAAAGTGTTTTCACCCATCTCAAAATATATTTAGTTTCTCATTTAATCATATATATATATATATATATATATATATATATATATATATATATATATATATATATATATATATATATATAGAGAGAGAGAGAGAGAGAGGTTCAATGGAGAACCTCTATGCATCGAAGAACTTTGAAGAACCTCCATGCACCACCACAAATGCTCACAATTCATGTTGATGCATCATTATTTCCACGTGATGCACTAAATTCCCGTGTGATGCATCATTATTTCCACGTGATGCATTGACTTTCTGCATGATGCATTACGGTTTTCTAGCGATGCATTGTGGTTCTCCAAGGTTATTCATTTAACCCACACATATCTATATATTAATGTGTGTGTGTGTGTGAGATATGATATTTATTATTTAATAAGTTGTTTAAATTAAGATCATAATATTTTGGCCGTTACAATATACTTTTTTTTTTGAACGGCAAACTATTCTGCTCCTACTCCTAAACTACTTATTAATCTCAAGACTTGTTTTCTCCACCTAAATTTCAACTTGACAGTATACATGAGAAAACACTCTAGCTCGTTGCAGTAGATTTTGTTTTTTTTAAGGCTAAATTTTATTGAAACAAACCAAGAGAAGCTTAGTGAAAGAGCAAACACATACAAAGGGAGACACAATGACCCAATTGCAGGAAAAACAACCTTCCAAAAACAAACATGAACACCGTCCATCAAAACAAAAACAAGATACGCTTAAAAATTCACTCAATCCGATCGAGTCCATCAATCAAAGACTTCGCACCGCAACAACCAATTTCACAATTTATTACTTCTATACTTATTATTATGAAACTAAATAAAATGAACGGTTAAATTAAAGCTCTCTTTTTGCTCTTTGAAAGTTAGTGTGCCATCATTATTTCGATCAATTCCTCGAGCTGGTCTGTATGGCCTTTGGCTCTTTTTCTTTGTCATTTGATTGATTCAAATTTTATTTCACTAAAATATAAGTTAATAATAAATTTACCTTATTAAAATACCAAATTTAAAAACTTGAATTTTTAATTCTTTAATTTTCTACATCTTAATTTTATAACACTTAACCAATATACATCATGTTATTGGATATTATTAAAATAAAAGGTACATTTAATCGAATGGTAAATAAAATATTGCTATAATTTTATAATTAAGGTGTTATTTTAGACACTAAATTATAAAGCAACGTACTTTAATTAGTTAATTTGTTTTGTTTACGATAAATTTTATTACGAGTTAAAAGCTAATACTGAAGTTTAAATATTTGTAATTGCTACATTTTTATACAACTATACTTAAGAGAATTGTCATAAGTTGATATCAAAATTTCAAATATTTTAATGTATATGGATTTTATAATTAATATAACACAATGCATGCTTAATTTAAAGTTTAAACCTTATTTTAATCAAAGGTGAAAATTTTATAATTAATATAACACAATGCATGCTTTATCCTTTTAAAAGATGTTTTGGATTCAAACCTATATGTTAGCTGTTAGATTAATTAATTGAGCCTTAAAGATGTGATCCCTTTCTTTGGTTCTTACTTTTTGGACACCATTTATATAATTATTTTGTAATAATTATGTTTAAAAATAGTATGCATCATTAAAAAAGTAATGCATCATTAAAAAAAAACATAGAATCATTGTGTAATGATTATATTTAAAAAAGAAAATAGAGAGTCCATTGAGATCATTGGGGTCCATTTAGATTCTCCTTTTCTTTTATTTAATATTTTTTGTTACACCTTGGCGAATCAATTATTAAAAAAGAATTATTATCGGTATACATGATATCACAGTCAAACAATTTTTTCTTCAATGATACCCTCAAACAAACCATGTTGATTCTACATATGTGGTTTCTAAATTTAAATTATTAATTTGTTATAATTTATTTTCAACATATATCTTTGTTGAAAACTTATGCATAATGTTAAATTTATCTTTTTTTTTATTAATTAGTTTATATATATATATTAAAGATGTGGTTGTTTTGGATAATTAAAAATAAATGTAGTGTGGTATCTTTTGTAGGCAGGCAGGCATAGGGATGGTAGTAATTTATATCCCAACCAACCAAACAGAGAACTTGATAAAGATGAAGCCTACATCTTGGTTATTCTTTTGGATGGGTCGGACCAATAGACAAGCCCAGCCAAATGTGGAGCCCCTTTTGACCTAACGGACCCACTTTTGTACCCGATGTTTCTAATCAATTTTTTTTCTTTTTTCTTTTTTGTAAATTATTATTATATAATAACAAAAGATGGTATTGGTGTTTAGTACATTGTAAATGACTTATGTATTTATATGCTTGCTACTTGAACTTTAGGTAATCATTTTTTATTTTGACATTATTTTGAATTCTTGATATTAAATAACATAATATATGTTTGTTATATAAGTTAGTTTAATATTCTATCGATATTCAGTAATTTATTTGATTTCCAAATTATGGTTATACCTAAACAATTAAAAACTAATTGTTTGCAATTTAAAGTCACAATTCTCGATCATATAAATGAGATATATTGATGAGAATACGATCACATCTCATTTCCATCATATTTACAATTCCAAAAGAGATAATCCATTTGGAGTTGATAGCAGTAGGAGAGGACTTGGTTCGTGACACACCGAAGATGCACCATTTAATAAACTATATATAGTCATGTTTGGAAACTTTTTACCTTTAAATCTTCATGTACAAAGTAGCGAGTATTTTATATTTTCATAGAGTAAAATTAAATGCATATAGTTCTATAACATTAATAAAATTGTTTACTTCTTGATTTTGATTTTAATTTTTAGTCATCCCTCATGCATCTACTTTTAATTAACTACAATATTTTATTCTCTCATTCTTTATATTTGTGTGTCTATTAATAGAAACCAAAAGAATTGAAAGTCATTAATGGGATTCATAGTTGCCAAATTATTTATATGCCATGATAAATAATTTTGATAACAGTTATTTAGAGACCCAGTTACTATATTGACATCTTTGACTTTTTTATGAGTATAAGTTCAAAGCTAAATTACTTATATATCCATTATTTTTATGGTGGTTGACCCAAGATTCCTTTGTAGGGTTAAAATCCCCGGCCACTCTCTCTTCAAGGGCACGTGATTCTCAAAGGTTTGTCAATCATCTTTTAATTAAGACTAAATTACATAAATGGTCCCTGTGGTTTATATGAAATTACGGTTTTAGTCCCTGAAAGAATTTTATTACACCACAAGTCCCTAAAATCGAAAAGTTGTAACATTTTGGTCCCTGAAACTAACGGCAGTTAACTTCAGTCGTTAGTTTCAGGGGCATTTTGGTCTTTTTGAATTTCAAGGACCATTTATGTAATTTTCAAACTTTCAGGGACCATTTATGTAACTTTCACACTTTTTATATATATATATATATATATACATACATATATATACATACATATATATATATATATATACATATATATATATATATATATATATATATATATATATATATATATATATATATATATATATATATATATATATATATATATATATATATATATATACATATATATATATATATATATATATATATAGTATTTCTTTCTTTTTCATAATTTAATTATCCAAATATAACAGTTTATTTTTTATTCCTTTTGTTTTAATCATTAATTTTTATTTGTATGTTTATTGTTATTATTAATGTTAGTTTTTTTATATATATTTATTTAAGATTTTTATATGATATAACTGGTTATTTTTTTCAATTATTGAGAATCCGAATCTTTCTCTATTCTTTTTTTTCATTTAATAAAAATAAAAATAAAAACTATAGTTTTTTTTCGTTCGGAAAATCTAAAATCGAAATGATTTATATAATTTCTCCATTCAAAAAAATTCAAAATAACGACGTGTTGAAGCTTTTTTCATTTAGAAAAAGTATATAGTCAAAATGCTTCGTAGTTTCTTCATTGCAAATACTTAATAAAATTTTTAATTATAAATGGTTTGAAAAAAATCAAGAATTAAAATGCTTCATCGCTTTCTAGTCAAAAAAATTAAATTTCAAATTGTTGTTGTATTTTATTGAAAATATTGAAAATGTATTGATTTTTTTATCTACGTTTAATTAAAATCAGAATGGTTCTTTTGTTTGAAAAATTCAAAAATCATATTTGTTTACCGTTATTGATAAAAAAAAATTTTAAATTAACATCAAAACGGTTCGTCAGTTTTTTTATAAAACAAATTAATAATAGATGGTTATCGTTATTTGAAAAAAAATCAAAATTATAATGGTTCATCATTTTTTGATCAAAAAAATTATCAAATGGTTCATCGTTTATTTGATCCATAAAACAATATTGTAGTGGTTCGTAACTTTTTTATCGTTGTTTAACAAAAATCGTAATGATTATATTTTTTTGAAAAATAAAAAAATCAAAAAATGATGAACCATTATGCTTTTTGATTTTTTCAAACAACGATAACCATCTGGTATTAAAATTTTTTATTAAAATAATGACTAACCATTTTGATTTTGATTTAATATTTTTGATCAAAAAACGATAAAAAATTATGATTTTTGATTTTTTTTCATACAAAAGAACCATTCTGATTTTAATTAAACGTAGATAAAAAAATCAATACAATTTCAGTTTTTTCAATAAAATACAACAAACTATTTGGAATTTAATTTTTTTTGACTAAAAAGCGATTGATTTTTTTTTTCAAACCATTTAGAATTAAATTTTTTATTAAGTATTTGCAATGAAGAAACTACGAAGCATTTTGATTATATACTTTTTCCAAATGAAAAAAGCTTCAACACGTCGTTATTTTGAATTTTTTTTTGAGTGGAGAAAAGAAATAAATCATTTTGGTTTAGATTTTCCGAACGAAAAAAACTACAACTAGTTTTTATTTTTATTTTTCTTAAATGAAAAAAAAGATAGAGAAAGATATGAATTCTCAATAAATAATTGAAAAAAAATGAACAGTTATACCATATAATAATCTTAAATAAATAATTATAGTAATATATAAAAAAACTAACATTAATAATAACAATAAACATACAAATAAAAATTAATGATTAAAACAAAAAGAAGAAAAAATTAAATGTTATATTTGGATAATTAAATTATAAAAAAGAAAGAAATACTAAATATATATATATATATATATATATATATATATATATATATATATATATATATGAAAAGTATGAAAGTTACTTAAATGGTCCCTGAAAGTTTGAAAATTACATAAACGGTCCTTGAAATTCAAAAAGACCAAAATGCCCCTGAAACTAACGGCTCAAGTTAACTGCCGTTAGTTTCAGGGACCAAAATGTTACAACTTTTCGATTTTGAGGACTTGTGGTGTAATAAAATTCTTTCAGGGATTAAAACCATAATTCCATATAAACCACAGGGACCATTTATGTAATTTAGTCTTTAATTAATTAGTACCAAAACACATCTAATACTATTTGTAACATATATACTACCTATAATTACACAATATTGGTCGCTTTGAGTTTTTTGTCAAACACATTAATTCCTACTCATGCTTGTGAGATATATCTTCCCTTGGTTACCAATCAATACCTTGAAAACCCATCATGATGTGTATGCACTATGAACGTAAATTACATTATTGTCACCTCGTTTTGTCCACAAATGCATCAAATCCAAGGGTTGTGATTGATTTCCTATTGTATCCTGATGCATATGGTTTTCCATTTAACTCACCCCTATGACCCTATATATATAGGGGTTCGATGGAAAATCTCTGTGTATTGGAAAACCACAATCCATCAGCAAGGTAGAATCATGCATCATGATCATTTGATGCATCGTGTAGTCGGTTCGAGTCGAAACATAATGCATCGCAAAATAAAGCATATTTCATCACGCGGAGAATGGTGCATCACGATCGCTTGATGCATCATCCGGGGTCGAATCGAAACCGTTCCACTTAGTAGAATTCGGTTCATCGTTTTTTATGCTTCTCCACAAAAAATGATCTTCTTAGGTGAGAATTGAACCCAAAACCTCTAGTTCCATAAAACAAAGCTTTACCCATTGAGCTACAAATCATTTTATTGTCAAATTTATAGATTTACTTATTTTAATAACCAAGTTACTTTTTAATATTTTAACTTATGAGTGCATCATAAAAATATAGTGAATAAAATTCAATATTGATCTATGGCATTAGAGATCTTGGGTTCGATATTTTGTAAATTAATATATTAAAGAGTTGATTTGTTATTAAAATAAGTATGTCAAAACATTTAACAACAAAGTTACATGTAGCTCAATGGTTAAACATTGCTTTATGTAATTAAAGGTTTGGGGTTTAATTACCAACTAAGTAATTTATTATTTTATTTTTGTGCAAAAACATAAAAATGAAGGATCGACTTTGACTGAAAGGACAGATCAATGACCAGACAGATTCGGACCATCGGACCAACCCGACTCGGAACGGCCACAAGATGCATCAAATGATCGTGATGCACCATCGTTTAAGTGTAATGCATTGTGGTTCGATTTGGACTAGCGGCGTAATGCATCAATTGATCATGATGCACAAATCTTCTCGTGTGATGCAATCTTCTCCACGTGATGCGTTATACTTTTTCTAGTGACGCATTGTAGTTTTTTAAGGTTTCCATTGAACCCACCATATGTGTGTGTGTATGTATGTGTGTGTGTGTGCGCGCGAGTGTGTGCGAGTGTGTGTGTGTGTGTGCGCGAGTGTGTGTGTATGTGTGTGTGTATATAATTCAAGAAATTATATTGTGAACTGGAATTATAATTATTGAGAAAGATAGAAAGATTCCTCCAATCCAGAACCATAATAAATAAACATTTAAGATGAAGCAGGCCTTATATATGTACATAAATTCTAACTTCAATTTTTATTGCAAACTTAATAGAGAGGTACCCGGTTTGAACTCACATCATTAAAAACCTTGTCTAATTTAATCATTTTACTATTTTCATAAATTAAAGATAACATTTATTTTGATATATCACAAGCGAGTTATTATATCTATCAAGCTAAATCATATGTCTAAAAATCAGTCTAATACACATAATTGATATGGGCTTGATTATTTTCTCATTCGTCAATTGTTTCTTTGATTTTGTCACATGTCACTCACAATTGATTTTAAGACATTTTATTTATACATAACACTTTTTTTCTCATTAGATAAAATATATATTAGTACTTTACACAAAAATTTACATTATTGAAATATATACGTACATATATATGGTTTACAAGTGTCCAGAGGGCATGGTTTGTACATGAGTTTATGTTTGGAATTTGGATATGGTATTGAAAGAAGAGGAAAGAGAGAATCAAAAGAGAGAAACTTCATATAAATGCATGTAAATGAATTTAAAGTTTTTAATAATAATTTTTAAAAATTTGGTTTTAAATTAAATCGTTCACAACTAAAGAACTTTTGTGATTACCAGACTCATTTTTTCATTCAAAAGTCAGAACCCACTCTTAAAAGTAATTTTTGAAATTATTTTTCATAAATATATTTTAATTAATATTAAAAAGGTAATATATAAATTTCATGCAAATTCACACATTTTAAGTGAATGAAATCATATATCACATAAATTTACGTTCACATATGTATAAATTTATGTAAATACACGTCCATATCATTTTTAAGGAGTAAGGAGATGTGAATGTATTGTATAATGTTAACTAAAACATTTTATGAAAACAAATTCTAAAAAGTTTTTTAAAGATGCTAAATTCTGTGTATTGCATAGTGAATGGTACTCTTTCGAATCATACATACATACATACATACATACATACATACATACATATATATATAGGGGTGGGTTCAATGGAAAACCACTATGCACCTGAAAACTATGGAAACCTACACATGCCGTCCGATTTGGTGCACTTCATGAAAAACGCGGTGGCATGATCGTAAATAAGGTGATGCATCACGCGGGATTTTGATGCATCACGCGGGAAATTTGATGCATTTGTGGTGGTGCAGTGCGGTTTTCATAAGTTTTCAGGTGCATGGTGGTTTTCCATTGAACCTCCCTCTATATATACATATATATATATATATATATATATATATATATATATATATATATATATATATTGGAGTCCCATACTAGATTGGAGTCTTGGAGTCCATATTAAATGTACATGTTCATTACAATAAAATATTTTATTTAATGCAAAAAAGTAATATATAAATGTTCAAAAGTGTACTACTGTTGAACAACTCACACAATTTGAAGTTCATTACGATAAAAATGGTATATTTCATGCAAAGGTACAATATGCACATGTTCAAAGTGCATCATCAGATCACATGTGCATATTGTTTAAAATATTATAATTTTGCATGATATAAATTTTTTTTATCGTTATAACTTCAAATGATGTGAACTCGTCAATTGTAATGCACTTTTGAACATGTGTATATTATACGTTTGTATAAAATAAAACATTTTATTGTAATGAACATGTACATTGAATATGGGACTCCAGGACTCCAATCTAATATGGGACTCCATGGAACTTAACCCTATATATATATATATATATATATATATATATATATATATATATATATATATATATATATATATATATATATAGAGGTGGGTTCAATGGAGAACCTTCATGCATCGAAGAATCTTGAAGAACCTCCATGCACCACCACAAATGCATCACAATTCCCCCGTAATGCATCATTATTTCCACGTGATGCATCAAATTCCCGAGTGATGCATCGATTTTTACATTATTTCCACTTGATGTATCAAATTCCTGTGTGATGCATCGATTTCTACGTGATGCATTTCAGTTTTTCTAGCGATGAATTGTGGTTCTCCAAGATTCTTCGATGCATAAGGTTCTCCATTGAACCCACCCCTATATATATATATATATATATATATATATATATATATATATATATATATATATATATATATATATATATATATAATATGGTTCGAGAGAGTACCACTCATTATGCAGCACACCAGAAGGTACCACCTTTAAATAAACTTTTTGGAAATTTTTTTTTCATAAACGTGTTTTAATTTTCACATACATTCACATCTTCTAACTCCTTAAAAAGGATGTGAACGTACACTTATTTAAATTTCATATATGTGAACACACATCTATATATGATGCATGATTTCATATACTTAGAATGTGTGAATGTGCGTGAAACTTACATATCATCTGTGTAATGTTAATTAGAACATGTTTATGAAAAAAAAATTAAAAAAATTACTTTTAAGAGTAGTACCTTCTGGTGCGCTGCATTATAAGTGGTACTCACTTGAACCTATATATATATATATATATATATATATATATATATATATATATATATATATAGGGGTGAGTTCAATGGAAAACCATTATGCACATGAAAACTATGGAAACCTACGCATACGGTCCGATTTGGTGCATTTCATAAAAAACGCGGTGGCATGATCGTAAATAAGGTGATGCATCAAGCGGGGAATTTGATGCATCACGCGGGATTTTGATGCATCACGCGTGGAATTTGATGCATTTGTGGTGGTGCATTGTGGTTTTCCATTGAACCTCTCTCTCTTTCTCTCTCTCTCTCTATATATATATATATATATATATATATATATATATATATATATATATATATATATATATATATATATATATATATATATATATATATATATACACGTGGGGTTCAATGGAAAACCAACATGCATCAGAAAACATTGGAAAACCTCCATGCACCACCACAAATGCAACACAATTTCTGTGTGATGCACCAAATTCCACGCGTGATGCACCAAATTTTCGCATGATGCATCAAATTCTCGTGTGATGCATCGACTTTTTGCGTGATACATCACTTGATCCAATGACTATAAAGTGATTTCCTAGTTTTCCGATGCATATAGGTTTTCTGTTGAACCCTGGCCACCCTATATATATATATATATATATATATATATATATATATATATATATATATATATATATATATATATATATATATATATATATATATATATATATATATATATATATAATTTGAGTGATAAATTAATGAGTTGAATTAGATGATGATGATGACAAAATAAAAAGTGGTACGAGAGTGCATGTATGTCTAAGAATTGAAGAGACAAAAATATATATATATTGGTGTGTCTGCATGACTTCAATTCAATCGGCCAGTACGTACGTACGTGAAGTGAAATGCTTCATTTACAATAAAACCCTAATTATTTTTTTTGGTCTTCCTACTTCCCATACAATTCCGGACCTCCATTTAATGTGTCTTTATCTTCTAGCTAGGTTTGCATTAATTAATTTGTTTTCATTTTCAATGTGTGTACGTACGTGTTTTCATTTTCACTTAATATATCTTATGACTTAATTATAAAAACTGATAGGTCAAATAAATATACGTTGATCAGTCATTATATAAGATTTTATTTATATATTAGATTTGATTATACATATCAATTATATTATACCATAATAATTAGAATATATTTTCAATCATGTTTTTAGAGACGAGTAATTCAATTATTAAAATCTTAAGAGACTTCTTCGAACTCAAGATCTCATTTGAAAAATCTCAATATTCAATCACTAAGTCATCACTATGATGTTTATATTTTCAATCAATTCGACTCTGGTTACTTTTTCTAGTTCTTTTTGTCTTATTTATCAGACATAATATAACTTAAAGGGTTAAATATGTCAAAAGGTAATCTATTTTCACTGTTTTTTCAATTTAGGTAACATTCTAAAATTTTTTCTATTTGAGGTAACATACTTTCAAATCAAGTCAATAAAGGTAACCGTATCGGATTGAAAGATAAATATTACTGACATGACAGTTTCTGTATCCAGTCATCAGTTTTTTTAATTTATAATATTGCTTAATTATTTTTAAATTTGTTCAAAATAACAAGGTATTATCAAAAAGTACTTTTTAATTTCACAAAATAGTGTACATCACATAACAATTAAACTATCATTTCTGTAAAAAAAATGTTGACTAGACAAAGAAACTGTTACGTCAGTAGTTCTTAACTTTCAATCCGATATAATTACCTTGATTGACTTAATTGGAAAGTATGTTACCTTAATTAGAAGAAAAATTTAATATGTTACCCAAATTGAAAAAACTGTAACAGTATGTTACCTTTTGACGCAATTAACCCTAACTTAAATCAATCGATTTACATGTAAGTGAATCAAAATTAATAAATAATTCTTTCGTCTCGTCACCAAAACTCCACTCCCAGACAAAATATTGACGGGAACAATGGCGATGAGTACTCTGATGATTACGAGTGGCTCAATATTTATTTGTTTATTTTATTTAACAACAAAAGTTTTTTTTAAAAAAACTAGTAAGACGCTCAAAATAAAAAGGACATAAATAATTACGTGAAAGAAGTAGCAAGCATAGAGGTTTGAAGTCACCCTACCCAATTCACTTCCTTAGACCTACTTTTATGATGAACCCAAAAGTAATACCGAGACAAAATTTTGTCTAATGAAATAGACTTCTTGAGTTTGAGCTCACTAAATATCTCATTATTCCTAAAATCCTAAAGACACCACTAAAAGGTATGGAAAGCCACCTCCATTAGTATATTTTGATCCCCAAGCAACTTTAACGAAGAGAACTAAAAGTATCAAATCTCATACGACTGTAATTGAGGAATAAGAATATCCCATCACATCTCGAAATAACTCCAAGTAGGTCTAGCAACTATAAAATCATAGAACAAATGACATGTAGATTCTACTTTCAAGTTACAGACAATACAAATGATAGAGTTTAAATAAATTCCTTTATCATTCAGATTGTCCTGAGTAGGAAGTCTGTCTATAGTAATCTATAATCCTCCACGTCAAGATGTTGATCTTGATAGAGACTAAGGAGTTCCACGTAGATAAAAACCAAGAAACGTCCAAAGAAAAGTGATCAATAAATGCTCTAGTCGAACAAATTAAACTGTTTGGTGTATAACAAATTTTGTAAACTATTTATTTACAAATGCATGCAATTTTGTATTTAAATTTAGTTGATAAAAAAATAATTTGAATTTTATTTATAAAAAATTATACATGTAACAAATTATTAGTTTTAAAAGTAAATTTAAAAAATTGACAACAGATTAATGAACTATAATAATTAGTAAATATAGTTAGTATCGTTGGTTGTGATTAATTAAAAAATGGATTTGTGAATTGTAATAAGGTAGATAGAAGTAACCTCCAGTTCTTTATGAATGATTATTATGATTGAATTGGGAGACAACATGACATGTGCTTAAATGAAGTCAGAGAGAAAAATGAATGAACCTAACAATCCACATTAATTTTGACTCATTGCATCCAACAAGAATGTTTTTTTTCTTTTTTCTTTTTTAAATATATATTGTTGTTTCCAAATAAGTACTATCATATATATTCTATTGTTAATTTGATATAATCAAGGCAGAGATATTTAATGTCTTTTTTATAAATTACATATCTTGTACAAATACTAGATTCTTTCAACCAAAGGGTCTTTGGAGGCAAGTTGAAATTTACGTGGAGTAGGTAAGTCTGGTGGTAAATGAGTAGTTTAGGAGTAGGAGTAGGATAGTTTGCTGTTAAAAAAAAAAACTAGATTCTTTCTTCATATCTATTAAGCTTAAATTATTATTGTGAAAGAGTAATATTATATGACAAATTTAACTTGGAGAATATCCACATTAATTCTTGTTCATTGCTATTATTTCTTTCTTGATTTGTAAGGAAATATCTTTTTAGTTAGTAGTTACTTTCTTTCTTTTTCATCATTATAGCTATTAATATACATCATTACATTCAGTTAATTAGCAGAAGTTGTTAATTGTTTAGTTAACTAAGATAGTTAGCTGCAATCTAAAGATACAAATTAAATATTGTATGATGCGTTTATGTGTATATAAACAACTATAATCATTCATCATATATATAACCCATAACTACCAATGGATTTAGCCCAATTGATACGATGGTAATATACTGATATATAAGTGAGAGATCACGGGTTCGACTCCCGTCGGAGACAAGTTGAAATTTAGCTGGTGAAAGTAAGTTCTAAAGTCCTCATTTGAGGCAAATGAGTAGTTTATGCATGATTAAGAGAAGGTTAGTTTGCCGTTCAAAAAAAATTATAACTCATAACTGTAACTTTAGCATAACATCTAGCTATCTCAACTAACTATACAACTAAATTGAAGATTATACTAATCGATTGATTATAATGTATTTATATATCCTAAAAGAATATTTAGAAAACATAAAAAAGTTTTTAGTTTCTTCTCTTTAACACAAAGTTACCCTTTTGACTTTTAATGCCATAATTAATTGATCTACGTCATTTTAAAATGATGACTTTTGTTTCATGGTGTATTCGCTAGTAATTAATGAGAACTAGACTAACAAATTGTTAAAGGCTATCAAATTACGATCGATCTATCTAGCAACATGACACTATTAAGGACCCATATCGATTGAAATGGAGCAAATTAGCAAAACAAAACTAAGTTAATATGAACGTACGTGAATATATGTGCCGTTAATCGTTACTAACGTGAGTGTGTCGTTATTGAGTTTCAATTGGTTATATTTGATTTTTAAAATAACCTTTTATTGTTAGAAAAGTATGTTTTGGGTTCGTTTGAAATATTGTTAGTTTTAATTTTGGGTTCGAGTTTGGATATATAAACGGAGACAAAATATATACAATAATAATGGAGACTTAGCAGGTACCCAATGAGGATCCGAAACCCCGCAGGGACCCGATGGAGGATCCACGATAAGAAATTCTACAGGAAAACGGGACGTAGACGGGGATGATTTTGTGTTTCTAGGACGGTGACGGAGTACCAATTCCCGCTCGAAACCAGTCGCGTACCCAACCACCGAAGGGACCCGTTGCACACATCTTCTTTGCATTCACGGTTCGAAAATTAAAATGATTATTTTGGTCGGGTCGGGTCAACACATGAATATTTATAATTTAAAATTAAACATATAATCTCAAAATAAGAGATAGAATAATACATAATACAATTTATTATGAAATACAAGTTATTAGGTTAAAAAATTAACCTCTCACAGTTGCTCTTTTTGACTTTTCATATTTTGAAATCGATCAATTACTGATTCATTTGTCACCATTGAAAATATTTCATGTTCAATCACACAAATCAGAACATGTTCAAAAATATGTGCTCTCGCTTCTTGTTTCTTTTACATTTCTTTCAAAGTGGGTTAAGACTAAAAAGTTTAAAGGATAGGCTTAATTAAAATTAAAATTATTATTGAGTTTGAAATTGGGTTAAAAATAATATTGGGTTTAAAAATGATATTGAGTTAATGGGTTTAGAACTTAGTATTGGGTTTATTGAGTTTTAATTTTTAAAAATATTATTGGATGTTGTTCATTTATTGAATTAATTACTTATTTAGGTAATCAACTTGTTTATTTGAGGTATCATTTTTTTTTAAATAAAGTTGCACACATAATTTTTTTTGAACACTATAAGTTGCACACACAAAATTTTTTCAGTTGCACATATAAGATTTTTAAAAATTTTCACCACGAAACGAAGTTATTTGGGAGGGAACCCATTGCACGGGCTACCTCTCCCTCTCAAGTAAGTCCGCATGTGCTCGAAACTCGTCCCATTGTCATTCCTAACATACTGCCACCTTTATGTTTACATGCAATTTATTTTGTTTTAAATTCTTGATGAATCACAAATGATTTATAACATAACCCGAATCAGAGAAATTAATTTTCTTTGTGTGAATAAAAAGAAAATTTTATTTTTCTATAAATGTGGGGCAAATCGACCAAAGCATATAGAGTATACAATAATTTATATATGTTCCAGAATGTTTTGTGTGAATTTTTTATAACTCAAACTTATTATGTTTTGACATATATAATAAATATATATGTAAGACAGTAACAATATCGATCTTTAAATTTGTAAGACAAAACCCACGCGATAATAGAAATCAAACAAGCTTCAGAAGTTTGGGTGTGTTTCATAAATATCTTTGTCTATCGACGGTTTGGACATCATGGGTCATAGATAGCGACATTTTGATTAATATTTGAACTAACATCAACATCAATCTTTATTTTTTTTATTATTTTTTTAAAAAAATTTGTTTTTAATTTTGACTTTTTAAAACTTTGATTCAACCCATAAAATTTATTGTCTCATCTTAGAGATAAAATGAGTGTGCTACAATCAAGAATTTCTGGATAAACTTTGGACCATGTAAACCACTTTTAGTCAACAATATTATGATTCACTATCAATGTCATGGGTTACATAAAACTTATCGCATACAAAACTAGACCAAGAACCCATATCTATAATTGTTCAAAAAAATTTCTCAATTAATTACTAGCTAGAGAGGCTAAAACAATTGTTCATTCACCAATTTATCTACAAGAAACTCGTTATTTTTAGGGTCTTGCGAGCCCTGTAATGGACGACTCCCTTCTTGCTAACTAGTCAGCTGGACCATTGTACGGATCGAGCTCCCCATACCCCAGCCCTTTAACATGTCTTTGGTGAGTTCAAAATCATATTATATTATTTATGAATATGTACTCTAAACCTATATTAGACTTAACATGACTGTTTTTTACTCTCTTCATAAATCTAATTACCAGGATGAAATTAATACTTGATAACTTTTTAATCATCAACATCTGTCGTTCTCGTCCCATTACTGATTATTATTTCGGTTTTGGGTTTAATTATGCTTCGTCTGAATATTGTAATCGATTGTTAGGATTTTGATGTTATCAATGTATAACTCATGAATAAAGAATATCTCTATTGTCCGTGAATGTAGGTCACATCGACCAAACTACGTCAATCTCGCTTGTCTTGTTTATTTGCTTTATATGATCGTTCCATAACATTCATCATCCAAATTCATATCATACATACATATGTGTATGTGTTTTCCGTTTTGTCTGCTATGAGTTTGTCGATTGAATTTCCAAATGTCGTTATTTTCAATCATCTCGTTTTGATTCTAAGAGCAATTAATGGCATGAAAATTAACTCCAGTTAAGCTACTAGCCAAACACCCTCCTTTTGTATTTTAATCCAAAAGGGGTAACCTCGGTGTCGCAAATGTTGATACCATGCCAGACATTTCTTGGTAGATAACGACGGAAATAGAAATAATTTGAACTAAGACGAGGGCCTTCTAGTACTCGGACTTGTGCAAAACCAGGACGCCAATCGTCTTTACCTAACACTTTTAGGTATAAGTAACATATGGGTGAATCCACACACTCGCTTTTGTGTTCAAATTGATCTATTGTGCAAGCTTGAAATGGTTTTACTGGAACATCGTCAAAAACTTGTGGCACTAATGGATCGAGCCTTTTTACGTGCTTCGAGTTGAGGTGATGCACCAAGATGTCACCTGAACTCGAGTCCCCGAACCTTATGCTCACATGGTTGGAAGTCTTGGCACCCTTAGTACAAGTCGTTTGTATTGTAATTGCATACGTGCAATTCCTCTGTGCGCCATCAAATTAAGTGTAAAATGTGTTCAAATCAGTTAAGAGTTTATGTCTAACGTCCAAAATCCAAAAAGCAACAACATACTTTACCTTTCGTTTGAGATGAAGAGGATGATCGGTTTTTGATACAACTGTCAAACTTTCTGAAAAAATAAAAACAACAACAATTAGTAACATAAACACTTGCCCTTCAAAGTTTATCATTGTATTTTCACCCGTACAAAAATACTAAAATAAAAATATTTAAAAATACCAAGAAAATGTAAATAATCATGCAATATATAGAGTGATGTGAAGGTGATTCTTTTCATTACTCATTCTTTTCTTCACTTACTCACGTAGCTTATATTCTTTAACGTCCTTTCCCGTTACTTTTTTATATCATAAGAAATTTTCAATAATTGATAATCAAATAAAGACTATATATATATTAACCTATTACGTGAATAAAAATATTTAAAATTTCAAAGGACATAACTATTTATATAAACTTTAGTTTAAACAATTAAAATGGTTTGGATCTTCCATTTTTGAATACGAATTATATTTCTTAACCCGAGGCAACAACGATCCACTATTCATATTCAGGGGGTGTTTTTTTTTACTTTGTAATGTAATTATTAAGAAGTCATTCAAATGTAAAATGATCTCTTAATGATTCCATTAAGAGGTAAATAAACATGATTTAAGTCCATTTAGTTTAAACTATAAGAACGGTTGGGATGGATGCAATCACAACCAATAAGATCAAGTAATCCGATAACTTTTTTATATTATACCTAGCCCCAAAAAAAAAGTTTAACCCAATAAATTTAACGAAAATAATTATACAAATCTAATAAATTGTTGTCCATTTAAAAATTAAGAAATAGTAGAAACAAGCTTGAAGCTGGGCTATGAGACAATTGTCATTTGGGCTAGGTCTTGATTTTGGGTTTGGGCCAAGACCTGAAGTGGCAAATTGGTGAACACTGATGAGGAAATGAAACGGCTCCTCCACTCTCATATCTCAAATCTCAAGTCTCCTTCTCCCCTGAGTGGCTTAGCAACGGTGCCTTTTCATCATAGATTTTGATTGCATTTACATGAATTTTAATTCATTCTCTTTGTAATCTAAATATCATGTATACCATATACATAAAACTATATTTCAATTCCCTCGATTTCCATTTCTTAAATCAAACAGGGCTACACTTTCTCTTTTATGTAATTTTATATTTCTATTTTCAAAATTTTATTATAATGGAATTGCAATAAAGTATAAGATTTTGTTTAATACTGCAAGACTGCAAAAATATGGTCCTTTGAGAGAATTTATTAATAAAGTGGGCTTTATATTTGAATTTTTGTATACTTTTTGTACTAGTAAGATAATTTTTAAATAAACTCCTATAAAATATATAGAAAAATGACGCTATAAAGTTTATTTATAAATCATACTGAATAAGTTAATATGAAAGCTAATAGATAAAACACCACATTTGATTGATAAGGAAAGCAGAAAACTCACCGTCACCGGAGGGGTATTGAGGCCCTTGGATTGATTGTTCATAATTAATTGACTCCTTATTGGATATTTAATTTTAGGCTTTATATTATTAATTTATTAATTTTTTTATTAAATTATAAATAATTATACTACAAAATTTATTTATTTAATTGAAGGTTATAAATTTTTTTGATAAAATTATTCAAATAATGTTTTAATATTTGAAAATCATGGTTGCACGTTAAAAAAATCATCGTTGCACAAACAAAAAATATGTTATAAAAGTTATATCCATAAAAATATTAAGGAGGATGTAAAGAAGCAAACATGACTTGTAATGTTTTTTTTTTCTGTTTAGAGCTTTACGCAACTCAATCTGAGATTCATGTCTTGTTTGATTTAATGTCTAATATTTTAACTGTCTTTAATCTCTAATTTGGTTAATAAAAGTTTAATATCATCTTTTTATTAAACAGATGTAATTAGCCGTTTAATCACTTAAAACAATTTAGGTTATAAAGGAGAGATGATAACAGTAATAATTAGAAGTTTAAGGCTATTTATGTAATCAGGACAAAGTGTTATTTTGGAAGTATAAAATTTCTTCATTCTAAGGAAATTTTATGTGTCCATATATAAAATACACCACCGCTAACCCTTCTGCTTGGAAACAATGACTGCTCTTGCTCTGTTCTTGAGGGTTTTCTAAAACCCCAGCAGTTATTTATTCACATTTCTCACATTCAAAGGAAAGATCGTAAAACCCTAACACATTTATTTCTCCCGGTGGTTTCTTCTTCCCTAGTCGATCTGCTTCTTCCACCCGGCATCTCTCTTCTCCCAGCGATTTCTGCTTCTCCGCAAGCAAGGGCTTTTGTTGCTTCATTTTCTTGACGATATCAGGTACTATATGTCGTTCAGTCTACTTTGTTATCGATTTCTGTTCCTTCTCTTCTCTCGTTGGTTTCTACTTTGTTCCTCAAAATTGTCTATTTCTTTGAAGTTTTCCTTGCCAAACACTCCGATAATTGTCATCCCACTTCATTCCACCTTAGGCGAACAGATTGCAAGAATTGCTCAATCAACCTCTGATCTATGGCATATGCGATGAACAGAAGTAGAGGACAAGACACCACCCTTACATTTACGAAGCAACCTTATGTTGAAGATGTTGGCCCTCGAAGAATGTAAGATTTTTCCTAATTTTTTGCAAAAAATTTCTGATTCTGCTAATATTAATACTGATATGCTCTTCTCTCTCTGTCTCTCCCTCTTAAATTTGAAAAAGCAAGAGCATTAGATTCTCAATGTTATCTGACACGGATGTTCTCAAAATGGGGGAAGTTCAAATTTTTCGATCGATATGTTATGGGAATCAGGATAACAAAAGCCCTGTTGCGAACGGCTTGTTGGATCCGCACATGGTAATTTGCGGTTCTTTGCATCTATTGTTATTATATCAATCTTTGTACTGCAACAGAACACGATTTCATCACTATCTCTAATTTACAATAATAGTCCATGTTACATTTTGATTTGTGTTCAACCTAGAATTGATGTAAATATCAAGAATTACATGCAATAGGCCATGGATAACGGTTATTTATAAAAAATGTAGCTATTAGGCACATTACTATCATAATATGTTTATTAGACATGTGAAGAAATGTCCTTTTTGTGCAAGGACCTTGGATTTTGGATCTTTTATTTTTCTGAATCATATGAACTCTTTTGGTGATGCATTAAATAATTGAATTCAATCAGAACTTATCGTTGTATATTTGATTTTCACCTACATCATTTCTTGGATCGCTTGGGTTATGTTACATGTCAAAAGTTATGTGGCTTATTGAATTATCTTATTTTTATATAGAAATGCTAAACATAGCCCTTAAGGCTATCGTTAAGATTCAAAAGACTCCAAACATTTTTAAAACAATATTCATTATCTTAAAGTCTTATAATGGTCTCCTTAATTTTCTCCATCTTTGTGTACTATTCTCTCTCTCTCTCTCTCTCTCTCTCATGTTTACTCTAAAAGAATCTAAATGTTATCTTGATTTTTGGAATCTTTTGAATCTCAACCATAGCCCTAAGGGATATGTTTAGAATTTTCCTTTTTTATATTTGTTTTTTGTCCATGAAGTTTTGAAAGGCATCTTTATTGGTATTTCAGGGTCCTCCAAACAAGTTTGGCACGTGCGAGACATGTCATGGGGATTTCCAAAACTGCCCTGGTCACTTTGGTTACTTAACACTTGTGCTGCCTGTTTATAATGTTGGATATATATCACATATTGTGGACATTTTGAAGTGCATATGCAAGGTATTATAGTTGCAATTAATATTTTTTTTCTAGTGACATGCTTTGGGATTTATTATGGAAGTCCCAACCACTTCTTTGCGGTGAATTGAGAAGTTTCTTTGCAAAGCTTGGCCCTAGTATTATGGATGTGATGAGTCTTGTGATTAGACACCATAAACATAAAACTCTATGCATTATGTCATTTCTATTCAATCATTTGAGCAGCTTGCTCTGATTATAATTCGTAAACTGAGAATTTGCTCTTTATCTGGTTTTGAAATCAATGCTTACCATGATCGTTAATTGAGAATTTGCTCTTTTTCCGAGATGGAGGTTGTTGGGATTTTTGATATACAAGCAATTATACAAAATAACTATTGACTGGAGTGATTAGTGCAGTTCATCTATGCTCATGATTCAGCAAAGAAGACATTATGGTAGCTGTGCTCGGATTGAAAGAGTTGTCTTGTAGTTTGGAATGTTGAATGGGATAATAATGAAAATCCTACTTCATGTCACAGGGTTTTATGTTTATTTTGCAATCTTTGCTTGGTAGCAATAAACGTTATGGCCAATATGTTGGGTGTGGAATTGTGTGTTGAAAAGCTTTATTTGATGGGTCTCTACCCTGTTCTTTAAAAGGGCGTGAGGCGCAGTGATGCTCAAGGTCTTGACACAGGCATATTGCTAGTGCGGAGTGCCTCCTTGTCATTTCATTAGATCTGGCCCAAAAAAGGGAAATGAGTGCCTTCCTGATAATTATTTTAAGTAACTCAGATTTTGTAATGAAGACTGTGTACTTTCTATAATTTAGAATTTTAGATTTCCAATAGTTAAAGTAGTATTTATGAGTTATTTTATATGAAAGATGATGCCAAAACAAGTGTGCTTTGCGTACGTTATGCACATGCCTCTGGCTCCAGGACATTTTTTGCAAGGGTGCACCTCACGCCTTCTAAAACCAAGATTTTACCTTTGACATCTTTATCGTATATGAAAGCTGTAACTTTTACATTTTATTTTGTTTTTGTTCTTTTCTTTTCCTTTGTCATTTTCCATTTGTTTTTTCTTTTTCAGCATTGTTCCCGCGTATTACTACTGGAGGAAGAACGTGTAGACTTCTTGAAGAAGATGAGAAATCCAAAACTGGACCATTTAAAGAAGAATGAAATTTTTAAAAGGGTAGTTAAAAGGTGCACTGCCATGGCGAGTAGTAAGAAGGCAGTGACATGCTCCAGATGTGGTTATACAAATGGTTCTGCACTTATCTTATTTCTATATCTTTTAATTTCCTGTTTCTTGTTTACGGCAAGCAAAAAACTTAATAAACATTCCTGTTGTGGTGCTTAATTTCCTTACCCACATAAACCAAGGAAGATTCATAACCACCATCAAGTTTACCACCACAATTCTGTTATGTAAGCTAATATATCTTCTCTATAATGACATCTCTCCCTTCAAGAAAGGAAGTGAGTTTGATGGAAACGTTTGGTTAGATTCCAGTTGTCTTTTAAGCTCTCTTTTTTTCAATATGTTTATCTACTATATTAGTAGACTATGGAAGACTAAATTCATGAACTGCTACAAAAATGAAAAGAAACTTCTTTTGCTAATGCTTGATGCTTCTTTATAAAGCCTCTATAGACTAATTTCAACATAGAAAAGATACTTCTTTTACTAATGCTTATTTATAATACATTCCAGGTATAGTGAAAAAGGCTGTTGGAACGGTGGGAGTCATACATGACCGTAACAAAGTTCAAGATGCTACCTCAAAGGAGTTGAATGATGCTATTTCTCACATGAAGGAATCAAAGACACCTGTTAATTTGTCTTCTCTTCTAAACCCTGACAAAGTTCTTAAACTGTTTAAGAAGATGCTTGACGAGGTATTTTATGTTCTATGGCACTAGTTGACTTAAGTCAATTTTAATGAATTAAACTTTGCTTGCTTTGGAGTTCATTAATTGAAAATAAAGCCCTCAAAGCATTTTTTAATCTAATGTTGTGACCCTCCTGTAAAAGATACATAATAGAACCTGAAGCTTAGGGATTCAGTTGACAGTGACATGTTAGGGATGCATCACCATCTATTCAGTTGTTGATAGGAAGTAACCTGATTTAAAAGAAATGGCAAGTAAACGAACATTAAGGAAAATTCATAGACAAGGAAAATATGGAAGAATCATGAAAATAGAAATCAGTTGAAATAGAAAAAACCAAAAGTGTTGAAAATAGTAGTAGCAATTGTTGATATTGCTTGACTTGATTCTTAGTTTAATTGGTGCTTTTTGGACTAAAGCATCAACTGTATTATCTAAATTCATTTTAACTAGAAGTAACATAATTGGAGTTCACTTTTGACTTGCTTTTACTTTTTGTTTGGATAATGGGGTGTGCACCATGGTTCTTTCTTGGGTTGGTGCCAATGTGCCATCCTTGTGTTACATGCATTACTGTTACGAAACTACAGATCTGGACTTGAATTAGTTTGTATTCTTGTAATTGTGTAGCATTTTGAAAACATACATGTAATCACACATTTCTTTTATAGCTAATTATACAAAGTTAGCATACAGTATGATACTGTAATATAACGTTAACGTATAGGAAAAAGTATAGAATATTATTAATATGGTAAAATACTTGATATGATTTAAAATATGATATTAAATACACTTGCATTTTAATGTACAATTCACATATTTGATAAATTGTGAATCTACTCGATTCATTTTGATAAACACTAAATACTTCAGGTCTGTAAACTACTCGTGTGATTTGTTTGTCAGTGGCTCAACTAACTGAATATTGAAACAGACTGATAATACCTTTTTTATGGGTTCAATGCTTGACTAAGCTTGATCTTTTAATTTGTTGCTGAGTAGGGCGTCATCAAATACCTGAATCAACTAGTTTAGATCTCTACTTTTGAGTTTTGACACACACACACAAAAGGTTAGTTGAGGGATGAACCCCAATGGTCCAATCTTTGATTTCTACCTTGTGGAATGCAATGCATATACTCTATTTTTGAATGGTGGGAGTATGATTAGTCTATGTATAAAATAATTCATGTCATGCTAGTAGTGTAGATATATAATTGTTTTTGTATCATTTCATTTTTTGTATCGTGTTGCAGGATTGTGATTTGCTTTATCTTGCTGATAGACCCGAGAAACTCATTTTATCGAACATTCCTGTTCCTCCACTACCGATACGTCCTTCTGTCAAAGTTGACGGTGGAGCAACAAGGTTAACTCCATCCAAGTTTTTTGCTTAATTTGAGTCTTCCTCTACAATGAACTATTCTGAAGGATTTGCTCTGTGCTTTGTATTATACCATGTTCTATTGCAACATCTTGATTTAATCACCTCCTAGAGGCTGTAATGGACATAGTCTTGTGCATTATATAGTTTTGTACCTTCTGGAGTTCTGGTTATGGGTGTAAGATTGCAGCTTTATTCATCATCCAAATGGCCAACTTATAAACCAAACAACTTTTGCCATTTTTGATAATGAGAGCTGTGCTCTTTCATCCAGTCCTTGTTCCAAAACACGCGATCATTTTATTAGACACCATGTGTCTATATGGTTAATTTTGTGAGTTTATATAAGCTTGAAGTCTTGAACATGTGAGTATATTCTTTAACATGTTACAGCTAATTGAAAAACATGTATTTTCTTATTTTAAATAAACTAAGGATTTGTATGGAGATTGGAGAGAATGTGTTTTTGGTTTGCATGGTGCTTTAAAAAATCCAGTCTGATCCGATCCGAAATTATCCAAAATTTGATACAAGTTTGGATGGTAAATTCCAAAATTTCAGATATCCGGTTATCCAAAACATACAAACACACATTTTCAAAATTTGCTTTTATGTATTATTTTGATCTTAAAGTGTACTTTTGAATTTTAAGTTGGTTGTATGCATTATTACTGTGTTCGTGTGTATGTATTTTGTCACGATGTTCATAGCTTTTAGTTAAGAACTCCAAATTTATTTTGTTTGTAGTTATTTCTTTTTTATAAGGATATACGAATTTGTATTTTAAAACATATTTGAATTTTTAATTTTTTTTTGTGGAAATATGTATAATACAATGTCTGAATCCGAAATCAATTGGATCTCTGATTTTGAACACCCGTAGGTTTGCATCTGTCGGAGTTGTGTTTCGTCTAATAGATTCTTCTTTATCTTGCAGCAACGAGAACGACGTTACGATGAAATTGGCAGAGATTGTACAAGCCAATGCTTCTCTTCATCAAGTGTTGTCAGAAACAAGTATTACAAACAAAAACTTGGTATGGTTTTGTTCTATTCCCAAGTTTTTGAGACCGCCTTTGGAGATGATTTGAAATTTGTTGAATTTCTAGAGCAAAGATGATCTGAAGTTACGGAGCATTCTGTTTCTCCCTTCCTCTTTCTTTGACTTGATCTGTGATCGTTGGTCTATTGCTTGTTAGATGCTTCTTTTTATGTGTACTTACAAGGCAGACGCAAGATTTTATATGATGCATTCTAAATCTGTTCTTTTATGTTCCATTTATTTGTACCCCATTGTGAAGGATTCCAAGTAGATTAGCTAGACTTTTGATTTGGTTGTATTTTATGATTTTCTTGAAGGATGCTTGGGAATTTCTGCAATTTACGGTTGCACAATATATAAACAGTGATGTCCGTGTACCACTATCATTTACTATGCAAAACCCCAAGTCCAAACCAATGAGTGGTCTTGTTCAGCGAATGAAAGGGAAACAAGGACGTTTTCGAGGGAACTTGTCTGGGAAGCGTGTTGAGTATACTGGCCGGACAGTGATCTCCCCCGACCCTAATTTAAAGATTACAGAGGTCTGGCCTTAGTCGCTTGCTTCCTCATCTCGTTTCACCATTTTTTGTTTGTGGACAATTTGAGCTTAGTTGGGTGATCTTGAATACTTTTATCAGACTTCTGATTTCTTATTATAATTTTATCGGTCCAGGTTGCAATTCCTATCTTAATGGCTCGGATTTTAACTTACCCCGAGCGTGTTTCACATCACAATATAGAAAGACTGAGAAATGCTGTCCGGAATGGAACTTCGAAATACCCTGGTGCGAAGCATATCAGAAAGCCTGATGGTACCATGATGTAAGAATTACTGGTGCGTGTGTAAATGTGTAATTATAAATTCTGATGGACGCACGTAATATGATCATACATACTGCCGCAGGTCATTGAGTATCAATGCAAGAAAGCGATTAGCGGATGAACTGAAATATGGTGACGTAGTTGACCGTCATTTGATAGATGGTGATGTCGTCCTCTTTAACAGGCAACCAAGTTTGCATCGTATGTCAATCATGAGTCACAGAGTGAGCCCGATGACCTTTTTTATTTTTTTATTTTTTTGGCATAAGAAGTTGTGATTAAACACACATATATCAGATTATTTGATTATTTGTTGTTTGTAGGCAAGGATTATGCCTTGGCGCACATTGAGATTTAATGAATCTGTTTGCAATCCTTACAATGCCGATTTTGATGGTGATGAGATGAATATGCATGTTCCACAAACAGAAGAGGCTCGAACAGAGGCACTTATGCTAATGGGGGTAATTTTTTTAATCAACCACTTCTCTGTTAAGCAGTTTTAAAATGTAATTGTTATGCATTAACCAGACACTGGACTTGTTTTTGGACATGGAGCTTGTAATTGGATTTTATGCAACATTTGTATCCTTTTAATATCGAAAAGTTGCTACAAAAGAATATTTTCTTTTCTGCGTATGTTTTGGTGTTTGGTTTATTCCCTAGAAGCTTACAGTTATTAGCAGCCCAACATTTCTCTGTACAAGGCTCTGAAGTATTTCATATTAACATTTTACTCCTTATTGGAGCTGTCTTCATTTGACCACAAAGGTTGGTGCAGTGATAATTGTTATGGGTCAGTTCAAAAGTTCGAATCCCTTCTTCATCCTCTTTCAAAAAAAATAATATGAAAGAAAGAGGAGAAACACACTTTCAAGATGAAAGTTTTATCACATCGGAGTAGGAATTTTGATGCTTAAGCATGAGATATTTAATGATATCACATACTGTTACTGCTGCTATAGTGTTTGTTTTCAATCATGCAGGTCCAAAACAATTTATGCACACCAAAGAATGGGGAGATACTGGTTGCTTCCACTCAAGATTTTTTGACATCTTCCTTCCTCATAACAAGGAAGGACACTTTCTATGATCGTGCTTCATTTGCACTTATGTGTTGTTATATGGGTGATGCAATGGATCCTCTCGATTTGCCAACTCCTGCTATAGTTAAGGCAAGATACAAGAACTTCCACATATTTTCAATTTTTATCATCGTCATTTGATCATAGTCATTACTTTAGGGGGCTTTGGGAATTATTCTGTCTATATGGTTGTTTTAGACTTTTAGGTGATATTATATCCATGACATGGTAACATAGTAACATACCCTTTCTTTGTTGCTCGTCTAATTGCTGAAATACAAGGCAGTTTTCATGAGTATAGTAGGGTTTTCTTCATTTGGGTTCATACAGAAACCTTTTAGTTTGTTGTTGATATTCTTCTTCAAACGTAGTCAAAACATTAAGCTTCCAGTTCATCTCATCAATTTGCAAGGGTTCTTTTGGTCATTTACTTCTTTTATTGATTGGTTGCTAAGAATAGGGCTGCAAACGAGTTGAGATTTTATTGAGCAGCTCAAGTTCGCCTTGAACGAGTCAAACTTTTATCGAGCTCGATCTCGAGCCTGAGCCCAAAACTCAAGCTCGAAAAAGTTAACATGCCGAGCTTGAGCTTTAAATGACTTGGCTTGAGTTTTTATCGAGCTTTTCGAGCCTTCAATATATGTACATTTTATGTCGAGCTTTTCAAGTAACTTGAGTATCGAGCCTTATATATATACATATTGAGTCGAGCTTTAATTAAGCAATTCAAGCTTTGCAAGTATCAAGCTGAGATTTTATGGAGTTCGAGCTCTAGCAATATCCCAAAAAAACAAACTCAAAAATTATTTATAGAAATTCGAACTTTTCGAGCCGAGCTTGAACCTAATCTGAGTACTTCTTGAGCCGAGCTTGAGCCTACATTTTGAAAGCTCGTCGAGCTATCGAGCCGAGCTCGAGCCTACCCTAAATGAATCGAGCCGAGCTCTAGGCTCGACTCGAATCTTTTGCAGCCCCAAGCTGAGAATCATCTTCAAAGTGGAGGAATTTACGAATTGACAAAATCTTCATGACTCTATTTTGACACTACGGATCGGTGTCATTTAGCTTTAAACTACTATTTTGGATTCCGTATTGTAATATACCTATAGTTGCACATATGCAGTTCTATTTTGTTTGATATCAGCTTATTTTACTATTTTGCAGCCAATAGAGCTTTGGACTGGCAAACAATTGTTTACTGTACTGTTGCGTCCACATGCAGATATGAGAGTTTATCTGAATCTTACTGTTACTGAAAAGAGTTACACCAAGCCTAGTGGAAAAAGGGTCAAGCCTTACGAGACAATGTGCCCTAATGATGGATATATCTACATCCATAACAGTGAACTTCTAAGTGGGCAGCTTGGGAAGGCAACTTTGGGTCCGTTTTCTCTTGTTAAGACTTTGCTATGCTTACATACTTCCTCTTTTTCTAAATTATGAGAACAGTTTGCACTTTCCCTCTTTAGCTGTAAATTATTACAGCTTGACACACATTTTTTTAAAAAACATAATAGGTTTATGTATTATAATAATTTAAATGTCGGAAAGAATGAAGTTCTTTCTGTTAAGAATTTTTATATTACTCTTTGTAAGAACATGAAATTCTAAAGAGTATTAATTAATTTAGATTAGTGCATCTAATAATTCTTTTTTTCTTTGCATTTGACTTGTTGTAATTTGTAAAGGTGATGCACTACAGGGTATTTCACACTATAAGTATCATATGGTCTTCCTACCTTACCATGTATGGAACTATGGATGGATAAAACATCCAGCGATGGTAGTGGCTTTCCATAAATGATACCCAACCCCCTGCGTGTGTGAGGGATAGGGGACTTTTATTTTGTTGATGTGTTAGATGTTAGTTTTTACCATCTGCTGATGAAAATGGATCAACGTACTAGAGTTGTGGGTTTCTTATGCCCTACTGAAGTACAGAATTTCCGTTACTGGGATGTGTTTGATGTGTTAGATGTTAGTTTTTACCATCTGCTGATGAAAATGGATCAACGTACTAGAGTTGTGGGTTTCTTATGCCCTACTGAAGTACAGAATTTCCGTTACTGGGATGTGTTTGATGTTAATGTTATGTTCAGAAGAACTATGGAATTATACTGGCTTGTCAAATCTTTACATATCACATTAACATATGGATCACTCCCTCATAAGTTCGAATTTCAATACAGTATACTGCATGTCCAGATCTATACTCCTAAAGTTTGTATGCTAATAATTTTATGTGCATATATTTTTTTAATTCCTCTCCCATATACTACTTTAAAGATAAATGTTCCATCGTAGGCGATCCTTTTCCACTATGAGTTCTGATTAGTTTTATCAAGTTAAAGAATGGCTTAGTGGATATGGGATTATGGATGACCTTCATGCCCATGCAATAGGGAAGAATGTTCTCATTGTATAAAGTTGTAAAACATTGGCACTATACTATATGTACAAATTTCATTAAAGCCAAGTGTACTGTGGAGAATAATTACCGATTCGTTTACGGCTTTATGCTTTTGAGGCAACCAACAAGAACTTAGGTAACTGCTACATGATTGCAACAGGGAATGGCAACAAGGATGGACTTTACTCTGTTCTTCTTAGGGACTACAATTCACATGCTGCTGCCGCTTGTATGAACCGATTAGCAAAACTAAGGTACTTCTTCTAGCACCGTATTAACTTTTCCTAAATCCGATGTAGTCAACAAAGTATTACTTATATTTGTGGTTATGTAGTGTCTGCTGGTTTTGTTGGGTTCTTTACACACTTTCCTTATTTGATTTTCAAGTATTTTGTTTGTTTGGATTTGATTTTGTAGGTTACACTGGTATTATATGGTTTTCTTGTTCCATACATCAGATTATCAAACTGCATCATGCGAAAGTTCTGAATTCCATCACGTGCAGCCGTGATGTCTAAGTTTTACTTTTTTTCTTTCAATTTTCTGAAATTGGTTTCATATAGATATATGTTGTTGATTTTTCTTGAATTTTAGTAAATGGTTCTCTGTCACAAAAGCCTGTCCCACCTCCCTTTCTCTTTTTGATAACAAATAAATTGTACCATTTTCATATGATTTTCTATTAGCATTATTTTAACTCTGCAGATTCTATTCTAGAGTCTCTGATGGCCATATTTGAGAGCACTCTTTTAATGAACCAATTTCTTTAGAATACACTCCGGGGATGCTTGGTTGGATGTATTATAAGGTAAGGAATGACAATGATAATCATTAATGATGATTGATGTAATATAATATAACGAATGATTACCTAAATATGGTTAATAAACCGTTACCCTATAAAATGGGGGGAACAAAATTTCTTCTTCATTCCTTTCCATTCCCGTTCCCCCATATTTCATTTCCATTCCCATTTTTATTCCCTAATTTCAACCAAGCATTCCCTCAGTCTTCCTTCTCTCTATACACATCAATAGTTGAGAGATTTGGGTAATGTGGGTACTATAATTTTTTGAAGGGATATATCCCGTTATAAGGGGAACCTTTATTTGGGACAGGAGCATTCGACGTGTCTTGGTGAATTTTTTTTGTTGTTTGCAAAGGTATATGTCTGTATGAAACTTAGTTGTCAATGTAGTAGTATATTTCACATTTTCGCTAGGCCATGGTTGCCTGGGAAATACTTCTGTAATTGCATATACCTTGTCAACTTTGATCATCACTAATCTTTATACACAAAAAGAAGTGTGTTCTGGTCTGTTTGATTGGAAGTCTTCACTCTTCACTGAGATTATGTTGATGCAGTGCTCGGTGGATAGGAAATCATGGATTCTCAATTGGAATTGATGATGTTCAACCTGGGGATAATTTGAATGACAACACAAATAGAATCATTTCTGAAGGGAATAAAAAATGTGATAATTTCATACTCGATTTCAATAAAGGAAAGCTCAAGTTGCAACCTGGTTGTAATGCTGCTCAGACGCTTGAAGCTGAGATCACTGGTGTCCTAAATAAGATCCGAGATGAAACTGGAAAGGTAAAGAAATTGCTCCACATGTTTTCCTTCTACTGATAGTAATAGTGGCTAATGATTGTATGCTAATTATCTACTTCAAACTTCCAACTTTGTATATCCTCTATTCCTAATACCCTCTCTTAACTTTCAAAGTCAGATCTGCTACTTACAAATGGATGCATTGGCTAGATTAACCTTTGGTAATCTATACACATAGCATATCCTGTGGAAATATCACCAGTGACTGCAGGTGATGGGTAAACCCTTGCACGCTGGCTACCCATGAATTTTTTTTCCGTGTTGAAGGATACACTAGTTTGAATACTACCTTCCAGATATTAGTCAATAAACTAAAAGTTCAAATCTTTTATTGACAGATTACTTCAAACAAAATGGTATCATGAATTGAGAAAATACAACAAAGGGTTAAAATATCTACCAAAAATATGGTGCAAGCATTCAAGTTGGTGTTTAAATATATACTTACATCTTATGGCATTCCGATATCAACATTACCTTTGTGCTGACATAGATGCTTGCTGGCATAAAGAGTTTATAATGTTGCTCCCTTATTCATTCATGTTCTTTGTAGAAATCATCCTACAAAAATAATGTTCTACAACTATAGACATCAACCAAAACAAAAAACAATTGTTTTTGGAGTATATATTTTTCATCATCATTTTCTTAAAAAGGATATAAATTTGTGTTGGCGGTTTTCTTGCTGTACTCCATTTTGCCTTTTCAAGGTTTTAATAGCTGCAAGCCTGCAAACTAATGCAGGTAGTGAACTTTTTTACAGGCTTTTATGGGGAAATTAGAGCATAGCTCTTTTTACTGTTTGATAGTCAAAATGATGTAAATAATGACTTTCTTTTACAGGTTTGTATGGAAAAATTACATTGGAGGAATAGCCCCTTAATTATGTCTCAGTGTGGGTCCAAAGGATCTCCTATCAATATTAGTCAGATGATTGCATGTGTTGGTCAGCAATCAGTTGGAGGCCAACGTGCTCCAAATGGATTTATGGATCGAAGCCTTCCCCATTTCCCCAGAAAGTCAAAGACCCCAGCTGTATTCTTTCTTTTTTTCTTTTTCTCTACATATTTTTAGTTTCAATATTACTTTCGTTATGTTTATATCTGTGGTTTCTAAATGTTTGTTCTCATTCATATTTCATATATGAAATCTGGTAGTACATGCATGGCTCTCATAGGGCAACTTTTGTTAATTTTGTAATAAGTGTAGCTACAAGCGATTCTTATTCATGATGATGGTCTTAATCCCCTTGTTTTAAAAAGCACGCCCTAGGTTCAGGGCCCTGCGCAACACTTTCCTGATGCGAGCACTTTATTGTCGTTTCATTAAATTTCGCCAAAAAAAAGAAAATAAGCACCTTGTTGATAAACTTTTTAAGTAAATTCAGATTGTGTGGGTTTTATATATTTTGGTATTTTATATTTTAAGTAGTTAAAGTAGTATTAATGTGTTATTTTATATGAATTATGATCCCAAAACAAGTGTGCCGCGCGTACGTGATGCACGTGCCTTGTCTTGTGCCTCACGCCTCGGGCCAGAGGACCATTTTTGCAACAGTGAGCCTCACGCCTTCTAAAACCAGGCTTAATCCTCAATGGAACGGAATGGAAGATTGATTTTAATGTATATATTCATTTCTTTGCATTCTTCAACAAAATAGAGAGAATCAAAATCATGGAAAGAGATGAGTTTTCATTCATTCTTTATTTTCTATTTCTATTTTCTTTTCAGTATCATAATCATGAGTCGAAATAGCTTGTAACATGCTATTTCATTCTGTTTGATTCCCCCGTGGAATAATGCTTTCTTTTGTTCCCTGAATTGAATAACAATTTTGTAGGATGCTAGCTCTTAACAGTTTCTTCTCTTTTTCCTTGTTCTTAATGCAGGCAAAAGGGTTTGTAGCAAATTCTTTTTATAGCGGTTTAACTGCTACTGAGTTTTTCTTCCACACCATGGGTGGGAGAGAAGGGCTTGTAGATACAGCTGTAAGGATCACTGTTCCATTTTAAATTTAGTTGCCTGCTAGTAATGCCAAGCTTTTAAAATTTATGACTGAAATTAAGAGCTACGTGTTGAACCTGTCAATCATACTTATAAAAGGAGTATTGCTCTTAAATCAATTTGCTAACGGTCGGATTGCTGATATCACGACAGGTTAAGACAGCTGACACAGGTTATATGTCTCGAAAACTGATCAAGGGATTGGAAGATCTTTCTGTTTACTATGACAACACAGTAAGGGATTCCAGTGCATGTATTGTTCAATTTACATATGGTGGTGATGGAAGGGACCCGTCTCAAATGGAAGGAAAGGCAGGATTTCCTCTGAATTTTGATAGGTTATTGATGAAAGTTAAGGTCTGACGCTAATTCCACTTTATCATATATGCACCTTCTTTTTTTATATCGGGTTCATATCTAATAAGGTTTCTATGAAAGGCTACTTGTCCTGCTGGGCAACATAGAGGCATGTCTTGTTTAGAGATCTGTGAAGTGGTTGATGAGCGCCTTTCAATGCATGATATGACTCCAGAAGGGGGTTGCTCCGAGGACTTCAGGAAGAAACTAAAACAATTTCTTAAAAAATATGCTGAGACACTAGAAAAGACGAGGAACGCACTTCAGCCACCTGATAGACTACTTAATGATGAAGAATCCACTATTCTAGAAGGTGTTGCTCAAAGTATATCTGGCATCACTTCTCAACAGCTGCAGGTATTAATTGTTGGCTTTTGAATTATTTATCATCTTTCTGCCTGCTCTCCACTGAAGACTTTCTGCATTGGATCATGAATTTGGACTTCTTATCTTCAAGTTCGACGGGGACTATAATTTTCATTTTGTTGTTCAGTCTGATACATTTGTTTGTAGCTTTGTTGTTTATCCTGTTAAAAACTGTATCAACAACATAGGTATTCTTGGATACTTGCATCTCGCGTTACCATCATAAGAAGATTGACGCTGGAACAAATATTGGTGCAATTGGCGCCCAAAGTATTGGAGAACCAGGAACACAAATGACATTGAAAACTTTCCATTTTGCTGGAGTTGCAAGCATGAGTATCCTTTTCTATTTTTTCGTCCTGAACGTGTTGTATTTGTTGTTCATATATACTTCCGGTATTGTGTACAGTAGCGGGGCAAAATACAGAAAATCTCAGCGTACTTTCATTCATTTATTTATTAAGCCGCACAACAACTTTTAATATGAATACACCCTTGTACTGTTTGTCTCTTGTTGAAAACTACATAAAGTTAACTTGTAACCGGTTATGAGGGTAATATTTTGATGACAAAGAACCCCTTGATTTTGAAATGGAAATCCAAACACAAATAAGGAGTCGCGATCATGGGGCATTATGTCCTCTACAAAATTTAAGCAGAAGGGTTTTTTGTCACAAAATATTACCTCTTTAAACGGTTATGGGTATAATCTACATAGTTTTGAACTATAAAAAATAGTACAAGGGTTTAATCACTAAAAAATGTTGAGTGCCCTCATCAATGAAGGGATGAAAGTGCAAGCCCCTAGGGTTTAATAACTAAAAAAAGTTGAATGGCTTGATCAATATAGGAATGGAAAAATGTTGTGTATTTTACCCATAGTATTTTTTCACTTAACTCTTCCATAGATGTCACACTTGGGGTTCCGCGTATCAAGGAAATCTTAAATGCAGCCAAGAAAATCAGCACACCCGTCATTACCGCAAAGCTCAGATCTAATGATAACATATCATTTGCAAAGCTGGTAAAAGGCCAAATGGAGAGAACTCTTTTGGGGCAGGTTAGATGTCTCGTTTGTTTGGATTTTGATGTAATTTAAAGTTGATTTTTATCGAAATTTTGACGATTGATTTTTTTTCTTCTTCTTTGTATGTAGGTTGCAAAGAGTATAAAGCTTGTACTAGGATTAAGATCTGCATCTATTGTTATTTCTCTTGACAAGGAAACAATTCAAGCGCTACAACTCTCTGTGGATGCATATACTGTGAAGGAATCAATACTAAAGACTCCTAAAATTAAACTGAAGGAACATGTAAGAATTCCAGATCATTGAGATGCTCCCTTGCCCCTACAGAGAATTAAGAGAGAACATTGTCTTCCTCTAGTGGAGATTGGAGAAAATGAATTTGTATATATTTTATCTGGAACTTGTTCATATGTTTTGTATAATTAGTGAAATATTTATTTTTTTATCGATGCAGCATATCAAGGTTTTGGATGCTAGGAAACTTGAAGTTAATCCTCCGTCTGATAGAAACAAACTTTATTTTGATCTTCATTGGCTCAGAAATAAGCTTCCAACAGTCGTCGTGAAGGTGAGTGAACAATGAATGTGAACTTGTAACTACATTAATGGCTTGAATTGTATGGAAGATTTAAATAGCCATCTCCATTTGGACCTGCTCTTTGTAACTGTTTCCCCTTTATTTCCAGGGTATTGGTACAATTGAACGTGCTGTGATAAACAAAAAAAAGGAGCAGGACAAGTTTAACTTGCTTGTAGAAGGGTTAGTTTACAATAATACTCCCTCTTCCAAAATGAATGAAACAAATTCTTTTTCAGGATTCCTTGAATAAATGCATCATACCCTTTTTATTGGAGTGTGGTGTTTTCTTTCCTCATCATTGATCATTCTGATAACATTTGGTCCACAAGATACTATGTTGTCACTACTTTGGGGTATTTTAGATATTTAGCTACAATATGTCCAGTTAAATATTGCATTTATTTTTGGGATGGGAGTAGGGTTATTTGATGAGCCTATGGGTGGCATGATTCTGTTATAATATATTGTCTTGAAAATGAATTTACTAATTTGACCACTAAAATTTTTAATCTTTAAACTATGTCTGATTGATATGGAAATCAGAACGGGGCTCCAAGCGGTCATGGGCATGGAAGGAATCAATGGACTTGAAACCACAAGTAACCATATCTTAGAAGTACAGAGCACACTTGGCATTGAAGCTGCAAGGAGGTCCATTATTAAAGAGATCCAATACACCATGGAAAGTCATGGAATGAGTATAGATATTAGACATATGATGCTTCTAGCTGATGTCATGACATATAAGGTACATAGACATATTTATGAGTATAAACATTCAACATATGATAGATCCATCTGAAACTAGTAACCATAGTTATACTTATGATGTTTATTTATACCGATCTTGTTGCTGAAGCATTTATTCATTTTAGATTATATATTCTTACTTGGCTTTTGAACGTGTAAATGCTATTATTACAGGGGGAGGTTTTGGGGATCACCAGATTTGGCATTCAGAAAATGAAAGAAAGTGTGCTGATGTTGGCTTCATTTGAGAAGACATCAGATCACCTATTTAATGCATCAGTGAATGGGCGAGTAGACAAGATAGAAGGCGTCAGTGAATGTATTATCATGGGCATACCAATGCAGACTGGCACAGGAATGATTGGAGTTAAACAAAGGTACACATGCAAAGCGTAAACCCATAAATTTGATCTGTCCTTGCCATTGGTGTCTAATGTGATGTTTTTTTTTGGCAGGGTTCCTAAAGTTCAGCTGTGCAAAGGGTCAGAGATGATTTTGTCCTAAGCTGATCATGCATATCAGCAGAAAAGTTATATTATTTTTGGGTAACATCTTATGTTGAAAAGTGCAAGTGGTCATTTCAGTTTTTGATCATACATGCATCCAACTGAAATTAGACAGGGAGTTTGATACAAAATAGAATTGAATTGGCAGCCAAAAATCAAAGCTATTTGATTGGCAGACATGTTAAGTTTTGGTATATTTCTTACACTTGTACAACATATATGTAAATAGATTATAGCAGCACTTGCTCCCAGCAGAATGAAAAAAGGTTTGATACATTTTATGTATTCTCTTATGAGGGTTATGTGACTTGTTGTAAGTATGTTATTTGAGTCGATTCTAAATAATTGTGAATGGAACTAGAGGGGTCATGGGACAAGACTGAACTGCAAACCACATATAACGTAGCTAGCTACATTGTAATATTTGAAGCAGGGTATTTCTTTCTTGGGTGTTTAAGTCGGTTGCAAACATGGGTGGACCTATAATGCAAGCATGCAACTAGGTCTGTCTCACGATCACAATACAATCTAAGAACTTGTAGGTCTCCTTTGGCTCACATAATGAAACTTTAAGGAATTTGAATTTATTTATAATGTGTTTGAACTCTTGGATTATAAAAATAATATCATATTATATGGATTAAGGAATTCATCATTTCTATTTATTTGCTATGAAATTAGTTAAGATTATTAACATTTCACAACTCTTGCTTTTTACCAACTTTAAACGTCACATCAATCCATAAATAAACACACACAAACATATAATAATAATAATAATAATAATAATACTTATAATTCATTTAAATTTCATTATGCAAGACAAATGAGGTCTTGGAGCGTGTGATATTGAAGAAAAAATAATATAACACCATTTTATTTTTATTTTATTTTATTCTTTTCATTTTGATAAGTGAAAAAGAGAATGAAATTTAGAATCTCATTTAAAATCAAAGCTCTTTTAACATTAAAATAAAATAAATTGTAATCTCACATGATTTCATTCCACCGGTGAAAAGGATAAGAAATATGAAATCAAGGTTTTACATAATGAAAAACCAATAATTATATCGTATATTTTCATTTTTCTTAAATTTACTCTTTATCCAATTCTTTATTATTTAAATCTAAATACAGATAAAAACCAGAGCTGTCTTTATTAAGCATATTCAACTGTGACTATTGAATTTAAATTTTGATCCATTATCAGTTCTTAGTTTGGTTGTGTTAATTAATCATCCAATCCGTTGTCAAAATGATTCAATACATAAAGTTGTTAAAAATAATTTTGTATTAAATAAATTAAAGTAAAGAATATTTGTAGTAGGAATAGGAAACATGAAAGGAAGGAAGGAAGGTTATAGAAGTTAGTTGGTTTAGAAGATCCGAAGATGACTACAACAAAACAATAGTCTCCATCCAAAGCCTAAAAATTAGGAAAGCATTCATCACTTAACTTAAGTTTAATTTCTTCCTAATAATATAACCAACCAATTATCACATCCATAATGAGCTTCAGCCTCAGCCTCAGCCTCCCTTCTATCTTCTTCTTCTTCCTTCTCTTTCTCCTCTTCTCTTCCAAACTTCTCATTTACCCTCCCCCCCATTTCTCCACCGCAATCAACTGCTCCGGTGATTCCAAACCCAAACTTCATCTCCATCATATTGCATTCTGCATTGCTGCTTCCTCCAACTTATGGGATTCCAGAAAGGAATACATCAAGCTTTGGTGGCGCCCTGGGGACACCAGAGGAGCCGTTTGGCTCGACAATCATGTCACCATCAAACGTAACGAAACCCTACCCGACATCCGTATCTCCCAAGACACCTCAAGGTTTCCCTACACAAACCGCCAGGGACATAGGTCCGCCATCCGTATTTCAAGGATTGTTTCAGAAGCGTTGAAGCTGGGTTTCGAGGACGTGCGTTGGTTTGTCATGGGTGATGATGACACGGTTTTTGTGGTTGATAATGTCGTCAGAGTTTTGTCCAAGTACAATCACACTCAGTTTTATTATATTGGGAGCTCGTCCGAGAGTCATTTCCAGAACATCTTTTTCTCGTATTCAATGGCGTATGGTGGCGGCGGCTTTGCCATCAGTTATCCGTTGGCTAAGGAGTTGGCAAAGATGCAAGATCGGTGTATTAAGAGGTACCCTGGTTTGTACGGAAGCGATGATCGGATGCAAGCTTGTATGTCTGAACTCAATGTCCCACTCACCAAAGAACCTGGATTTCATCAGGTTAATTACTTAATTAATTACTGCATCCTGCAGTTTCCCTTAGATATTAAAACATACTGATTTTGTAATTTTTGTAATATTTGCAGAATGATGTGTATGGAAACCTTTTGGGTCTGCTATCAGGCCATCCAGTGACTCCATTGGTCTCACTCCACCACTTTGACGTAGTCGAACCCATATTCCCTGGCATGGAAAGAGTTGAATCCATCAAACATCTGCTAGAATCGACCAAATATGATTCCGCAAGCCTCGTACAACAGTCCATCTGCTACGATAAGAAAAGAGAATGGTCGATATTGGTGTCATGGGGATTTGCGATCCAAATCATGAGGGGAATACTGTCTCCAAGAGAGCTGGAGACTCCTAGTCGCACATTCATCAATTGGTACAAAGTGCTTGATTTTACGGCTTACGCATTCAATACTCGGCCTATCACAAGCCAGCCATGCCAGACGCCTTTCGTGTTTTACATGAACTCAACTTGGTATGATGAAACCAGGAAGCAAATCATTGGGATCTATACACATCACAAGGAACACTACCCTCCTTGCTCATGGAAGATGGAATCCCCCGAAAGGATCCACACCGTTGTAGTGTTGAAGCAGCAAGATCCTGATCGTTGGCAAAGGGTATGTTTGGATCAGCAATTAAGCACTGTTTCCCTATTATTAATTGTGTATATATGGATGAATGTTGATATGTGTTGTTTTGCAGGCACCAAGAAAGGATTGTTGTAGAGTTTTGTCTTCTAGGAAGGAAGGAATCATGTATTTGTGGGTTGGTCATTGTGGACAAAATGAGGTTATTGAGGTGTAGATTGACTCTTATTTTGGCAATCATTACTGTACTGTATACATTACATATGTTTTTTAGTGTTTACTCCATCATTTAACATGTAATGTTTTTGTTTTGTATTCCTTAATTGGTTGCTATTTCATCCTTCTTTTAACACTCTCTTATCTTACGATCATCCTCACATGTCAACGTTACACATAGGTCGAGATTTCGACATAACTTATACGAATGGGTACTTAGTATCTCCTGATTTGTCTTCGTACAAAACCGAAATCGAAAATCCCTAAGGGTTGCGTTTGGTATGGTGGGCCGACAGAATGAAATCATCATGTGGTTTATCAGATAATTCTTAATTGAAATGAATAGGGAATTGATTGTTTTGTAATGCTAGAAAAAAAAAAAAATTTTCCTTTCATTTTCTATGTCAATTATCACCGTCATAAAAAACATACAAAAATTTAAGAATCAAGCTTATAAACCTAAACGATTCTACTAAAAAACATTCCCACATTTAAATTGTACATATAATAGTACCCTATATAGAAGACATGTTTATGTATGGATGTCCATAACTCGAAACAATACCAGAAAACCGTCAGAACATTCCAATCAAATTTCCCCCAAATTTAAAATTTATACCAATCCGGTCAAGTGGTGTGATCCAACTAGCAATATGGATATCATGTACTCACATATTCATGAAAAAAAAAACCGAAATAATAGAAAGAAAATGAAAACCGCATATATAAATTCTTTATGAATTCTCAAATTGTATCAATGTATATGTTAAATTCAATTCTTTCATTTTTCTAGTAACAATGAAAAATTCAGTAGAAGTTAAAATTGAGGGAAAGAGATTGCAACAACTATATTGTTATTGTATTTCCAAATTTCATGGTCTAAAAAACCAATGATTTTATTATCATTTGATTTTCTCTACCAAACACAACATTGATGTAAATAATCCGGTACCAAAATCGCCAAATCTGGCACTCTAATATGAATATAATATCCTACATTAATTGAACATTTTAGCATAGTAAAAGAGAAAAAAAAGGACTCATCTATAAGCCCACATTGTATTCCTACAAAGATTCATCTACTGTATGTATTATACCCCTCACCGAAAACAAAAACAAAAACAAAAAGGGAGGAAATTCTCCTGGTGTGTATTTGTATTGTATATTTGTATACCTAACGATAAGATTAGCATAGCAAACAGATGATGCATCATCACCTGTTACTCCTCACCCTGCTCATCATTGGATCTACCACAACCCTTCGGTTGAGTTAGGGGATCGTATTTCTGGGAAGCTAGATAGTTAAGAGCCATTACAACATCACCCACGAGCGGCCTCATGTTCGGTTGTTCTTGCAGACACATTGCTGCTATTGCAAGACCTTGATAAAGCCCTCTAACTGGATATTTCCCCTCAAGCACAGGGTCCGCCATCTGTGCGAATTTCTTCCGGTCTTTGAACAATGGTCGTGCCTGAAATGGGAAATCCATGCTCAATTAGTCTCCGCCGATGCCACCCGCACAAATGAATTCATACTTACCCAAGAAACAAGATTTTGCTCAGCTGCAGCTTTCGTATTATCAATTGCTTTTCTCCCTGTTATGAGCTCCAACAGGACAACTCCAAAGCTATAGATATCCGATTTGAAGGTAAGCTGACCGGTCATCGCATAATCGGGAGCGCAATAGCCGTAGGTGCCCATCACCCGGGTCGAGACGTGAGTCTTGTCTCCCAGTGGACCCACTTTTGCCAAGCCAAAATCTGACAGCTTGGCATGATACTCCTCGTCTAATAGAATGTTTGAGCACTTCAAGTCACGATATATAACAGGTGGGTTCATCTGGTCGTGCAGATACTCTAAACCCCGGGCTGCACCAGCTGCTATTTTCATCCTCGCGTTCCAGTCCAGTCGTTTCCTATTGCGAAGTAAACCTGGAAAATTATATGATATTTTGATCATTTAGGATCAACATAATTCACGTAAACCAGTCTAGTCGTTTCCTATTGCAAAAGAACTTAACTAGTTAACTGAGGTACATGTAAAATTACCAAACTTTTCGGAAATTAATTTTCTAATTAGTTGACTCCAATAATTCTTCAAGTTGCAATAACCAATTTGAAAACAAATTCAAACATCCCATAAGACTAACATACCGTGCAAATGGTCCTCCAAAGAACCTAGCGGCATGTATTCATATACTAACAATCTTTGCTCTGCTTCAGCACAATAACCGATCAATTTTACAAGATTAGGATGATCAGCCATGCTTAACGTCAAGACTTCAACAACGAATTCCCTAATCCCTTGACCCCCATTAGGATCCAATTGCTTGATAGCAACAATCTGCAATCAAGTCTCATGAGTCAATCTCCAATGACAAAAAGAATTACTTGTTAAAGTTTGATGTTTGAATTCTTCATATATAGATCAAACTCACAAACCTGATCACTTTCTTTTAGTAATCCTTTATAAACTTTGCCAAATCCACCCTCACCCAAGAAATAAGCAGCTTTGAAATTATCAGTGGCAGTCACCAATTGAGCGAATGTAAATATCTGTGCCTTATTTTTCTTAGACTCTTGCTTGTTGGTGGACTTACACTCATTGGCAACCAATGATTCGTTACATTCCCGAGCATTATCCTTCTTTTCTTCGCTCGTTGGAGCCAATTTGGACTTATCTAAATACAACCAAATTCCAATAACTAACTACATAAAACACCAAAAAACTGTGTTTGTGTGTAGGACTAGACAAAAACAAAATTAAAAACAAAATATTCCACAAAAATTTACAATCAAAAGCAAACAAGAATTCCTTGGGCTATTCATGATAATGATAACCTACATTCTTTAATTTAATGAAACCTAAATTAAGTAGGACCAACACAGCAGATAGGACAAATTATTATTAAATTAAATTACAAAAAGAAGATTGAATCGCGTCACAGTGTTAGTCAATAATTACCACTTTCAAAGTTTAAACTACAGATTGAAATTAAAAAAAGAAGAAGAAGAAGACCAAGATCAATAATTTCCTGATATACCCGGAAAGGGATGAAACCTGGAATATACAAATTACAGAAAAATGAAGAGGAATTACGTCGAACAGATTATAAGCAAATAAGCATGTATGAATCAGAAAGAAAAACGACCAATAATCAATTCAGATTAATGAAGAACGACGATCTAAAAGAGGTAAAAAAAATTTTTTTTCCTAAAAACAAAACCGATCAATTGATTTCACAGGAATTACAATTTGGAATGGTATTATATGAAAAGGAGAAAAAAGAAGCGGTGGCATTATGCGTACCAGAAGAGGGAAGTGATGGATCGTTGTGGGTGTTGTTTTTGCCCTTACTTTTTGGTGATCTTTTCGCAGAAGAATCTCCGCCGGAGCAAAAGAAACAACCCATTGCCTCTCGCCCCTCTCTCTCTCTCTACACACCCAGACTTTCTCTCTCTATATACATCTGTGTAGTATGTATATATTCTATATTAAGCTTGTAAAACCAATTTGTTAAATCGGAAAAAGATTAAATTTCCTTGCTTTTTCCGTTCAAGAACATACCCCCCCCCCCCCCCCCCCCAGTCAACAATCACATTAATGACATAAAACTTTTAAAGAAGAGAGAGTAGTATTTAACAGTTGGCAGTTTTGAGGAGGATGTCATTTTTTACGGCGGTGCACGAGGCGGTTCAATTTGGTTTTTGGCTGAAACTAAATTCAAACCAAAAATTTTGGTTTTTGAAATGAAAGAACCGTACGGTTTCGGTTTTTCAGTTTACATCCGTTGGTTTTTTGGTTTAAACCCGAAAAATTTTAGACATTTTTTACTAAATTGAGTTTTCCATTACTATACTTATGATTTTTTTTTACTAAATTTAAACACTAATTGATAAATCATCAAAAATAATTGCTTACGTTTGTATTCTTAATAGACTTGTGTCTTAGTTTGATACTTTGATATACTAAAATTTGATAATTAATTATTAATTTAGTTAGTTTGATACTTTATATTTATTAAACTTATTAACTTAGGTTTTGAATTATTATTTTAGTTAATTTATCGTGTAAAAATATAAAAAGAATGTTTATACCAATTAATTAACATTTTAACTTCATAAATATCAACTATATATAAAAAGTTGAAAATACTTCCATGTGTATATAAATAAAAAGGCTTTGTATAGTACGACATAACATCAAATATAAGTGAAAGTAGAAATACTCAATAAATATATAAAATATTAGAAAAATTAAATTAATTTAGAAAACTAGTTCGGTTCGGTCTTTTGGTTTTGAGAGGGAACTCGAACCTAAACCATTTAATCCAGTTTTTCGGTTTTGATTTTTCTTGTTTTTTCGGGTTTGTTTCTTCAGGGTTTTTAGTTTTTTGGATTTCTGGTTCGTTTTTGCTCACCCATAATTCTATATCTTTCTTTGGTTATTTACACGTTATGGCCCTTAAAGTAATGTTTCTGTTCAAATACCCCCTTCCATTCCTTGATATAAAAGTTGTATATGATAATTTTTCCAAACATTGGAATGAAATAAAATTACGTATTTTACATATATTTTTGATTTGTAATGAGAACAATTATTTCAATGAGAGGATGCGTTTGGTACAAAAAAATGAAATTGCAGATAAAAGAAATATTTTCAATTCCATTTCTTTGCTTCAATTTCTCTGTATCAAACACACCTTTAAGTTGTGATTGGTAGAGAAAATCGAAAGAATGGAAATGAAGGCAAATTAATGGTATGAGTCTTGCATTATTTATATCAGTTCTCCTTACCAAACGCAACCTTAATAAAAATTTCATTTCTCTTTTTTCCTTTTTAACATAGACGGAATCAAAACAATGAAAAAGAAACAAAGATTTTTTCTTTAATTTTTATGTCAGTATCTATTTATTGTAAACATTAATTGAAAAAACTAATAAAATTCATTTCATTGCATTGAATTGTATCAAACGTTCCCTAGTTGTGTTACTCTCAAATGATTTGCAACAAGTGAATCATTCTTTGTATTTTAGAAGTTATATAGTTATTGACAAATTTGTTAATTTCTTTTTCATTATTATTTGTTATCCACTTTATCGGTAATCATATATTCGTGCACATATATGTCAAGTTGTATTACATGCATACACACACATACATACACACGGTATGAGAACCACTATGAAATTTATAGTTTCGATAATTTTATGCATTTCATGTAAACATTATGCATCTCATGCTAAAATTTGTTCATTTTATATACGAACTAGTTTATGACCCACCGTAGATATTTTTAATTAAATTTATTTATATAAAATGTATATAAGTAAAAGTAAAGACATATAAAATATTATTTGTGTTTATTTTTTATTATTAATAGATTAAAAATTAGAGTATATTTATCTATTTCTAAGATAACAAATTGTATTTATCTTTTATTGTATTATAATAATAAGTTGTAATTATCTTTTTTGGTGAAATGTAAAGGTGACACATGACATTTAATATTTTTCTTTATTACATATAATAATAATAATAATTATTATAATAATTATAATTTTCACAACTAATTCAAAATTTCTACATTTGGATCTAATTATGATTATGTTGGATAATAATGATAGATATTTATTTTAGGTAAACATTAATTTAATATGTTACAAAATCTAATTTATTACTAACTAAGTAATGCAAAAATATAAAATCAAAATTTAATGCAATTGTGTTAAATTTGGCAAAAGTGGTGGGAAAATATAAATTCTTGCATTGTAGACATATGACATGAATTGTTTTGTTTTATTATAATATATAGGTTTGAGACTCATGTATTACATGGGTTGATTTAGAAAATACATAAAATTTTTATATTTTAATAAATTATTATAAAATTTATAATTAACGTAATTGAAAGTTAGTTAATCAAAGATAGATAAATACTTAGTTGCTTGATATTACATAAAAAATATTATTTTATTATGTCATTAAAAACAAATAATATGTGCTTGCAAACGAATATTTCTTTTAATTTTTATTAACTTCAATATAAAATATCAATGTAAGAAATAAAAAGTTTTTATTACGTGAATGTGTACATATAAATTTTGAAAATGTTAAAATATAAAAATGGAATCTCTGAAAATCAATAAACAAAATTTATTATATTCACAATTGAAGTTTTATTATCTAATTCTTAACTTTTTTTATCTATGTTTACGCGCACATGCGCACACACACTTGTATATATATACTGTAGAACCATATATTCGATGTTGAATGTTCAAATTTATAACGGTTATTCGATGTTGAATATATAAAATCCAGACGATTTAATGTCGAATATTAAGTGAATATTCAAAAAAATTTTGAAAAAAATATAAAATCATCAGTCACGTTTTAAAGATGATAAAAATATTGTTTCTATGGTATAATTTTTTGTTTTAAAAATTCATAGCTCTTATGTTATATAATTTTAAAGTTTATTCTGCACCAAATTTAGGTTTTGCAAAGATCCTGTATGTATATATATATATATATATATATATATATATATATATATATATATATATATATATATATATATATATATATATATATATAGTAACTACACGTCACTTGGCGATTAAATAGACTGCCACTAGATTAACAAGGATATGCCAAGTGTATCCTACAATTTCCATTGATAAAATAATAAAATTAAAGTACTTTATTTATAAAAAATCTTCGAACTAGGGTTTTTGTTTTGAAAACCTATGAATATCGATTCTTATCTTTTAATTTTCCTGATCTCTTCTTATCCAACCATACTCTACCATTTTTAACTTCTTATCGTAGCTTTTATCCCCAACTACCGAAGTTTAAATACAGTTATTTAAGTATCACGTATAGTACGCGTATAATAAACTAGTAGATTATTTAATTTTTCATTTTCTCGATCAGTAGTAGTTTGCATTGTTACTAGATCAATTCTTTTATTTCATTTGCAATTAGTTATTTGTTTGTTTTTAGGAAAGATAAATGGATTGTTCATTTTTATTTTTATTTTTTGTTTCGCCTTTCACTCGCTATATACACTTCTTTTTTTATATATTACCATAGGCTTGCTTTAAAATATTTATAATAAAAAAAAAAAAAAACCAAGAATACAAATTTCAAGGGAATGTATACTATACGGCTATACCAAACTTAGTTGTATATTCTCCATCTTAAAGCTAAAGTTAAATCATGATCCTATCCAATTGGTTTCTTTTCAAACCCAAAATGAATAGATATATGTTTAAAAAAATACAATCGGTTAATAATAATTGAATTATGAAACAAACATTTAAATATAATAATTGATATATAAACTAAAATGTTATAATTAGAATATTTAGATTTCTTAGATTAGAGTTTCTTGAATTTGGATTAGATGGGATATAGATTAATATGATATTAACATGTGATAAAAAAAATACTTACTTATTACTCTTTCCGTACTAATTAAGATGTTCACTAGATAAAAACACACAGTTTTAAATAGTGGGCAATTGTTATCTTTTTTTTATATTTAAATGACAATTTTACCATTATTTATTTACTTAATCAATTTCTTGAAAAAGACAACTACATTATAGACATAAGGTTATTATTGGAACTTAATAATAAATTATTATAATCTATTTTTGTAAGTGAACATTTATTTTGGGACAACTAAAAATAAAAATGTGAGTATTTAAATTGAGACGAAGAGAGTAATATTTATATATTATAATATGCAACAAATTTTTAAATTAAAGTCGCACTAGACACTACTGGCTGAGATGGCACTAGATGCCCCTACAACTCATGTTTAACTACTTTTAGGACACTTAAGCTAAAAAAAACTAAAACGCCTTAAATGACCCTTATTTTAGAATTTGGCTTCATTAGCTAGGGCATTCTTAAACTAACACAAAAACAAGAAAATGCATTAGCTACACTTCATTCGTGCTCCTTGCCAAGGATCACTTTGCTTTGAACAAGAAAAACCGGAAAGCTGCACTAGCTCTGTTTGTGCTCCTCATACGAGGAGTACTCACTCCAACCGATGGGAAAGCTGCACTAGCTCTGTTCGTGCTCCTCATTGAGGCATTGATACAGCGGCTTAAGATGACTTAAATCGCCAAATGATGGCTAACAACCTAAACGTGAAGTAGCAGTCGGTAAGCATCACCTCTTATGATTAAACTCCAAATTCTAATATAATTTGGTATTGGGTCCCTTTTCAAAGAAATTTTTTAGTAGACTTAACTTCATTCTTAACAAATTAAACTACTTTTAGTAAGTCTGATTTTATACAAATCTATACTATATAAAATAAGAAAACCACTTGGGGTTTCTGGACCATTGGATGGAAAGAAATCAATGGTCCAGATTAATGACAACTCATAATTATTTATGAAATGTCTCTTATACCCTTAATTAAAATCAATAATTATACTTGCCATTCATTTAATTCATTTTCCAAATTTATTACCTTAACTTAATTACATTAAAATTTTGATTTTAATTTTTTCATTAATGAATTAATATTTACCTAAAATAAATATGTGTCATTATTATCCTTAATGATCATAGTTAAATTCAAATGTAAAAATTTGGATTTAAATGTAAAAGTGTAGTAAACAAAGTTAAAAATTTTTGTTAATTATTTTGCTAACAATATTTAAAATTTAATTGATAAAACTTCAATTGTGAATATGATAAATTTTTATTATTGATTTCAGATGTTCCATTTTTATATTTTATCATTTTCAAAATATATACACATTTACATAATTGAAGTTTTTTGTTTCTTACATTGATATTTCATATTTGAAGTTAATAAAAATCAAAAGAAACATTTTTTTGCAAACACATATTATCTGTTTTTAATAATACAATATAATAATATTTTTTTATTTAATATCAAACAACTAAGTATTTTTTATCTTTAATTTAACTAGCTTTCAATTTTTTTATTTTAATTATATATAAATTTTATAATAATTTATTAAAATATAAAAAAATTTGTATTTTCTAAATCAACCCATGTAATACATGGGTTGATTAACCTATATATTATAATAAAACAAAACAATTCATATCATATGTCGCTTCTACAATATTAGAAAATTTTATTTTTCCACCTCTTTTTCCAAATTTAACATCTTAATTTAATTGCATTATATTTTGACTTTATTTTTTTCATTAATTAATTAGTAATAAATTAGATTTTGTAACATTTAAAATTAATGTTTACCTAAAATAAATATCTATCATTATTATCCATAATAATCATAATTAGATCAAAATGTAAAAATTTGAATTAGTTGTGGAAATTATTATTATTATGTATAATAAAGGAAAACATCAAGTGTCACGTCTACGTTCATCAAAACGATAATTACAACTTATAAAAAATAAAAGATAATTACAATTTAATATTTTTAAAAAAAATAAATATACTCTATTTTTTAATCTGTAAATAATAAAAATTAAACACAATTATTATCTTTGTATGTTTTTATGTTTACTCATATACATTTTATATAAATAAATTTAATTAAAAATATTCACGTAATACGTGGGTTATAAACTAGCTGTATTTATAATAAATTGAGTTTGAGTGATCATGGCATGGTGCACTAAATCACAATTAATAAATCAAATGCACGTAAACAGTTATTAGATTTGGTTTGGAATCCAATGAGTTGACTAAGAATCAAATCATTCAATTTATTTTTGGAATCAAAACAAATGATGTAGTCGTGTCTAATAGTATTACCTAAATCAATTGTTTACTCATAAATGAACATGATGTGTCTAGATGCACATATTTTAGCATGCTTATTGCACGTATAACAATTATAATTAAATAGAACTTTTGTTATTATATCTTTACCATAAAAATATAGCTTTGGTTGCTTTTTAAAAGCTTTTAAAACTCAAGCATTACTATTGTCCATTGTGTATTACTTGGTGTTGGATAAGGTCCGTCCAATGAATTTGCGTGTATTCAGACGACATTTGGTTCGCATAATATTTGCTGAATTAATGTAATATGTCTAAAGAATATAATTCACATATATCATTATGATCGCATTATTTTAATCTATATTCTCATATAACATTTTATCGTCTGAACTAATTTTAAAATGACAAAATATTTATTGTTTGTTTATGATTTAGTTGCAACGCATAGGTTAAACTACCTCGTAATATATATTTATTAAGTTCATTTAAAAACAATGTTATAAAGATGAAAATAATTGGTTCTTCTTGCCGCCCATGATATCTTTCTGTCCATTCAGCTCAGATGATTTGGGTTGAAATTGTCGTCCCATTGTCACGAACCCAACATGCACAGATCCATACTATGTTAAAAACCATACATGTATGTTCCTAAGTTATGATATAAGTAATATAATATATAATATATTATTTATAATATATAAAACGGAATTCATAGAAATCAAACAAAAGAATGAATGTTATCAGCAGTGTGAGTTGTGGTCACGTTCTAAGTTCTAACAAGTGGGTTTGCTTTATTTTCAAGTCGACGTCTGGATCTTATTTCCTTCGTGTTATGTATTAATTTTGTTTTATTTACATAAGAATATCAGGTTTTTACGGTTAAAAACAACTAAAAAAATTAGGTAAAACTAAAAATGTTAAAATGGCCAGACAATTCATAATGAAATTAATGTTTTGAATTATTTTATTTAAACGTAATTAGATTGTCATTTAACAAAACTGTTATTAGAATCCTCGAAATACTTGTCGAGTCGAGCGAGCCATGTTTCAGCTTTAAATTTTCTTTTAATTGATAGTAAAGAAGTATTATTTCTAGAAAGCAAATATGGTTTCGAAAGAGATGGTGGATAATAGTAACTAACTATAAACATGATATATACTCTTTTCTTAATTCTGGATTTTAAAGGATTTTTTTTTTTAAATAATTGTAGTCCTATGTCCCTATTAGTTTATGGAGTAGTTGAAACAAGGTGTCCCTTTTACAAGTATTAGAGTTGTCTCATGGGCTGTTTGTTTCTGCTGAATGGAATTATTCAAAGTCCAATTAAAAACCGGTCAGCAATTGTTTTGTTTGTTTACCGGAAAAGAAAACCTTTAAAGGATTCCATTTATGTTGAACGATTCAAAGATGAAAGGAATGCTAAACCATTCAAAGATAAACATTTTGCTCTAAGCCCCGAAGAATAAAGGCTAGTTATGCTCAGACCAAGAACGGTGGTCTCTCTTCTGTTGTCGCTCCAGCCTCTCTCACCATGACCCTGTCATCGTTCTGGTCGGTGGCCTGCCGGTCTCTTACACCGGTGCAACTTGTTTCTCTCACGTTGTTCTTCTAAACAAGTTCCTTCTTTTCCATTGATCGAACTTTTCTTGGTTTCTTCTTTTTACTCACGGAAAATATACAAGTACCATTTCATTCTGAGTCACTAAATCATCAAATCTCTAAATTATTAAGCATCATATAATTCAACAACTGCCAAAAAACCCCTTAAAAGTTTATCTATCTAACCATGTCCTTAATTCTTAAATCAAACGAATTCAATAGAGCTTATTATTATTATGTAGTTTTCTTATTCAAAATTTGTATGTATATATATAGAAACCAGTAAATTATTAGCCGAATTTGCAAATAATCTAAATATAATAATACTAGTTCATGAACTCATGTATTACGTGAATAATTTTTAATAAATGATTAGTTATATAGAATGTATGTAAACTTACAATTAAACCATATAAATATTAATTATTATAAAAAAAATACAATAAAAATATAGTTATCTGTAACAGACATCATTTATCTATCTTTTTAAATATACGTGAATAGTTATGGAGGTGACATGTGACATTTGATGTTCTGAACATGATAAAATATAAAAATGGAATATCTGAAAATCAACAATCAAAATTTATCATATTCACAATTGAAGTTTTATCATTTAAATTTTAAATATTGTTAGCAAAATAATTAACAAAATTTTTTTAACTTTATTTACTACACTTCTACATTTAAATCCAAAATTTTACATTTGAATTTAACTATAATCATTAAAGATGATAATGACACATATTTATTTTAGGTAAATATTAATTTAATATTAATTCATTAATGAAAAAGTTAAAATCAAAATTTAATGTAATTAAGTTAAGGTAGTAAATTTGGAAAAATAAATTAAAAAAATACATAGGTATAATTATTGATTTTAATTAAGGGTATAAAAGACATTTCATAAATAATTATGAGTTGTCATTAATCTAGACCATTGATTTCTTTCCATCTAATGGTTCAGAAACTTCAAGTGATTTTCTTATTTGGACCTTCAAGTGGTTTTCTTATTTTATACTACGTATAGATTTATTTGTAACGTTTTGATATTTTCTACCGGAAACAACAGGTCAACAGCCCCCATTTGGGGCTTTGGGCCTGTAAGTGAAATAACTACCTTTAAAATTTGATGGATTTGGGCCTAACAAAATTTTAATATAATTTTTAATGAAATTATACAAGTGAGGGTTGGGACTCGGGAGGGGAATTTATTATCTATACTCACCCAAAATATAAAGAATTCGTACAAACGGAAACAAGCGGGAAAAAAAAAAAAAAAGATCACACTACAAAACCAGGCAAGAAAAAACCTCAGTTTCTTCTCTTCTGGGTGTCATACAAGCAACAAACTTCCCTTTCCATTTTATTCAAAAGCTCAAACCACGTTGGGGATTGTGAGATGGGCTATCAGGGTTGAATTTCAAGGACTCTTTCCAGATGAGATCTTTCACTTCTTCCTCACTTAAAGACGCTTCTTCAAAATCAAACACGAAAGGAGATGGACAGGTAGGCTCCTCGTTCACTTCATGGAGATTTCGTAACAACGGGTGGTTTAGTGCCTCGTCCACTATTAACACCATGTCATTTCAACTGTAAGTTCATCAGAAACCAAACAAGCAATTACACATTTTTCTCCAATCACCGAATGCTTACCGGTTATGCGTTTAGATGGGTCAAATACTAACATTCTCTGTGCAAGGTCCATCGCCACAGGGGACACGTTTGGGAACTTTTGCTGAAAAGACTTCTTCGGGACATGAGGGAGCTGTTTGACATACCTCCGAGCATTATCGCTTCTCAGAAAACCGAGATCCGAGTCATCTGGAGAACCTAGAAGCTGTATTGAAGAGGATAATATGAGAGAGATACTTTGAAACTTTGATGTGAATTCCCACAAACAACCCTCTTGACGTTAACAGTCGCTACTTTGGTGATGGTTTTTTGAGGGGATGCAGAATGGTGATACCTGGGTTATAAGTGCTAACTGCTGCACATAGTCTTTTCCAGGAAAGAGAGGCTCCCGCAAAAGAATCTCCATTAAAATGCAGCCAACTGACCAGATATCGATGGCTGCAGTATACTCTGAACAGTTTAGCAACAATTCAGGGGCCCTATACCACCTGGTCACCACATATTCGGTCATGAAATCTGTCTCGGATGTTGTTCTTGCGAGCCCAAAGTCACAAATCTTTAGGTCACAGTTGGCATCAAGGAGCAAGTTGCTAGGTTTCAAGTCACGGTGTAAAACATTTGCTGAGTGAATGTATTTCAGTCCACGTAACAACTGATACAGAAAATACTGCCAAGTGCAAGACATTATTAGTTTTCAACTTCTCTTAAAGTTTTCTATTTGCTATGTGGCAGTAATTTGTAAAAATAAGCAAGTGACATGGCATAATGTTTTTGTCCACATGGCACTGTAATCATTCAAAACCCTTGATCAAAGCCAGATTAGACAACTATTTTATGCATGAGTTCAAAAGGTTGTATCATACGAGAAAATATATGTTTGAAGCATGTACATTAACTTTTTGTTGCAGAAAATTTAAGCAATCGTTTGCCCTGTTTTTTGTAGTTAAATTTTTTTCTTATGTATATAGACCCCGTTATAAATTGTCTTTATGAAGTCACTTCTTAGATTGGGAAAGTAGATATTTCAAACTTAAAATCTTACAATAAAGGATTGTGAAAAACTCTAAATTTGGTAGCAAATTTGTCTTCACATCATTCTAAAGTCCATCAGAGCTATACTTGTATGGTTAAAATCCATTGGTTTTCTGTCATTTTCAATGATACTAGGCTTCTAGCAAAACGCAAATGGTGTTTAAGCAATTATAGTAGACACAAACTTGACGCGATGCGTGTAACTCAATCCTGAATAGAAGGCATAAATAGCAAACTACCTCGAATATTTGAACATAGAAAGAAAAGGACACCTTAGAATATGTATTGCATTAACCTCACCTGACAGTGGTCATCTGTCAACACCTGAGAAGAGCGAATAATCTGATGCAGATCAGTATCCATCAACTCATACACAATATAGACATCATTGAACTTGTCTTTATCTGGTGGGCGTATAATGTCTTTAATTTTCACAATCTGCAAATCATCAGCAAATTAGAGACTTTGAATTCATAACATTGACACCAGAAGAGACTCAGGCGTGGCCTCACATCATGTACCAAAATACATATTTAACAAGTATAATACTCATTAGGAATATAATAAAACCCCAATTACAGGACAAAAGGATGACAAAGATGTAAGTACGTTTCCATGATCCATATGGCAGAGGAGTTTGATTTCCCGCAAAGTCCTCTTAGCATCAATCCTGTTATCAAATGCATTCCCGATTTTCTTGATTGCAACCTCTTCCTTTGTTTCGGAATTATAAGCACAACTGCAATAAACAAGAAGTAATATGATATCCAACAAAAAAGATAGTAAAGTAAGAAGAAAGGTAACACAAAAAACCAATAGCAATTGAAGAACACAAGTTAGAAAAACATCAATAGCAAGTGACCTAATTTTGAAACTCTAATGAGGCCAGCCATTTGTGTGATAGGATTTCCCAGTTGACAGGCATACATAATTATGATATAATTCTGAACAAATTGCAAACTTAAGAGAGATTCTTTTATGGTAGATGATGAGAATTGGCATACTGGAAAAAGAGAAGTAGATTTAACTAGGAATTTCTTTCGTAATCGTAACTAATGGAAAGGAGGGATCATGCAAGAAAAAAGATGAAATTTTGAGTAGAAGAAGAATCGAACCAAACGATGCCGTAGGCACCACGGCCAAGGGGTTGAATTGGAGGAAGGTACTTGGAAGAAACCTCAAAAAGGTTTCCAAGAACACTGTAGTGAAAGTAATTGCCGCCGTAGGCCGGTACACCTTTCAAGACCACCCCTGCACCTCCGACTTTGGATCCATGGCGATCCATTGAGACAGAGATAAGTTTAATTCGAAATGTTGTGGTGATGGGTTGGATTTATAGGACAAGGAAGATGAGAATGAGACTGGTGTGAAGAAGGGTTTTGATTTGAAATGTGAGGGCCCTCCCATTGAAATTTGGAAAATGTATTTCTTGGTCGTCTGTCGATGTTTGGGAGTGGTGGCCACCATTCCTATTTCCTATTTCTTACTTCTATTTGCTTTTGCTTTCTAGTCGTCAACTTCCTCGCAAAGTCGATACAACTTGTTTGAATGATAAAAACCCTAGAAATGGTTGACTTGTGTATGACTCGCTTTGATTGATTTTCTTTTCTGTCTTACATTTACAATTGAGGTGTCTTCACATTTATTAGACTCCTCCGATTAATCTTTCTATAATTATACTCATTTCAGGTGAAGGCACGTGTCGTCATCATGAATTAGCACGTGTCAGTTATAGATTTTAAAAAGAATAAAGTAATTTTAATCAAATCTATCTAAATCTAAAATAATCCACTTTTAAATTCAAATCAAACAAAATCTAATACTCTACAAACTTATTAATTAAATCTATCCAAAACTAATATAATCCACTTTTAAATTCAAATCAAACAAAATCTAATAATCTACTAACTTATTAATTATAAGATAATATAATAAAAGTTTAAAAAAATATATAAGAAAATAATCACTCTTTATATATATTTAGAAATATACAAAATTAATAGGTCATGATAAATAATAATATCACCTTATATACTTTTGTTTAAAAAATAATATTTATATCTTTATGTTTTTATTTATTATATTTTATATATAATAAAAATATCCGTGTAACACGCGGGTAATAAACTAGTTAATATCAATAAATGACTATGCCCGTCTCGGTTTTTACAACTTTCGGCTTTTAAGTTTTTAAAATTAAAACAAAAAAAACTTTGTTGGATTGACTCAAGTTTGAGCTTTTGATTTGAAAATGAAAAATTGTAAAAGTTTATCCACGATAAGTTATTGAAGTAGCTTTCAAAACGAATTTAAACTTTTGGTGTAACAAAATACTTTTTTGCCCTCATATAATTATATAAACTACAATTTTGAATTAATATTAATGTTATGTAATACTAAAAGCTACGATTATAAATACTTTTACCAAACACATTTGTAAAAACCTAAAAGTCTCAACTTTTTAAAAACGTTACAGCTCCTAAAAACTCTATCTACTAAAGGGGATGTTTGGCACAACTAGCTGTATTTGTGAACTGGATCTTTTGGGAGATTTAGCTTTTTTGAAAGAGCTAGAGCTTTTAGTTTTTATAAATATGTTTGGTAAAAATAGTTGTAGTCGTAGCTGTAAGTATTAAATGACATTACTATTAAGGGGTAAAGCCATACAATAGCAACCTACTTTTGAAAATGTATCGATATGGTACGTCTACTTTTTTAATTGTCTATATGGTATGTGTACTTTAATTTTCAATATCGATATGGTCATTCTACATAATAGAGCCCGGTTTTTACATACGAAAATGGTATGAATAACAGTGGTCTATTACAAATATGGCCATATTGATATAACAAATTGAAGTACGGGTACCATATCAATATTTAAAAAAGTAGACGTACCGTATTGATAAATTTTCAAAAGTAGATTACTATTGTATGACTTTACCCCTACTATGAATTTAAAGTTGATATTATAATTAGGGGTAAAGTCATACAATAGTAACCTACTTTTCAAAATTTATCAATATGGTACGTCTACTTTTTTAAATATCGATATGGTACCTGTACTTCAATTTTTCATACCGATATGATCATATTTGTAATAGACCCCTGTTTTTCATACCATTAGAACCGTGTTTCGTATGTAAAAACCGGGCTCTATTATGTAGAATGACCATATCGATACTGAAAATTAAAGTACACGTACCATATAGACAATTAAAAAAGTAGACGTACCTTATCGATACATTTTCAAAAGTAGGTTGCTATTGTATGGCTTTACCCCTTATAATTATTATGATGGTAAAAATGTAATTTTGTTAAACCAAAAGTTCAAACTTCTTTGAAAGCTACTTGAAATAGAATAGCTTTTAGGAGCTTTCATTTACGAATCAAAAGCTCAAGCTCGTATCAACTAAACAAAGTTTTTGAGCTTAAATTTCCAAAAATCAAAAGTTGAAGCTTTTCAAACTACCAAAAGCTCATTGTCAAACACACCCAAAAGCTCCAACTAGTTATGTCAAAGATACCTTATATCTAAACATATGGGTTCCATATCTAGCCTTTTGGTTTTAAGTTTTAAACAATCAACGTTTCCAAAGATGTTTTGTAAAATAATAACCACTATGTGAATGTAAAATGTAAATATTAAAAGGTTAGTGATAATTATTTTAGGACAAAAATAAAGAGGTAAAAGATAACTGTTATCTTGTAATACACACATAAATATGCATTTGCTTTATTGATGTGCACACGCATGTACTCTATCTCAAATGTTCAATAAGTCTAATACAAGTGACAAGTGACTAAAGGGGTGTTTTTTTTTTTTTTTTTTTGTAAATAAGTGCTTATAAAGCTATATCACTTATTGAATAAGTAAAATTTGCCTACAATTGTGTTCTTATAAGATAAATGATAAGTGTCAAATTTCACTTATAGATGACTTATTCGGTCGGTCTAATAAACCTATTGATTCCACAATCATTGACGTAAAAGAAAAAACACATTTTTCTTCTCTCAGCATGTGCTCTCCCCTCCCCCTCACTCGACACATTTTTCTCCTCTATCTATGCTCTAATTTCTTCATGTAACGATAGTTATTGTGTGATTTTATGAGATTTCTCATTTGATGATAATTATTTCAAGAGTTGACAAGTTTCAAGTATTTGATATATACGAGGCTTGCTGCTAACAATTGCTAATAATTATGCAAAAAAATATAAATTATTACTACAACAACTCTATAGTAATTTAATATACCTAGTTAACTGTAATACAAATTCATAATACAAAAAAACAGATTTATTGATTCAGTTTTCAACGTCAATCACTTATCAATCAGTACTGCAATCGGGTTTCAACCACTTATCACTTATATTAAAGAACATCACCTAAGATAGCATTTATTAACTTCTAAAGTAAAGGTGTTTTGTGTTCGTGGTTTGATTTGATATGACATGGTAAAAATATATAATCTTGATCAAATCAAACTCTTGGGTTCGTATGGGCTTCGTCAAACCTATCAAACCAAACTTCTAAACACACAAACACAAACAAAGATTAGACTAGACCTAACCGAGAACTAAACTTAAAGAAAAACTAAAATCAAGAACGGATCAAATGGTACCATTACTAGTACCGCTTCCAACCTAAGAAACCCCTGACAAGACGCCATAGAGAATGGCTCGCCTCCAAAATGGCAAATTCTATCTTTTTCCCAATGAAATATTAGGTTTTTTACATATAATTTGGTAGCAATTGTCTGAGTTATACATATGTCTACATATCTGTTTGTGTATGTGAATAGAAAGGAAGAATTTGAAGGGAAAATTCACCATCATCATGGTGATGCTTGCTCTTTAGTGACTGAGAAAAGCAAAATAAATAGGGTATGATTCAATTGTGAAAGAATGTTATCGATCATCATCTATTGGCATTTAAGACAAGTACGTAGGTGTATTAGAACAGAAGGAAGAGGTAGGAGCGTGCGTACGTGTGAAGAAGTTGAAATGTGAGTGTACGCGCGTTTGGAAATTTGAATATGTCTTAATTGCTCGTCTGTCTTTCTTTCTTAATTTGGGGTTGTGCATCATGACATTACTTTGCTTAATTTGCTTTCTTTTTTGGTCAACTTGTTTGAATGACGCACTTGACGAGATTGAAATTAAACCCTAACGACACCTTTAATTTGCTACAAATCACGTACTTGATAATTAGTTTAATTATCTTCTCATACTTACATCCATTTCTTATATATGAAGATTTGATATCCTTATAATTAAGTACCAATTAATTCTTATATTTCTTGTCAACACAAAGACAATAATTAAAAACCTTAACTCTGTTTTCCTTTTTTTTTTTTTTAATTCTAGCTAGCTATATCTATCTTTAATTGATTTACAATATCAAAATTACTTATGAATATAAAAAGTTTTTATTCTTTAAAGTTCCATTAATTATACCACATATATCTTAAATTTATTAGAGAAATTGAAAGGAAACCTAGCTAGATATGGTTGACTTGTATATATATGACTCGCTTGGATGATGACTTTTCTTCCATAGATTTGACTATTGATCGAGGTAGTGTTCACATTAATTATGGTCGTATGTGTATATATATATAATTCTATATCTATCTATAATTGAATATTGTATGTCTCATGCTATTGATGTGTGAGTATATATGTACATGTATATGTATGATTATACTTAAACGTCTCGGTCTCACGTTCAGCTTTTTGACTTGACATATCTATATCTATCTATATTTATAATCTATAAATACTATTAAAAGAGTGACTATATGTCACGTGTCATCATGTTCTATTGTCACGTGGCGTGACTTCCTATCGCCATTTGGTTAATACTTTTTAAATAAATAATTAATTTAAATCAAGAATAACTTAAATGATATCTAATCAAATCTAAATCTGAACTAATCTTATCTAATATAAAACTCAAATTTGAATTTGAATTTATATTTAAGTTTATTATATTATATAAGTAAATATTAAGAATTTGATAAAATATTTTTATAATTTATCCCTATAATATTAATAAAGTTAATTTTTAAATTTATAAACATGTTATACATGGGTTTATACGTATAATAAATTAAAACACCAAATGTCACACGTCATTTTCACATTTTGGCGTAAAAGATAAATACAACTTAGATTATAAATAAAAGAAGATAAATACAATTAGTTATTTTTAAATAAAATAAATACAATCTATTATTTTCTAATCTATAAATAATATAAGAGAAATGCAGTTTATTATTTTTAGAAAGATAATACACTCTATTATTTTTTAAACTATAAATATTAATTGGTAATAAATATTATAATCTTATACATATGATTATAAATATTAAATATTTAATAAATAAACATAACACAACATTAATAAAACATATTTTATAATATTATATATAACATTTTATTTATCTGCTTAAATATAAATAAATATTATGTCTTATGTAAAATTAATATTTCAAATTATATTGGTTAATTAAGTACATATAAATTTAGAAATAAAAGTTAACAAAAAATGTTAACAATACTATTATTCACGTATTTAAAAAGATAGATAAGGAATAATTATGACAAATAACAAATTATTGTGTATAATATATAATATTTATGTGTTATAATTTTAAAAATATAAATTTTCGGATGATCGAATATCCGAACCCGACATTCGAAATTCTGAATTCGATATCGGATAGCAAAATTCACTATCCGAAATTTTGGGTATCCGAAACACCCCTGGGTGCGAGGGCGGAACAAATTATGAAGTTTAAATTACTAAAACCACAATTCTGAGATCAATAATATTTTTATAATAATGTGATGGATGTATATAGTAATTAATTAATTATTAAATATAGTTATATCATACTTTAGGGGTTCAAATAATATAAAATCACGAGTTCTTCGATCCTAACAGGATTTCATCAAATAAATCTAAAGTTTTAAATGGCTAGAATAAATGAACTTTAAATGATCAAATAGTCAACGAATTTATTAATTTAACTGGCTATAAAGCAATTTGTCTTTGATATCAATATCATGACGTACTCTAGTTAGCTTAATTGGCTTGTTTGGCTTTCATCAATGATTACATTCGATATCATTTTAATTCTTTGGTAAGTTGCAATGCATGCGACCTGAGTAATTGATTTAATTTTCCAGATATGTCTACAATAGGTATTGTACTTGTTATTTGATTCGTTGCTACTATCATGATGTTATTGATTCATTATCATGCTAGCGCTGAAAAAAATATCATGTTAACCTTGATTCTTGTTATTCATTCCATTACCATGAGTTGTTATTTGAAAATCCATTTCCCCAAGATGCATATTGTGCATTAACGTGATACATTATAAGTTGGGTTGGACCGTAAGCTGTGTATATTTATTATGATTGTTTGGCTGTGTAGTTGCATGTGATAAGATGTAAGTCGGGTGGGTCGTATGCTTAATGATGTATATGCAAACGACGGGTGGGCACTGGGCAGTCGTTGATGGTGTACGTATAAACGGGTGGATCGTCTTTTATTCTATTCGTGGATGCACTGTTGGGAAAGGCAAATGCTACACATGTTGTATTTGTGTCTGATAATTATTCGATCACGTTATATATGTTTGTTTGTGCTCTTAAATTTATTACTCACTAGGAGACGGCTTACCCTAGGTTTGGAAACAATAATTTCAGATGAAACTGATAAGAGAAAAACAAGTGTAGCTTCTATTCGAGTTTGAACTTGGGTATCAGAAGACTTCCTAAAATTTAATAATTGTAACTGTGGTGATTAGATCGCTAGACATTTACTTTTGTTTGAAATAATAACTATAATTTTATGTGTATTGTTGTGTATATTATAATCTGAGAATTCATGTTAATTTATTTATAATATATACAACGGTCATTGAAAAATAAAATTTTGTAATTGTACGTTAAATATTTTAATTAAAAGGTTAGTGTTTTTATATATAAACTAAAACTTCTAATTATATCAATTAAAATATATTAAATTAAAAATAATTTTTTAAAAAAATATTGACGAATAATAATAGTATTCTTATATTAATTTAAATAATTAATGGTTATGTATTTTTATGTTTATTTATATACATTTTATATAAATAAATTTTATTAAAAATATAAAGGTTATATCAAACATGGGTTTAATGGAATACCGGGCTTTTATGGGCTTCGTTTGGATTGGGTTGAAAGATTCCCAAAGAGAAACAAGAAAAATAAAGTCCAAATGTTCAGCAGAACAAATAGGAAATTCATTTAGGGACCTGTATCCACAAATATGTTTCAACTTTCAACTTCGCATAGTAATTTGATTAAAAACCAAAAAAATACGTTTTAAATTTTAATTATTTTTGTATTTGATGGTAATGGTATAAAAGATAATTTTTTATATTTTCTAGGATATAAGTTGAAATCTAATTCATATATGTGACTTGTTAGGAATGTTAAGTTTTTATAACAAAAAAATTTGATGGTAAAATAAAATTTAACTCTATATTTTTGTTATCAAAAGAGTTAAACAAACTAAATTTAAATTACAATTCAATCTAATTCCATTCCGCAAACCAAACGTCACCTTAATGTTTTCAAAATGATTATATGAAATTCAAGGACTAATTAGAAAATGGTAATTAATCATAACAAAAATGACTATCATTTATATATAAATAGTTATTACTATGATCTGGTTTCCCAAAAGCAAAATTTATTATGAAGATTGTCATTCTGTAAGAAGCAGATCAAGCAAACCAACCAAAAAAGATATCCGATACATAATTTGGTTATTTGGTTTTCAAAAAATCAAAACACTAGTTCTGAACTGAGTACGTCAAAAACCACAATATTAGTTATTACAACTTCAAAAAAGGTTGACAACAATTTTAAATATCCCATTGATTGAACATTTCAATTTCTTGAGGATTCAACATGTAAAGTAAAAGAAGTTTTTTATGCAATTTGATGAACGGTGAACCCAAGTACATATAAAGTCACACTCAATTATAGATCAACCAAAACATATAGTAGTATTCTAAGAAGATACCAATATTTACTCTTATACATTGTTATGACATCACCATATCCAAACTTTATGGTATACCACCTACTATCATCCCAGAATATACATAAATGAAATTACACTTTTGCCTCATTTTGGTATCATAGGATTCCACTTTATGATGTTACAAATTTGCATCAGATTGTCTAAGACAAAACTTAAAATAACAAGTAAATTAGTACTAATGTATAATTTTTAAATAAGAATGTATATAAAGTATGAAATGAACAACTTTAGGTCATCAATTTTCATCAATTTTGATAATGACATATTGACATGACCTAAAATTTAAAAGTAGCTAGAATGTAGAAATTGGATTTTTAAATGGGCATTGCTATAATGTCATGCTTACACACCATTACTTTTAATTTTTACTAATCACACACTCCCGTCACTTACATGTTTTTTGTTACCGACGTGTATCCAATTATTAAATTTAATCCTCCTATCACATTAAGATGCCGGATGTGTGTTATTAACTATGAAGAGTTGTGTATATAGAATTGTCCTTTTCAAATAAACTAATAACTAGACTAGTGGCACATGTACTACATGGGATATGTAAGAATTATAGATATGCATATATATTTAAATATAATAACTTAAACATTATTATAAAAATAATAAAGTAATAATATTTTGATATAATTGACATAGATAATTAACTATTTTTTTTAATTTTTTTATTCTTATTATAATAAATATATATTGAAGATATGAAATATTTGAAATACTAATTGTATTACAATAAAAACTAAATCAATTTTGTAATGTTTTTGCCTTTAAATTTGAAAACAATATTTACAATATTATTAGAAAGTTATACTTTTATGAAAATTATTATAGTGTTATTCTTTTCATATTTAGATGTATTTTTAATGATAAAAAACTTAAAATCATACTTTAATATATAAGAAATTTTTTGTTCAATTGATTATGAACAAAAATTTAACAATTACGATTGTTAACATAATTTTAAAATAAATATTAATGTACAAAGAATGAGAATGGATTTTAAATTGATACATTTGATATACAATTAAACATTTAACCTTTAGTTTAAATTAAAAAAAAGTTATAAATCACTTAGATCATTTTAATTAAAACATTTTAGGTAAAATTAGATGTTAAATTAGGAAGTATTTAAAATTCTTTAATTATATTGGTTTCATTCAATATTTAAAATTTTCTAAAATAAACTAGATGAAGAGAGCGTTATATTAAGAAAAAGATGCAGAAAAATGAAAATTTTGTGCATTGTGGAAGCGTCACGTGACACTAAGTGTTTTGTTTTATTATAATATATAGATGTTAATTTACCATATATTTTTTCTCATTGACCTGTTTATGAGTGGTCTATTTGAAATACATACAATTTATAAATTTAGAGGCTGTTTGGTAGAGAGATTTGAGGGGAGAGAATTGTGATTTCTCTTGTTTGGGAGAAATGCTCTTAATTTTTGGGTGGAGAATTGAATTCTCTGGGAACTGTTTGAAGGCTAAATATAGAGAAATGCAATTCTCTCCATTTGGTAGAGAAATGGTGAGAATTGATTGTCTTGTGTCTCTACTCCACCTGAGCCACCAATTATTCTCTTTATTTCTCTGTTGATACCAAACAAGATACAAAATTTTAATTCTCCACCCAATTCCATTTCTACCGCATTTCCATTTCCATTTCTTCCCATTTCTTTTCTCTGTACCAAACGCACTCTTAATTCCAATTAGAAGAAGAAAATGTGAGAAATGGTTAATATGGACGGTGCAGGTGGGGGCTTCACAATTAAATCCAAATCATTCATTCCACCCGAACCCACATGCGGACCGGACCTTATTGACTTATTGTCTCGTGCCGTGTCATGTGCCCTGTGCTAAAAATGATTATTATTTTATAATATAACTTAACTTTTTTATATACTGACAAACAAAATATGAATATATTTAATCAATTTTAGAACATAACTATTTAAATCTTTTCAGTTATAAACATGTATACGCACGTGTGTGTATCCATGACATGTATGAATGTACATATATAACATGCCCTGATTGCCCTCCTCTCCATGCATGTAACTTTATTTTTTGATAAACAATGAAAATCTCAAATCTCAAATATGTTGATGAGGTAAGTAAAGCTTGGACAAAAAATTTTAATATCATGTAATGTAAACTGACGAGACGATGAAAAAAGTCTATTTAAAGAAAAAAAAGAGGTTGTCCAGTTTATCGTCCGACATGATTTTAAGTTTGTTAGAATTAAACTTGAAAAGTAATTATCATAAATTTGTAATGTTTCAAAAACTTTGAAACGTTGATGATGTTCAGTTTCCTCTTCAAGTGACCGTAGGTAATACGTTGATGATGTTCGACATGATCGTTTGATGCATGTCCTGGGTCGTAACCAGTGTGACCCCTTTGGGATGATCTGATCTTATATAAAATAAGACATATAATTTTATGTTATATAATTAAAAATAACAGTGAACAGACTTTCCAAAGATAACAAATGAATATCAACATCAACATTGTTTGACATGAATGATGCAAAATTGCAAATGTTCAATGTACCAAGAAGTTTCCATTGATGAGTGGGACCTTATATACCTTGTTATTAATCTATAATTTTATTTATATATATATATAAAAGAAAAAGGATAAATAGAACAAGCGTTAATACTTTAATATTTATATATATTGAAGTACGACTACTGACTAACAACATCTAAGAGGGGCAACAACGCGGAACCTTCACGTTGACCTTTTTTAAGATTCAAACGAGTAACATCTAGAAATCCATCCTTTACTATACGTTGATTTCGGATACCTTGAACAAATGACACTTTTTTTTAAAAATAAATAAATAAAATTTATTTAATACAATTCATGTATGAAGTTTGAAAAATGACTTAAAATAAAACTGTTACTTTTCTATCATGATTAATTTCTTATTTATGGGTCAATATTGTGGTCTCGTTTGTTTAAGTTTGTTAAAGGGTATTTTAATGGTTTATTGAGTTCATAAGTATGAGACGTTGTTAAATTAAGACAACTTTAATAAGATCAAGGTTCAATTGATCGATATTCTAATTAAATCTTGACGTTTTTTTTTTTACATTTTTAACGTACTATAAAATATAAAGTATTATGATACGGTATAAAAGTATTCACAGTGCGGCAAAAAAATATCTAATAATCTAAACATTATAATTCTTTAAGACATTTATACCGAATGATATTGTGATTTTTTTTATGTCTATAACATGTTTTAATACTTAATTTTAGAACTTAATATTCAACTTAATATTCAACTATCTCTGCATGTTTGGGGGGCGGGTAACTCTCTGCAAGTCGGTTCTAAATTCTATTCCCTTATATTACATGTCCTTGTACAAGGCACCCCAGAAGGTAATTGACTCGTTAGATAAACTCAGACGAAAGTTCATTTGGGGAATGACAGATTCTGGTAATTCTAAAATTAAGTGGGTGGACTGGCAAAAAATGACTACTCCTAAAAAGCTTGGCGGACTGGGAATTGGATCTCTAAGTACAGCTAATATAGCTTTGTTGATCAAATGGTGGTGGAGACTTAAGCGAGAAGATGAAGCTTTATGGGTTCGAGTCATAAAATCAATTCATAAAACTGATGGTAAGTGTTCAAGTTCTATGGCTAAGAAAAGTTTGGCTGGACCATGGCTGAATATCGTAAAAGCAGGTATGTCACTCTCATCTCTGAATTTACAACCTGAAAATTTCTTCTCTCGGGTGGTAAAAAATTGAAGGTCCGTGAATTTCTGGAGTGATTTTTGGGTTGGTAGTAATACTTTGAGTACCCTGTTTCCTGATCTGTTTGGTTTAGAATAGATAAAGCATGCACTGTAAATGAGCGATGTTATAAGTTATAGATGGAATTGGTGTTGTGTGTTAAATGGCTGTAGGTTTAAGGAGCTGCAGGAGCTTGAATTTGTTTTAAAAGATGTTGTACTATCCCCTAGGAAAGATGAATGGGTTTGGATCAGGGATCCCTCAGGGAAATACTCGGTTAGTTTGATGAGGGAACTAATTGAAGGAGTCTCTTTTTCTGGAGTAAATGTTAACTGTTTCTGGAATAGTTGGCTTCCCACCCGAGTGAATTGTTTTCTATGGAAAGTTTTGTTAAAAAGGATTCCTACTAAGACGAATTTATTATCAAGGCATATTATTTCAGGTTCCTCTCTCTGTCCATTTTGTGAGCTGAAAGATGAAACCGAGGATCATCTATTTTATTCTTGTCAGTTAAGTAAAGAGGTATGGAAGTGGGTTCTATCATGGTGTGATATCTACATGTCGCAGCATAGTTCTTTGGAGCAGCTGATTGACTCTTTGATTACTGCTGGGAAAGGAAAAAAAAGAAAAAAAATTTTGGAATCTGTAATAGGGGGGGTAATCTGGAGCATCTGGATTGCAAGGATCAAGAAAGTGTTCAATAATTGGAGACCTGATGTTGCTTCGATTACAGATGATCTGCTCGCTAATCTTTTTTCTTGGCTTAAATATAGAGCCAATTGTAAGTTCCTTTTATGGTCATTGTGGGTTATATACTCATCGTCTTTCTTTTGATTATCTCTGTTTATTTGTACTCTCTTTGCTAGCTTTTGCTAGTTTTTTTGTCATGAATAAAGTTTGTGGGTGTTCTTTTCGTGGGTGATGTCATTACCGAAGCTTCTAGATGGTTCTACCTTTTGTTGTTCAAAAAAAAAAAAAAAAACTATCTCATTTACTTTTCTTTTCAATAATTTCAAATGACGTTCAAGTATGCTTTTGGACGGCTCAATGCGGGTGTTAGGAAACCGCACTTTCTAAGTAAACTTATTATTTTCAAGTGTAATAATTAAAAGTTTTAACCAACATTTTAATTAGATAATAATTGGCTTTTATTATGTGTATATTTAGATTTCAATATTAATTATATATGTTCTATAATATAATATATATGATAATAAGTAATTTTAATTTAGCAATTAAGAGTAAACTAGCTTCTCCCTACACAAAACAAACGAAAAGTTCACCATGTTGATAGATTTCATTATCATTGATTCATTCATGAAATTCATTAAAAAAATATTTAGATATAATCTTATCATCAAATATAACATGGTTAAGATAAAGATTAAACATAGGGATTTGGCCCAAAAATATAGTTTTTGAGTTTTTTGATGGCAAGATATGTTATCATGAACCATGTTGACTAATAGAAGGAATGAATTGTACTGTTTTTATGATGACTCAAAACTAGCTATTGATGTAAATTGGAGTGGTGATCATGAGATTATGAATTGTTGTACCTTTTAGTTTTCTAAAAGTATTCTGATAAAACTAGTACTAGTTATTTAAATTCTTCTTAAAAGTTACTTCAAAACACATTGAAAATATAAAATATGATATTCAGTTGATTCGATTGCTCAAGTAAATGTAGGATTTCAGGTTGCAAGGACAAAACAAGAGGGTTACAAGGAATTTGCTTTATAGCTATTTAGGTTATTTGGAATTGGAGGAATCGAGTGAAAACAACGAATGGAGAGCAAAAAACATATTGTAGCTCCAGAATGTTTCAGTTTATGTTCTTACCTATTATCTAGATATATTAAGAAAGATGTATAGTCTAAATAGACTTATATGAAATATCTTACTCATGGGTGGGACAAGCTCTTCTATTCTGGTTCATGTTTCTTGTGCTATATGGTTCATTCGGGGGAGAGATCAAGCTTCAAGAAATAGTGAATGTTCATATCAATGGCTTAGTGAAGATATTTTCGTCTTAAGTCAAAACCTGATATTATTATGAATTGAAAATAAGTATAAAAACATAGGGGCAATGGATTTGGAAGGATTCAATCTCAAAATCTTGGTTTGTTTAAATGTAATTGATAACTTTTGAATCTTTTAATAAGTTGGCATTTAAGAAAAATATAATTATTTTCTTCAATACAAACTCTTTAATATACTATCAATAAAATAATTATAATAAATCCACTTTAAAAGTGCATGACAACAAACACAAATATAATATGGACAAGTAAATAATAAATGACCAAACAATTATGACTTATTATAGTTACGAGATGAAAAATCAAAAGGTTGCTCCAAACTAGGGAACAAACCTAATCTCTCCTTTTCATTTTAATTAATTACTTTTTAATATTAAAAACCACCGAATGAGATTTTTTTTTTTTTTTTTAAAGCAATAACAATATAACATAAGGATAACAACAAGGAGCTATAGAAAGAAACACAAATAAAAACAGTCAAACTAAAAACTATGAATTGACATCCAATAATGATCACAAATCCTAGAACATCATCTCAACTCTTTGCAAAGCTTCCTTCTCGAATTAATCTAGAAGAATGACCAAATTTGGACCGATCCAAGAAGAGAGACGGATGCCTACGAACTAGAAGGATAACCCTTGAAATTTCTGAGTTTCCAGATCACCCAACATTACTTGAGGACCAACACCGAAAAAGCTTCTAAACCATCACCATTGAGGCCCAATTCAAATCCCTAATTAAAGACATGAGTCTGTACGACTGTACCTGAAGGCTGAAGCATTCTATCCTTTTGGAACAGCAAAGAGACATCAAGATTGAAATCATCGAACTGATTTTGAATATATGCTATTACCTATGAATCATGTAATAAATGAACTAGTTAATTGGGTAGGAGGTCTGATACCTTCTTGTAAATGAACTAATTAAATTCAACCGTGCGTTGCGACGGGTGTAAAACACATTTTATTAAATTACGTAATTGGACTAAAAAATGCACATTAATACAAGCATATAATGCACGGGGGTAGCGACTAAAATGAAGAATATAACTTCAGAACCTGGAATATATAGATTAATATAAACATATACTATACGGCATATAGTAGCCAAAATGAAACAAAAACAAGTGTATAAGCATAAAATACTATTTTCTAAGAACATTATATGACGTACTAAAAGTACAAAAAATTATGAATAGGGGGCTCTACTTCTTTTCGTATATTTTTTTAAAAAAAATACAACATTGTCATATGTTCTAACACTATTGGCTGGCTACATGTAGGTATTATGTGCAATTACTTCTAAAAATAAAAAATAAAAAAATGGTAGTCTGAAAACAACGGCAAGTTGTGTATATATATATATATATATATATATATATATAGATTTGGGGAGTACCACTAGTTTTGCGGAGTACCGAAGGTACCTCGCTTAAAATCATTTTTTTTGAAATTTTTTTTCATAATCATGTTTAAATTAATAATACAAGACTACTTGCAAAAAATCACACCTAAACACACACTAAAACTATGTGAAACGTGTGTGTTCACATGAAGTTAGGGATGGCAATGGGGCGGGGCGGGGCGGGGATCTCAGTTCCCGTCCCCGTCCCCGCTTCATAATCCTCTCCCCCATCCCCGGCCCCATCCCCGTCGGGGAATGAGTTCCTATTCCCATCCCCGTCCCAATCGGGGATCGGGGATCCCCGTCGGGGAATCGGGTTTTTCAAGCTCCTAAAGATTATTTAAATTTAAACTATAAATAGTAATTTAGTATAAAAATATATGTAAATAAACATTAAAAAAAATTAATTCAAACATATTTGAGGTATTTACATATATAACCTATAATTTGTAATAAAACTAAAACAAAGAAATGGATGCAAAACATTTTTAAAACCAATGAAATAAAAAATAACAATAGTATTTTAAACTATAGAAAAGTCATATACAATGATATTTAATATATTATATAAAATGTAATGAATAATTTACATTGTAAAGTTAAATATATATAATAGTTTATATTAAAACATAATTTATAACCGGGGTCGGGTTCGGGGTTGGGGATTAAAGTGTCTCCCATCCCCGCCTCATCCCCATTAATTTAAATCGAGGATTCCCCGTCCCCATCCCCATCCCCGGTCAACTCGGGGATTCCCAGGTCAAATCGGGGTCGAGTTACGGGTTCCCCATCGGGGTTGGGTTTTTTTGCCATGCCTATTTGGAACCACTCTCATAGCTTAGTTTATTTTGTTAAGATTACGCCTAAAGTTTGAAATTTTACATACTAAATTATATTTATACTTTATTTGATCAAAATATGAAAATCAATTTAATATAATTATTTATTTTAATAAAAGATTTTATTATTTTAATTTATAAATGAATTTATCTCAATTTTTTTTATAAATTAATCAAATATAATACACACACACACACACACACACACACACACACACACACACACACACACATATATATATATATATATATATATATATATATATATATATATATATATATATATATATATATATATATATATATATATATATATATATATATATATATATATATATATATATATATGGGATCATTGCAGAACCTAAATTTAGTGTAGAACTGTAGAACCAATATCGTCCATAGATTAGAATAATCTAATGGTCTTGATTAAAAGAGTTAAGTTTGGAATTAGTGAAAAAAAGATTGGTAATAGTGATATTTTAATTCTTGGAGGGGTAAAAAAGGAAAAGATTGGAAATAGCAAAAAGATTGACATTAGCAAAATAAATATCTTTTTTCTTTAAATTAAAATAACATTAATATTATTAATTTTTAAATCAAAAAAATTATACCATAAAAACGAGAATTTTATACTCTTTAAAACGAGACCGGTCATGATATATTTTTTTCGAAAAAATTCTACGTGTTTATTTTTCGTAAAAAAAAAATACCCAGACCACGATGCAATATATCATGGTGAGATAATGAGATCATTCGATATCGAATGAACACTTTGATATCGTATAGTTAATGTCAATGCAACACTGCATATACACTCATTATTAACAGAACTATATAATAGTCACAATTAGTAGTCAAAGTTGGTGTATTTAACGAGAACGGTTATGATATATATTTTTTATTATTCGTAAAAAAAATTTTACCCAGACCACGATGCAATATATCATGGTGAGATCATGAGATCATTCGATATCGAATGAACACTTTGATATCGTATATTTAACGTCAATACAATATTGCATATACGTTCATTACTAACAGAGCCAAAATAATAGTCACAATTAGTAGTCAAAGTTGGTGGATTTAACGAGAACGGTTATGATATATATTTTTTTATTTTTCGTAAAAAAAATTTTACCCAGACCACGATGCAATATATCATGATGAGATCATGAGATCATTCGATATCGAATGAACACTTTGATATCGTATATTTAATGTCGATGCAACACTGCATATACGTTCATTATTAACAGAGATAAATAATAGTCAAAATTAGTAGTCAAAGTTGGTGGATTTAACGAGAACGGACATTAATATATTTTTTTGAAAAAAAATTTACGTGTTTATTTTTCGTAAATTTTTTTATCCATACGACCATTCGATGTCGAATGAACACTTTGATATCGTATATTTAACGTCGATGCAATACTGCATGTCCATTATATATTAAAAGAGTAAAAAAAAAAGTCAAAGTGGACAGTCAAACTTGGTAGGCTGCTATTAATTCAATGTTAATTGTATAATTACCATCTTATCCCTAGTGTTATATTATAATCTAATGGTTTAAATTGGTTCTATGGTTCTGCACTAAATTAAGGTTCTGCAATGATCCCAACCCTATATATATATATATATATATATATATATATATATATATATATATATATATATATATATATATATATATATATATATATATATATATATATATATATATATATATATATATATATATAGCAAGATCTATGGAAAACCATCTTTGACTGGAAAACTGGAAAACCATATTAAATGCACATGTTCATTACGGTAAAATGTTAAATTTAATGCACAACTACAATATACATATGTTCAAATGTGCATTATTATTGACTAGTTCACATAATTTACATGTTCATTAGTATAAAATGTTCCATTTCATACAAAATAACAATATGCACATGTTCAAATGTGCAATATGCACGAACATGTGTATACTACGCATTTTTGCATGAAATTAAACATTTTGTCTTAACGAACATGTAGATGATATGAATTAGTTAATCATAATGCAATTTTGAACATATGTATATTATAATTTTACATGAAATTTAACATTTTATCATAATGAACACGTGCATTTGATATTGTTTTCCAGTTTTCCAGTCTAATATAGTTTTCCATGGATCTCGACCCTATATATATATATATATATATATATATATATATATATATATATATATATATATATATATATATATATATATATAATTTGCGCAGAACTTTCATTGAATTGACCCACTCTCGATTACTAATTTACTAGTACTTCGTAGCAATTACTAAGCACACGAGGAAGTGATGCATGCAGATTATATATGATGGTAATTTAATATTTACTTATTTAACAACAAACTTTTATCATTATAAAAGTGATTGGATTTGATTTAAGTGCTGTGAAGAAACTATAGGTGAGTTCGTTCGGTCATTGGCTAAAATCTAACCCAAACGTACTAAACGTTTTGTTAATACTTTGTTTTTCATATAATTTCTGTTTTTCTAGTACGTGTTGCTTAAAGTTAAATTTCCCAATAATGTTTTGACCTAATTCTAGTCAACCAATACAAGTTGCAATACGTAATTTTTAATAGCCAATCAAATGGTTGATGGATCGAATACTTTTTTTTATTATTGATTTGGTAGTTTGAGCACGTAAAATTTGCGTGTGTATCTATCTATAATTAGTATTAAAGTAGTGTTTTTTAGTAAATATACGAGGGCTATTCTTAAATCTTATTTTTCTGGTACCAAACAGCTTGTAGCCTAGCGATATAGGTGTTAAAAGAGACCCTAGGATAGAAAGTTTGAGTAACATTATGGATAAACGTGTAGATTAGAAGTTGGATTGGATGTGTGTGTGAGTTTTATCGTAAAAAAATCTTATTTTTCTCGTCACATAAAGTTTTTCTTTTTCAAGCTCAAAAATACTATATGTTCCCGATACTCGTTGATATTTAAAGGAGGGAGAGAAAGAGGGTGGGAGAGCCGAGCAGGGTGACAAATCAGCCGTTGCATTCCGATTTCAATTGGGGATGAGTAGTGTGACTTGAGTGGTAAAAAATCAGTGCCGGTCCGATCATTTTCGAGGCCCTGGGCAAGAACTTAAAAGGGGCCCTATAAATATATATATGTATTTTCAAAATTAACAAAGTTCAAGTAAAAATGATAAATAAAAAACAAAAAACTTATGATTATATAATCTAAACTAAAATTTGTGGCAAGTAAATAAATTGTTTAACCGTTAATACACATAAGTATATATAATAGATTTTTTGAAAATGAACCCCTATGATTAATGGGCCCTGGACGGTTGCCCGTGTTGACCTTGCTCAGGGCCGGCCTGTAAAAAAATATTGGTATGATATATACATAGACATTACACAATTAAGATAAGAAGAATTGAATAAAGGAGACGATGGATATACATACACTGATACAACACACCAACTTTATTACCACTTTAATGGAAAAGTAGAAACATGAAAACTATCTCTTCTCCAAAAACGGAAGAGACAATGAAATACAAATTCATATCATGAGTCACAGATTGAGATTATTCCTGTTTTTAAAAAAGAAAAAACTAAGAAAATATATATATATATATCTCATCAATCATCATGACTGACTCAATGAATGAAGAATTAAGATTACCATAGAAGAAATACAAGATTGAAATATATATATATATATATATATATATATATATATATATATATATATATATATATATATGTATATTGAAATGAGTAAAGCGCAGTTTCATTCATTTGTGATCAGCAGCATCAGCCACCTTGGTGTTGGTGGATTTAGGTGGGGCAGGGGCAGGGGCACAAGTATCGGTTTTTTTGAAGAAATCAGAAGCTCTCGAGGCAACAGAAACAACCCCTTCAAAAATCTGAGCTTTCACTCTTCCCCTTCTCGGTGGAGGTGGAAAATTACCTGTTTTCTTCTTCATTGGTGGTGGGCCTGTAAAAGTGGCCGCCATTGAAACACCTCTATCTCTCTCTCAATTATAACTATAATTATATAATTATATAATAATAAAAAAAAAAAGGGAAATTGAACAGAGAGAGGCTTTCTTATTTGGACGGAAGATCAAGGAACTTTTTCAATTAAAAAGAGGACAGAGAGGGTGACCCGGGTCATGATGGATGAAGGAATGTTGTAATACCGATTCAGTCTATCTCTGTATTTATACACAAATCTGGATGGGTCTAAATTGAATATATGTTGAAAATAAGAGGGGTTGGACTGTAAAACAAACTCTACTTGGGGGTCAAAATGTGAAGCGCTTTTTCAAACTTACGCCACAAGGTATGAAGGTAGAGTGTCTGTGGGAATTGGGATTAGATAATACGACGGTCACTAACAGTCACAGTTACAGCTGGAGGATACAAGTGTCTAGAACTACAAGTCTTATCAATACTTAATTCTTAATAGTTAATACTTGTGTGTGTCTCCTCTAGTAATTCCGTAATTTTAACTACTAACTCTCATAATTTTTGATATAATTGATTATGATTAAATCTTTAAAGGTTATTTTGTTAATTTTATTAGTTTAAAGAAAAAAAATACTAATCGATTAGCATCTGAAGCCACTTAGTCTGCAAGATACAGAATATGTATCGCAAAGATCAAGGTCGTCTCATGAATTTTGGTAGCCTCGTACGATAATTACATAGTAGACTCTTAAACTGTGAACATTTTTAATTTTATATAAAATTTATTAGTTATTAGTAGTCTAGCAATTGCTATATACATAAAAAAAAACATTTAAAACATTGATATTAAGACATATTCATATGAGTTGAACAAAATTAAAAATTTCAAAACTATATTTATCTGAAAAAGCTTTGTTATTCGCTTATTTTTACTAAATCATACATCCTCACACTCATATTATTTTGTTAATGATGTGAGACACAATAATTAAACTTAAGCAGACTTTAGCTTTTCACCATTTTTTTCGATCACCGGTCAATTTTCTGATGATGTCGTATCAAACATGAGGTTCTGTTCGGTCGCACTTAATGCACACACTCAGCCCTTAGGGCCGGCCTTGGCAAGGATGATAGACACAACAACTTCAAATAATATTTCAAACAATTAGATGATCTTTACATGGCACGTCAAAATTAAAACATTTAACTCGATTAAATAGTTTTATTGTATTAGAAAATAATTATGGTACCTATATAGGTTTTTTTTAATAACAAAGATTTAATAATTAAAATACACCCAATGAACTAGGGTACCTAAATAGTTAGGTATGATGGTTATCAAAAAAAAAATGATTTATAGACATTCGAGCTTTCGAGCTGAATTCGAATCCTATCAAGTTTAAGCCAAGCCGGACTTGTTTGTAACTCTAATTATATTATTGTTGTTGTTATTGACACCATAATAATATAAATAAGAAAAATGATTATCATGTAACGTGACGACGGGTGTAATGATAATATTATATAGATTTTAATGAAAGGAGAAAAATAAGATACAAAATCAGTCAGCAATGACTTAATCCATGAGATAATGATGACCTAATAATTATATTGACTTCATTATTCCACTCATCTTCTCTTGTCTTATCCTGTTATCTCTTTTCGGATTACAATATGCATGTCTCTCACTTTTCCTTCTTTTATTGGTTTTTTTTTTTTTTAAGATATAATTAAAATGTTTTGTTGTCATCACCACGTGGATCCTCCATGTTTCGTTCTTTTTCATTAGAATTAAAATACGATTTATTTAATTATGTATATATATTCAAAGTACAATACCTTTCTAGTTTCTAACAACATATTATTAAAAAAAAAAAAAAAAGCTCACTTTGAGATAACATTATAACAATGTTTATTTTAAATATATGTTTGACTTTGTTTTCCCTAAGTTTTAAAACACAGTTGCCTCTTGATCGAGCTAGGTTTGTATTTTATTTGTCGAATCTTTTGTATTCTTTTTTTTTTTTTTGTATTTGTTATTTGTAGAAAAATATCTAATTTAACTTTCGTTTTGATGAAATTCCTAATTTTCAAAAAAGTATTATAAAAACATAATTCGTATTTATTTTAATAGTGATTTTAAAAACAAAATTGTCATTATATATAATATTAGTATCTATTCTAGAACGGTTATTAATTAAACAAAAACAATTAAGTGTGAAAATTATTTTGTTACTAAATTTATTAAGAAAAGTTCAGCCAAAAGAATTAATATATAACCTAAATTTATTATGAAAAGTGCAGCCAAAAGAATTAATATATAACCCAATCCGTTAATAAAAAATAACAAAAACTATAAATTAATGTATTAAACTAATATTTGTAAATTTTTCAAATTGACTATTGGTTGTGTTTGATGATGACAATTTTATGATTTTTTTTCCAAAGAAAACTAATACTAATTCCTGTATTAACGATAAGGTATTGTAACCTAACATATCTATATATATTTTATGATTACTAAAAAAAAAAAAAAGAAAATATAGATATTTGATGTGAAATAAAATAATACTTGCATTTTTAGGACGCATATTCATGCATGCAAACCTCGTGTGATTGTACGAAACAAAAACTTCAAGTACTTAACAAGATATATTAAGAGACATTATGGTTTGTGTCTTAACGATAATATATATAAATTTAAAATTAAACCATGTAATGTTAATTCGTATAAAAAAATAATACAAAAGTATAATTATTTATCATATATATTATTTATCTATCTTTTTATATATTCATGAACAGTAGTTAGTTTTTTAACATTTTAAAAAAATTATTTCTAAAATTTGAAAATATAATAAATAATATATTGTATTTATCTGTTATTTTATTTTAAAAATAATAGTATTTATCTTTTATATTTATTAATATTATAGATATTAGAAATAATGAATTATATTTATCATTTATTTTATTTTATTTTAAAAATAATAGTATTTATCTTTTATATTAATTGAGATGGTTCTTTTGAGAACCTAAAATTTGGTAATAACTTGAGAACCATAGGGACATTTTTGAAAAACAAAAATTTATCACTCCTATTTATAACCCTAACCAACCACCCACCCAAAACGACCTGCATTAAAAAAGAAAAATGTTTCCTCTCTCTTTTCTTCTTCATCATTGACACCGTCGTCCTCCATCTCCGGTAAAGGTTCCGTCCATCTTCTCCTACTTTGATATCCTCGCGCCGCCGTCTTCCATCTTCATCGTGTTGTCGCTACCGTCCTCCATCTTCGACGACTAAGGTATATATTTTCTTGTAATTTATATACTTCTCATAACTATGCTCGTAGAGACCATCTACATCTTCACCTTTCTCGTCATGTTTGACATCTTCATTTTCCATAGATTTTGAAGTTTAAAATCATTTCCAAACATGTTTTATGTTAAAAAAGATTTTTGTTTACGATTCACAAGATTTGAATGTTTTTTTATACACCTCTAGTCTCAACTCTCAAGTTTTAATTTTGGTTATTGAGGACCAACATATAGGACCGTCTTGTTATAGCGAAAGTTTCATAAATTAGAAACCGAACCACCATCCTGCAATACAAATGGGATAAAGCCAGACAACACCTAAAAAATCATCAGGGCTTGCCCTGGTAGCCACCAAGTTTCCATAAGGGGCTTGGGGAGGGTTGTTACCCGGGTTCGATCCTCACTAGAGGCGGATTTTGTGGTTTTTCCCTTCAGGTGAACTAATCTAACTTTGGAGATTTTAATCTAACTAGGAGATTTTGTGGGGATCGAACCGGGATCTGTCGGCACTTGGGCCTAGGCGATAACCACCACACCAGCCGTTAAAAAAAAAAAACAAAAACCTAAAAGTATAAAGAAAGAGTTATTAATTAGAGCTATGTTAAAACTTTAAGAATTTTTGCAATAATTAAATTAAATTAAGGCTCACAATTTCTAAACACAAACCCCGCTAATCCAAAAAGATGACATGACTGGATTGACATACCTAAATTAAAATACATCCTACTTGTAAAATGGGCTGGATTTGAGTCCAATTTTATACTGAACAGGTTAAATGGGCCGAGATTTGACTAAATTGTAAAAAAAATTTTACCACTTTCAAAAATTGTTATATTCAAAACTTAAGATTCTTAGTTTGATTATTCTGTATTTATAAGCATATTTAGGTGTTGTTTATTTTTAAGAGATTAAATGTCTAAATCTAAAAATCATGTTTGAAATTAAGATGTGGCCTTAAAATCTGAAATTGAAAGCACTTAATTTGACTTAAATCTTCTCTCTCTCTCTCTCTCTCTCTCTCTCTCTCTCTCTCTCTCTCTCTCTCTCTTATAAAATTAAGAAAGTAGTTCAGATGTATAAACCTTTTAACTTTGAATGCAAACAAATAGTCCAAAATAAGTTTAGATCTAAAATTCAAATTTTATATCTATTTAAGAAGGTCTTAATAGAAATAAATGGAGTATCGTAAGATCAGTATAAACGAGGGAAGAAAGTATCGGCAGTTCATTCTGACTTAATTGTATTGGGACATTAGTGTGTTAGAGGACGAAACTATATCCAAGCGTTTATGAGAGGATGCTCGAAAATGATAAATCTAATCATTTAAAACCAGACGGCCCAATATAGAAATAGATAAATCTTATCATTTAAAACCAGTAGGCCTAATTGGTACGTAATTGGGCCTCAAACAAATTCTTCTGCAGCATCTTTCTATTTTTAGTAATTCGTTTAGAATCTTTGAGAACAAAACTTGGTCTATTTTTGCTACTTCGATTGCTTTGTAAATGGATTACTAAGTTTTCAAACCTTTTTAAATGGGATTAAGCGACAAACTACTGATATCGCTCATTGGTTTCATGCTTATTGGGTTCTTTAAGAACATTCGTAAGATTAAAGTCGAGAGAGTTAGAATTTTCTTGAAGTTTGTTTGCAACTTGAATTATACAGGGAATAGGTAGAATTTACTTAAAGTCCATCGAAATTTATGGTTAGAGGATGTTGTCATATTTAGCTATTTGTTATAGGATTCAAATACAAAATAATAGACAACATTTACATCTAATAGACATTAAAGATCATGTATCATCCACCTTGTGAAACACACTATTGATTAGAATTTTCAATTTATTTGAATTTTATTTCGCTAACCAAACACCCGCTTCATCTTTTTAGCAGTCTTAATAGGAGGAGTAGGATAATTAGTTGACTTGAATTCTCTAAAATTTGAGGCACTTAGAAGGAGCAACAGTATATGCGTACGTTTGGTACGGTGGAACGAAATAAAATGAAATTTGCATATATTTTTATCATGTTATGAGAACATTGATTCTAACCGAGAAAAAGTGAAGAATTGAGTTTAGTATAAATTTTATTTCTTTTATTTCCTTCTCAAAATGGAGAGAATCGAAACAGTGAAAAAAATAGTACTTACTTCATATTTTGTGTCAACCTCTATTTATTAAAACCAACGTTAGCTGAAATAGTTTTAAAATTTCATTTCATTCCATTCAACTGTACCATACGTCTCCTACGTGTGTTTGCATTCATGTTATGTTCTAATGTAAATGTGTAACCGTGATGAAGTATCTTTTCTTAACACTGAATACTCCTTAATTTATACCGATCACTATCGATTGATATTGAATGTTGATATTCTTCTTGATTAAATGGTTAGTTAATTTCATTGAAATTTAGTGATATACTGAAAAGTATTAATTATTTTACATATTCATGTTGATAATTTTAATAATTATTGAAAATAAGTTATACAGTACTTTCTTTATTCCACTATTTGTATGTTTTGCATAAATTGTGGTGTAGAATACCTTAGTATGCACTCCATCAAGATTCATGGCAAGTTGTTGACTTATTCTTTGTTGAAACCAAGGGGCAATATGCTCTTTTCAATTTTAATAATCCTAATTAAATTCATTACAATATAATGACTAGTTTTAAATATTATTTGTGTGTGCCAAATTCCAAAGTTAAAGTTGAATAATCATAGTGCTTACTTATAACGACAGTTTTCTTCTTTTATAATTATCAAATGGTATTAAAAAGATAATCATATGATTCTGCAAACTATATATAAAACGGATACATGTAAACTAATCATAAATAAAAAGTTATAACGACAAGAGGCAAACCAGAAATAGATAAAATAAGGCATTAATTGTAATTAAATTAAGACATGCTTTAATTATTTTATTATGTGTAGCCTAGACTCTTCTTTGTTGCATTATTTATTCTTGCTTAAAGATGTCGACAAAAAAATGATTCGCAGATCCAATTTGCTTTAAATCCTTGTACAACCACAACTTGTCTAATAAAAATTAAAAGGCTTTATTTTTATTTTTATTTTTATATTAAGGAATCCCGTTGGTGTCTCGTCATCGTCATCCTTATAAAGTAGTTGAATACTTGTGCATTACTTGGGTGGAGTGTTTCAAAATTAATATTTATTAACTAAAAAACTGTACCAATAAAATATATTTTATTTAGGAAAACTATATACATTATTTGTGAAGAAAAAATTACTTATTTTCATCGTGAATATTGCTACACACATTTATATTTGAGGTTTATACATATCTAGTTTATGATTTGGAATTTTTAATTAAAAAATGTGTATTAGAATGAAGTCTATAGGAAAAAAAAAAAAACTAAGTCCTATAATCAATAAAATGGAAATATATCATTTCCCGATCAATTAGTATGCAAACATATAATTGTAAAGTATTAATTACAATATCGTCTGACATAATTTTATAATAATAGTTTATTAAAACTAATAAATATGCTATCAAACAAAAAAAGTTATCATACAACAATTTAATAAACTTAAAAAAACTAATATGGAACACATTTAAACGTCAAATGTCATATCTCATTAGTTACACATTTATTTAAAGCATTGTACAATCATTCTTTTTTATCGTTTCACTTTAGTTTTTATCATTATTGTGTGGCTCAATCGGGAGTTTTAGCCGGTTTTCTGTAATGCTAATTTTTATCAACATTTTAATAAATCTTTTATAAAAGTTTCATTATTAATACATACATACATATACATCAACCCTCCAACTTTTTTTTTAAAATTTTAATTAGTTTCACTTTTAATTAGGTTATATAAGTTTCCCGTCCTATGAAAACCAACCCATAGAAATGATCTAACGGTTTAACTTTAAGATCCTCTAAAGAAATCCTAAGTTACTAATTGACTTTCAAAAAATCTTTTATCATCCTCTTTAAAATAATCAACATTATTGCATCAATGTTTTTTGGTGGTTTGAAACTATAAAGAATCAATGCACAATAATACTTTACCCACTAGACAAAACTCAATCGTGAAAAGTTTTGATTATGGAATGGGCATGTTGAATTCTAGTTAGCGAAGCATCATGCCATGGGCGGACCCATGTCATGATGACGGGTGACACGTGTCACTACTCCCTCTATCAATAACTTTGTTTCATAGTATAAGTTTTTTAGATTATTTATTTGTGTAACCGGTGATATTTTTAACGTGCAACCGTGTTTTTCAAATATTAGAACATTTATTAGAATAATCAAAAAAATTATAACCTTCAATCTAATAAATAAATTTATAGTATAACAAATAAAGAATAATCGATTAATAATATGAAGCAGAAAATTAAAAACCTAATAAGCCATTATTATTTATAATTAATAGGAGGGTAAAAAAAGTAATTAAGTTTGACAAAAAAACTTGAGAGCTTTTCAAACGTTACATCTACTAACATTTTATAAAAGAGTTTTTTTTACTTCCAAACATGGCTTTTAGTTTTTAAAAATAAAAATAAAAGCTTCTAAAATGTTTTTGCCAATAGTAGCCAATGTGTCAAAGTATGAAATTGAAAGAAAAATAATTAAGAAACTATAATAAAAAAAACTGTATGGGTGGTTATCAATGAGGCCAATAGATGGTAGTCATGATGGCATTCATGTTATGTCCTAATCAAGAAGTTTACTTGATACATTATATTAATAACAGAACTCATACACTCATCGAATCCTACTCCCTAAAGCTACATCTTTTGTCCACGACGGGACTCGAACTCCCAATCTTGAGTATCTCCTTAACACCTGGTACCGATGGGTTAGAAGTCATTTAGGTTTACTTGATACATATGTGATAATTAATGTAGGTAGTTTTAAGGAAATAGTATAATAAATTGTATGTGGTAGTGAATGTCATTATGTTTATAAATAAAGATTATAGAATCTTGTGATGTTCCAAATGAATGTAGTTAGTGTTTAAGTATGGATACATTATAGTATATATATTTATAATTAACATGATGATGTGGACAATGTTCTGATTTAAGTAATAATTTTTGGCAATAAATAATATACATATATTAACCTATCATAAAGCAATTAAAATTAAGGAATAATAAAGATATGGGGTTAGTGATATGTTTAGGTGCAGCAATGAGCCAGCCAATGATCACAATATTCATATTATTTTAATTGTATTTTTTAATACTAATTAATTGAATTATTTGTACCATGATTTCTTGCGGGGGCAAGTGGGTTCCTTGGATTTGTCCTATGTTCTTCCTCTACGTTGGACATTTGCACCTAGTCATCAACCATATTCTTTATATTAATTTATTATTTATATATATATTTCAAACTACAATATATATTAATTATATTTTCTTAATAAAATATTGATTCAATTTTCTAAATCATCTAGAATTCATCATATCCACGATTTGAACATCTAATTTAAAATTTCATGGTTAAAGAAAACATGTTAATTGATTTTAAGAGTTGTTCGTATATAATATTATAGATATTAACCTGTTACAAATAATTTTTCTTTCACATGTGTGAAGACATTTTGTGTACCAATTGGGTTACTAAGTTCAATAATAAGTTTTTTTTAACAACAGAAGGGAACTAACTCAAAACTTCGGCAATGCTATCACCTCGGATTAGAACCCAACGAGAATTTTATTAATAAATAAAGCTAGCAAGCAGCTAGAAGAAAATACAAAACATGATTAAAAAAGAGAAGAGAGACTTGAACACCACAACGACCAACATTCACGACTTACAATCCCCCTTATATTTTATCCAAGTGAACAAGTTGGCTTGCAAATCTTCCTTGATCAAAGAAGTCGAGACTCTCAAATTCTGAAATACCATTTTATTACTGTCAATCCAAATAAACCATAGAAGTGTAATCGTATTGTATTGTTAAATATCATAAATGTTATTTAATTGGTTATAACAAGATTTTAATTGCCTACGTGTTGTGTCGAAATTGATGACATTTAAGGCATCGGTTTATGTTTTATAGAACTTTTAAACAATTATATCTTAATTTAGGACAATATGCATAAGTAAACAATTAGAACAATAATGATTAGTACATATATTTATGTTTATAATCTTTTGAGTATTGTAACGTAATTTATATTCTATTGAAACCAAATGAGTCAGGTTCAAAAAAGTACCTCTCGAAATCAAGTGTACCCGAAGATACCAACCTTAAAAAACTTTTTTTAATTTTTTTTTCTCATAACCATGTTTAATTTAATGTTATACGCATAATATATGAATTTCACATACATTCACACTTTCTGTGTCCTTAAAAATTATGTGAATGCTCAATGCATATTTGTGTGGATGACCATTCATGTGCATGGTCATTTCACACCATGGGAATGGTGTGAATGATCATTCACATGATTTTGTTTTACCATTCACAAGATTTATGATGTTGCTACTTTTGAAAAAAAAAGTCTTATAATGTTATCTTATACATGTTTATTAAAAAAAATACACGTGAATGATCATTCACATTAGGGTACGCTGGAATCTCATAGGTACGCTGATGAACCTGATTCAAAACCAAATATATATTAAAAAAATAATTTACAATATGTTTATTGATATAGCATCAAATATAATTAAATCTATGTGAATTATGAAATTTAAGAAAAACAGGTACACACTACACACCTTTATTTTGAGTAAACTAATTTTTCTTTGATTGAAATTAAAATCTACAATATCGGTATATGATAACACATATTCAAATAAATATTTTAACCAAATATGATTATTATAACCATAAAAGTTTTTTATTTGAAACAAATTTCGTTTGTTGTCTTTTATTTAAAAAAAAAACTTAAATGAGTTTTTTTTCGGTTACTTAACTATCAAAAGTATATTTTTTATAATTGTCAAAAATTAAATCATAAAAATATAAGCTCTTTATGTTCTATTCATTGTTTTACTAAATTGTAATTTTTAACTTTGTTTGAAATAAAAGTGAATTATGTTAATAAGATCTTATAGAAATTAAGATAAAGTACAATATACTTTTATGATTAAAATTATAATTAAATAACCTTAACAATATATAAGGGATACCTTTTTATATATCAACTAGGTTAATACCCATGTTTTACATGGATTGATATAAAAACTTTGTTATAAATTAAATATTTTTTAAGAGGTGGGATCCCTTAAGAACCTTAATTTTTTTTTTAAAAAAAATTAAGATACAACAAAAACCAAAAAAAAAAGATGACATACAGTCAAAATCATTGAGTCAATGACTTTTTTTAAAATCTATATATGTAACACCCCGACTCCCGAGCAGGTACGTGTAATTATCTTATTGACCAATTATTTTATTGAGTATTGCGTTGGTCCAATTGCGTACCGTATAGTGGATTATACGTGTCGGGACGGGGATTGCGTGGATTCGGGATATAATTTTAGTGGATAAATTATAATTATGGATTCACGAGATTAAATGGAATTTAATGATATAAATAGTGGATTTTTGATATTGGGGTCGGGTATCGGTGTCGAACCCGCGATATAACGGGATCCGTTTATGTATTATATGTGTGTGTGACGTGCGTCCTTATCTTCCTTTTGTGCAAAATTGAAGAAGGTGTGTGTGTGTATGATCCTATTCTGCTGGAGCTTAATTTGAAGCCTAAAATCAGTGATTAAAGTTGCAAATTCAGATTGAAAGCCTCCAAAGTGTGATCTTGAGTTTAAGGTAAGGATTTCTCCAAATTGAATCTGATTTTGTGTGTTAAACATTGTGATGTGTTGGGAATTGGTGTAACTATGTGTTAGAAGTATTTTGGTATCAATATTATGTGGTTTTATGCTGGAAATCGAAGTTTAGGGATGAAATAATCCCTGGGCAGAGCTCAAACAGCGAACAGGGGGTCTGTCTGCATCGTGAGCGCGGTCGCGACGCGCTTAGCGCGGCCGCGATGTTCTTAACGAGCGCGGACCGCGACCGGGCCAGTGCGGCCGCGATCCGGCTTCTGCGGGTTTGGGTCGGTTTGGGCTTCGGGGGTCCGTTGGGCTGTTTTGTGGGGTTCATTTGGGTATATTAACAGTTATGGGATAATTGAGATTAATCTGGGAGAATTAATTTGTGTACAGGGATTGCCAGAGATTGTTACGGGCCGGGTTCGGATCATTCAGTTAGGGAAATTGTACGGGGTGATCCAGGTGAGTACACGAGTTCTTTTCAAAGGGCCTACTTTTATCGAGTCATAATATGTGCGTATATTACTGTTGTGATTATGTTGGGAACTGCGAGCTGCCCCTCAGGTATGACCCTTCCTTCTTTATATGTGTTATATGCTTGAGATCCATTACTATATGTTGCGATGAGTATCGTGGGAGCTGTGTAGCTCTGTTTGACCCTGTGTAGGGTTCCCATATATATATATATATATATATATATATATATATATATATATATATATATATATATATATATATATATATATATATATATATATATATATATATATATATATATATATATATATATATGCGGCCGTTATTTCTGTTAGCCTCCACGGGCGTGGCTTGGCTCTAGGGGGGAGGGATTCCCCAATTGAGATGAGTATCTCTTTCTGTATTGGATCTCTAGGGTCTCTGATTAGAGGCCGGTTGGCATGTGTTATGCCGCGTAGTGTAGGGCTGTCATGTGACATGCGATATGTGATTATGTGAACTGTGCAGTGTCTAACCCTTGTGTACTCACGAGCTGCGAAGCTTACGTATTCAAGTCTGATGTATGTATCAGGGGAACCGAAGATAGGACCGCCAGCTCCTGAGCGAAGATAGAAGCTTGACTTGCTGCGATCGAGGGATTCTACTTTTGTTATCAGTATGTGACTACTCTGTTGGAAATTTTGGGATAAATGATACTGGGTTTGTATGCGAATATTGGGTGGGGGTTGGGTTTTGTATGTCGGGTTGACTTTTGGGTATTATGACTATTTTTGTGAAAAGTTTTAATTAATCAGTGTTTGTGTAAACCCTGACATTGTGATATGGATATTATATGCGTTAATGCCACCTGTGTATTGTAAATGACGTGACTTTTAGTTGGGATTAGAGGGTGTTACAATATATAAAATTATTTATTATTTGAGACATTTAAACGTGAAGTTTATTATTTTATTATGTTTTAAAATTTTAATTTTAACTTGTTAATTTTGAAATCTTTTAATGAGTATTAATTGTAGTTTCAATAGTTTTTGAAACAAAAATAATAAAGTTGTAGATTAAATCAATTATGCATGTTACTAAAATTAGTGTAAATTTTTATTTTTGGAAAAAGAGCGGAAAAATGAAAAAATAATATATTAGAAAGATGACATGTGGCAATAATTGTTCTCATTTATTATAATATATAGATTATCATAGTGTAGTTTTGAAATTCATTTAAAATAATTAAGTGTGAGATAATAATAAAACAAAAAAAAGGTATAGTATCATGATAATGATAAGAAAAAAAAGTATATCTAATGAGATATCGTGGTAAATAGAATTGAATAAATATTTTAATATTATTTTTAGTTTTAATAGTTGATATAATGTAAGATTATTAACCATTTCAAATTAAAAGGTTCATATTAATAAGATATAAAATTTTATTTAAGGAATTGTGTATTAGACATATATGTATGTTAGCAGCACGACAATATGTAAATAAAATTAGTTAAGGTTAAGTGTCATTTTGACCATCAAAATTTTAGACTTTTTTTTCAATTTAGAAATTAAACTATTTTTTTCCCGATTTAGTCACTAAACTATTTTTTGTATATATATTTAGCAACTAAACTTTATTTTTACTTATTTACCCATTGAGAAATGTTCTGATTTGGCCACTAAACTATCGTATTTTGTATCGATTTAGTCATTAATTTTATTTATTTTCTCTAAAATATAACATTAAACAAATGTTTCGTGGTTAAATTAGGATAAAAAAATAATTTAGTGGCTAAATAGGACAAATCTAAAACTTGAATATTCAAAATGACACTCAACCCAACTGGTTAATGTAAACTTTGGTTGGTGAAATATTTAACTTGGTTTTAACGAAAAAGTAACATATCAAATATATCGTCATGAAACATACCATTACAATCAAATCAAACTTGTGATTTGGACTATGCAATTCTACTACGCTACTACATGATTGATTTTATACCTACATTTGGAAGCATCAAACGTTTATAAAATAAAAAGTGTAAGAAAAGTAATTTGTTTATATATTGGTCTTTTTTCACAATAATTTATCTTCCAAAAAGTATTCATATTTGCATGTTTATATATTCATATATGAATTCACAGAAAAAAGAAATATTAATATTATGTATATTTTCATTTTGCTGATGATATTGAACTTAAACACATTTATTTATGCATATTATTTTTGAAAAATAACTCTTTCATAGTAAATATTCGTATATAAATATTTGTTCCATATAAATAACATTTGGATAATTTTATTAAGCAAATAAAATCTCAACTAGTAGTAAATATATGAACAAGTTACTTTTTATATTGTTTTAGATTTTTTAGCTTCTTAGATGATGATGTTTTCACACACACACACACACACACACACACACACACACACATATATATATATATATATATATATATATAGATTGAGGTTCTATGGGGCACCATATGCATCGGGAACCAAATGGGAACCAAAAATGCATTGCTTGTTTACAAAGGGTGCATTAAGGGCTTTTTGGGAATGCTTAATAATATATTGTTAAATTATAAGATTTAGTTTAATATTTATCATTTATTTAGGAAACTAAATAAAATAATCAACCACCTTCCCATAAATCCATCCCCTTTTCTCTCTCTTTCCCTTTCTCTTTCATGGCTAGCCTCTCTCCATCTCTCTTTCTCTAAACCAGTTTTCACAAGACAACCACTACTACTACCGCCAGACCCAACACCACCATCGTTGTCCACCATCGGTATGCAATTCTGCACCATACCTGTGCATCGATGTTGACGAGAATTTGCTTGCGTCTGTTGATCATGGTTTTTGAGTATCAGTTTTTTCACAATCAGTTCATTATACGATTCTGTATCATGCTTATGCTTATGGCTAGTCAAAGAATTCTACGATTCTTCATTAATGTTGGTGGTTATTGCTTCCAAAAAATAGTTGGAGCATATGGTATTGGTTGTTTCAAACATGATGCACAACAGTAATGCATCACCACAATGATGAACACATTGAAGATGAACACATTTAAGACGCTAATGAACACGTTTAAATTTTAGAGATGCATCACGAAATTAACACGTTTAAATATCGAAATGCATCACGATTTTGGTGATGCATAATGATGGAACAAAGACGAGGATGAATATGGCCGAAATGCAATACGATTTTGGTGATGCATAATGATGGAACAAAGACGATGATGAATATGGTCGAAATGCATCATGTTTGAAATTGAATTGGATGAAGATGCATCGTGTTTGAAGACGAATCCAATAAATTGGATGAAGATGCATCATGTTTGTCTAGATTCCGATAGAATATTTTCTGAATTCAAGCGTCCTCAGATTTTGCCCTTCCGCGCGTGAGAAGTTATGCACCCGTGCACCCATTTTCAAGTTAGTTACCCTTTTGCCACTACCATCTGAACCATTAAAATTCAAGATCTAACGGTGCATACAGGTTCCCAAAGTGCACAATGCATACAGGTGCCCCATAGAACCTGACCCTATATATATATATATATATATATATATATATATATATATATATATATATATATATATATATGCATTAATCAAAACATAATTTTATTGGTTTCAAGAAATATTCAAGAATTTTATTTTTTGAATTTTCTTAATTTCCATCTGATTCAACAAAGCCATTACGGATGATTTTTTTTTAAGAAATAAAATTTAGGATTTTCTAAACAAATCAACATCACGAAAAGTGGGTCATACCTGAAAGTCGATTTATGGACCCTCCGATCAATCATGGGATTTAGTATAGATTCACGTTTTTTTGGATTCCATGCTTTTATATGAGCAATTGTATTAAAAAAAATCCTAGAATCATCTTCTTGTCTATTGGGTAATAAAAAAGGAAGATAATTTGTATTTGTATTTGTATATATAACAAGAATTTATTATACATAATAATTTCATATAAAGTTATTATCCTATTTTACTAATAATTTTGTCATTTTTACATTTAACCAATTTAAAAAAAGAATAGTATAGTTATTTCGTATCACTATACATTATGTATGATAAATTCTTGTGATATCAAAAAATAAAAAGGTACAATATGTAGTTTAATTACTTGTTTAGATCGGATATATGTAGTAGGCATACTATTACTACCATAAGGTTGAAAAAGAATGAAGTACCATGTTGGTGCATGAATAAGATGTGGAGATTATATGTGTCAAGGGTAACCTAAGTTGTACAAATAACCCAAGTTAACATTATGACGGACTAAAATATTATAGCTTTATAGACCAATTAAATTTTGATGACACACTTTTTAATCAAAGAACCTGATTCGTACTACTTAACATTAGTAAATCTCGGAGGCTGCCTTTGGTCAGGTCATATATATATATCATTGCATATAACTTTTTTTTTGAACGGCTGGTGTGGTGGTTATCGCCTAGGCTCAAGTGCCGACAGATCCCGGTTCGATCCCCACCACAATCTTCTAGTTAGATTAAAATCTCCAAAGTTAGATTAGTTCATCTATGATTGCATATGATTTGAATAGAGGAAAGTCATTGACCAAATCTGGCTTTTTTTTATTTTAGGAAATTGTATTAGAGTTAATAATTACAGAATTTACAATTAAAACTATAAATTTAGTCGTTAATTGACAAATCTATTTATTTTTGCTCCGTTTTATTTATATAAAAAGTAATATGACTATTTATTAAGTTATCCACATAATATAACAGCTTTTCATGTTAATTAACATTATCTATATAAATATTGTTCGGAATGAAAAGATATTGTCCTTATGTAACCCTAGCTTCCCAACATAAAAAGGTGGTTTAGGAAGACTTTTCATAGTAAAGTAAAAAAGATAAAGAATAAAAATATTTAGGACTAATTAAATAATTAAAGTTGCGTTAGGCAAATGGGCCGGGGCGGTATCCAAATGCTTGGAAGGTTAATAAGTTAATTTAATTGAACAGTGAAAAAGTGGAATTGTGTTTGGTCTCTATTTTTTTAAGTTTGTATAATATATAAAACTAGTATGTTACCGTGTACTACACGGAATACTTAAATAACTTTTTTTTTAAAATAATTTTATATAAATTTTAAAAAATTATTATAGAAACTACAAATAAAATAGAAATATTATAATTCTAAATAGATTATTTAAAATACATAAAGTAAGTAACTAAAGATAAATAACAACTAAAAAGTAAATAATAACAAAAAAAGGAAAAAATTGTAGAAGCTAAAAAGTTTGGATAAGAAGCTAAGAAAACATATGAGTTATAGACTCAAATTTAAAATATAAATCCAATATAATAGGGGATGTTTTTTTTTCTAAATTGATTTAATTAATGCAATTATATATTTTAATATAGAAATTGTAGATTATACACGTGTCGTATCCAGATTATGCCAATTGAAATTCTAGTTAGGTGTCAAGTTGCATCTATTTACTATTTTAATAGCATAGATAGATATATTGGTGGTGTCGTTTGGAGGGCGTTTAGTTCGTGGATTTCCTGAGATTCACTGGGATTTGCTAAAAATCCTGTGTTTGGTTCGCAGATTTCAAAAAGGATATAAAATCTCAGGATTTCTTAAATCATTTCCTTCTTTGTTATTTGAAAACCCAGTCTCTCCCATAATGCAGATTCTATAACGAAATCCTGACAAATGCAAATGATGCATAATGTAAATCCTTTGACAAAATGCAAATCTCAGAGAAAAAAAAAATCTGCGAACCAAACGCCTCATAGTGTTTGTTTTTGTTGTGTTTTTATATTATTCTTTATTTACTTTTGTTTATATCTCTCTTTCACACACACATATATATTATTCACAAATTTTACTAAGTATATCTTGAAAGGGTAAGAAATATTAAATTTACAAACTTTTACATATTGATTCATATTTTTTTAACATTATAATATAATAAATCAACATATAAATTCATGAATTATAAATTTTAAAAAAATTTGAGTCAACGTACAAAAGTATTGAATCATAATGTTTTTCACGCATCTCAGGATTTATTTAATTTCTCAAATTATTATAACACAAAACATATATATTCATGATGAAATGAGAATTTAATTAAATCTTGATAAATGTGACGAGCGCTATGATTTACAACTTTTGCATATTTATTCATTAAAAATTAAAATCCATAAAATAGTGAATCCATGATTAAATTAGTGAATCACAAATTAAATAAAGAAGAAGCAAATCAATGTAAAAATATATTGAATCATAATATTTCTCACGTTCATCAAAATATATTTAGTTTCTTATAATATCTTAGGCATATATAGATATGGGTTTAATGGATAACCACTGTATATCATTAAAAAAATAAAGAACCAACCAATTTCTTTGAATAAAAGTGGACAAAAATAAGGCACAATTAAGGTGTAATATTTAACATTTTTTTGGTAAAGATGTATAAACTTTTCTAGGTGTTATTCAACATTTTCGAAATAATGCAACATATCTATATTGTTGCGCATCGTATCTACATTGTGTATGGATACGTTTATCAAGTGTATATGCCTAAGTAATGAGAATTAGTTTTGAAAGTGCATCAAATGCATATGTTATTAAATAAGATTTTTAATTTTAGAGTGTATCAAATGCATTATATGTAAAGGTTAATATAACGAAAAACCATTTTTCTCTATTTTCTCGATTAAGTTACAGAACAATTTTTGTTTTATTCAAAAATATTAATTTTTGATTTGCTACTTGTTAAGCCGATAAAACAATTATTTCATACATTGATTTTATATTAAAAAGAAAAACCAATTTTCTTTCAAACATGTTTTTTTTCTACTTTTAGATAACCGACAACATTTGTAAAAAAACATTTCTCAAAAAAGGGATCAAATAAATCCGGATGAACATTTCTCAAACTTAAAAACACTATTGTGTTGTTTGTTTTTTAAGATGTTAAAATATCAAAAGTCTGAAAACCACGTCTGGAATTAAGAGAATGTCTTAAGACTTGAAATTAAGAGGCTCTTAATTGTAATTAAAGTTGTGTTCGTTTTCAATTAAGAGGGTATTAATTTGGTCTGAAGTCTGAATTTCAGATCTTAATCTAATTTGTATTGTTTGTTTAAATTCAGACTTAAGAGGTTACAACCTCTGAATTTCCCTCTGAATTTTAAGAGAAAGAGACTAGTCTGAATTAAAATTCAGAGCCTCTTAATTTCAGACTTGAAGGCCTCCTCTTAATTTCAAACATGGTTTTCAGAATTCAGACGTTTAACCTCTTAAAAAACAAATACCACCTAAGACAACTCTCTTCCTCTTAAAATTCAGAATGAAATTCAAAGGTTGCAACCTTTTAAGTCTGAAACTAAACAAACAATATTAATTTATTATAGATCTGAAGTTTAGACTTCAGATCTTTTTAAAAGACTCTTGATGAAAAACAAATAAGGCGTATGCTTTTCTTAAAAACTAAATTGTTAGCGAAATGATTTGTCGGTTAGTTTAACGGTTTAACCCATCATGACACGTAGAGCCATGGATTTCTCTAAAACAAAGTGGTTTGAGGGAAATATGAAAAACACTTAAACTAAACACACATATAATGTGTTTGAATGTAAATGAAAAACCCTAAACAAACATAACCAAAGAGTTGTGAAATTTATAATAAAAAACCAAATCATACAATATATGTTCGATACATCCTTTAGTTTCATGTATTTTGAAAGAAATTTTATGCTAAAAAATAGAAAACAAAAAAAAAATATAGGAATATTAAAATTAAATCATATGATACCGTTTAATAGTTTTAGTTTTACAATTATCACAAATTTGTCTATGGATGAGCAAAAAACTCGTTTACTCAAACTGAACCGGAACAAATATCGTCATTTTACTTTCGGTCAGTTCTCGGTTCCTATAAAATCTATAATTTGTTTTTCGATTCCACCGTGTGCGGTCCGGTCAGTTTTCTATTTTTGTTTGTAAAAGTCGGAAATAACAGAAGTTGGTCTGGACTGTTTTATTTTTTGCTCAGATCTCGGTTTTTAATTTTAGCCATTTATTGTTTTTGTTTTTTTTTTTTTGGGGTTCACGTCGTTTTCATAATCGTGTTCATGATAAATAAAACTAAAACAAATGTATTTTTTAGATATATTCGAAAAAATATGTTTAATTTAATATTAATATTAATAAAATGTATTATAATTTGACAGGGGTTGGGGTTGAAGTTGGTGGTGGTTTATCATGTGCCAAATCACGAAAAAGAAATTAATTAATTAATTAATACAAGTTGAATTATTAAAGAAGAAGAAGGAAGAGGAATGAAAAAGAGAGAAAATATAAAAATGGAAAGTAGGGTGTGAGAGAAGAGTTTCCATGAATGGATAAAAAGAGTCCACGTCTGCAATTGATGTTATTTTATTTGAAAAAAAACCTCGTACAATACATTTCTTCTCTCTCTTTGCCTTGCCGACACACACTTCCTTTTCCTTTCCTTGTTTTGCCCTTTACACTTCTACTTACTATTTTCTAATTATTATTTTCCTTCTTAATTTACTCAACCTATTTAAATGCTTTCTTTTCTTTTAAATAATTTTATTTAACCTTATCCTAACAAGTGCTATAATATATATTAATTTTAAATTGTATAATAATAATATTTGAGTATTTGACTATGTTTTTAACTGACAAAATTGGATTATACGAATTGAAAATGGATCAATAACAAGTTATTTGAAATCGACCTATTTATTTTATATCGACTCAAATTAATTTTCCTATTACATTAGCAATGCATGCATATTTTTTTATGTCATATAAAAAATCACCGCCCCCAATTTAATTTGTTTCTATAAATGATAATAGTTATACGTTTTAATAATAAATATTATTGTTGATAGAAAAAACTCAATTTTAATATAAAACATAGTAATACTTTGTTGTAATGATATATAATTAAACCTTATTTATAAGCAATTGTTGTTATTAAGTTATAAATTCAAATTTTATTAGCTATATATAACAAAGGAGAAAATATAGGTTGCGTTTAGTCACGAAAACTAGTCATTTTTCCATTTCAGTTTTCACGTTATAGTTTTTAGAAAAAAACAAGGGTTTCTATAAAAAGTGAAAACTTGTTTAGATGATGAAGTTTTTGTTTTAGAAAAAATAAGATATGTGATTATAAAATAAGAAAAATAGGTTAGGTGGTAGAAAAGTAAGAGAGAGAAAGAGAGTATTATAAAAAAATATAGGTAGGTTATAAAAAAGTAAGAGAGAGAATATGAAAAGTGTTATTTTAAAAGTGAGATGAAAATTTATGAAATTGTTGTAAAGTAAACAAGTTTTCATTTTTGTTGAAAAGTGAGATGAAAATTTTGATAATTTTCAGTAACTAAACGCACCCATAATGTCACGTGTCATTTCACGTTTAATCACAAAAAAATAAATACAACTCATCATATTAAAAATAAAATACAATATAAATACAGTTTGTTACTTTAAAATCTATAAATATTTATAAATAATTATCTTTATCAATCATTTTTCATTATCTAATTACTTGTTATCATTGTTTTTTTTATATTTATCAATTTATTAATTAATCTAAATTTAAATTAAAAAATAATCATAAACACACACGTACATACATATAAATATTGATTTTAAGTTTATATGTGTGTTATCTAAATATTTTTTATTAATAATATATGTGTTATACATGTTTTAAAAATATAAAGTAATTAGTAACGACATATCTCATAACAATTCTGATTGAAAAAATATTTTATATGTTTATCTGCCGTAATTTATATGTTTATCAATATGAATCATTAATCAAAATTAAATCTAAATCTAAATTTTATCCTATCTATACTTATGTATATATCTAATTAAATTCATTTTATATGTTTATAAAATTATTAAAATATATACATATTTTATAAAAATATTAAAAAAATAAAAATATATTTCATAACATTTTTTTAATTATAATAAAATATATAAATACCACATTATTTCATATTTTACTTTGTCATTTTGATTATGATAACCCCTAACATATTTCATTTTGTGATTTATTTATTTGGATGTATGAATATCTGGTGTCTATTCGAGATTTTGAATAACGGTTTCAAACGACCATAGTTTTTAACTATAGATGGTGTGAAATTTTATAGATTTGTGGAATGGATGTGTTTCCATTAAATGAATAAGCCATAGGAAATTAGAAAGTGGATTTATAAGATTAAAGTGTTATCCACAATATCGTATAATCTTATTTCTAATTCAACATTTATGTTTCTTCAAACTAATAATCATTTATTATGCTAATCTATATCTGACGGCTGAGTTTCATTATCATAAATTACTTTTTTTTTTTATCATACGTCCCCGTCATTCCCTTGCCTTTGCCCCCATGGACATCATGCCTCCCTCCTTTGTATCATTCTCGTCCTCATTGGTTTTTTTTTTTAATATAAACTTTATACTTACTTTTATGTTTTAACCGTCAAAGGTTTTTTGCTTTATACTTGTAATTTACGTTTTATATGATGATATCAATTTTTTTTAAAAAAAAATTATATTTAACCCGTTTCAATCTAATATATTTATATTTTAATTAACTTGATAAGTATTTATCCATATCGTTTTAAATTAACGTTACTTTCTCAACTTATTTATTCTATAACAAATACTATCCAAATTCATAAAGGGTATTGCTATATATACATCTCATTCTCCTTAATTTTTACTAATCACACATCCTCTTGATCACATGATTTTTGTTAATGAAATGAGATCGAATGACTAAAAGTTAATCTCCTCTCACATTAAGAAGGAGAGGTGTGTGATTAGCAACTAAGAGTGTGTCTTCATAAATTAAATGGAGAAAAAGGTGATAGCGAATTTTTTTTTTTTTTTTTCAACTTTGGTGTCGTTTTCAAATGGTAGGAACAGGAGTAGGAGCAATTGCAATAGTCGTGTAAGTGTAATAATTTGTAGGGAGGAGAATGAAAATAAAAATATAATGGAGATGGAGATGGAGATGGAGATGGAGATGGAGGATGATGGATGGGGGTGGTTAGTTGAGAGGGGGTTGCGTGGCGAGATATAAATGGAGAATGAGGATAACGTTAGTGATAGTGTAACGGGAAACTGGTGTAGCCGGTAACGAAAGGGACGGACGGACGGAGCAGCGTGAAACTTGTGGGTTGCCTTGCCCTTCCCCGATTTGGAAACGTAGGATTCTAAGTAATTTTAAAAAGGTCTTTTAAGGTTGTGTTACATTACCCTAATTGGTAATGTTTTCACCTCCCCACCAACCCTTTCAATAAATACTATTATTTATATTTAACTTTTTCTTCTAACAAAATACCACCCCTTACACTTGCCCTTTACCAAAACTTAACCAATTTTTTTAGTTGATTTTTTGTTTTTAACCTTAACAATCACTAAATTGTTAAAACTTTTAAAAAGATTTTCACTTTATGTTTTAATTTCTTAAAATTTATTTGTCTCTATAAAAGCTTATTTTTTATGGTATATGTACGTATATTCTTTTATAACATTATGTATGATGTAATCTTGAACGCTAAGAGTGTTGGGTAGTAACCGGATTGAAAAATAACATCTTACAAAACATGAGTCCTAAATTTGAGTCTCTACTCTCTAACCATTATAGTAGGTTGCATGCTTATGCTTATACTTGGATAGGTGGTTTGCATGGTCCCATGATTTTTTATGTATTTTTTAGAGCTGTTGATAACTCGATTTAAAGATCTTTCACATCACATAAAAAAAATCTACACATATATAATATAAACATGAAGACGTAGGTAACCCACGTGATTTGGTTGTCAATTAACAATCAACCTGGTCAATATATATGACTAGCCAAATCATAAATTTTGATTTGACATGAAACATATGGGTCCAATTTTTAAAGAAAATAGAGTAGTTTCAATAATATAAAGAAAAAGAAAAGCAAAAATAAGAAAAGAAAAAGGTTGATTGTTGGTCATAACTTGTTGGCTAATTTTGAAGAGAAATTGTGTTTTCTATACAATATGCATTCATAAATGACGTTACTATAACTAAGAACCACATCTTAATACAGATTTGAGGTGGAGTGTGCAACATGGGCTATTGTCTTAGAACGGTAGAACCTAACAGCCAAGAGAGACCATAAATTTTTTTCTCTGATACCTAGAATAATATAGTAGCTTACTTGTTTTGCAAGTTAATATACTAGCTTACTTTTTTTGCTAGTTGTTTGATTCTGATATTTACATACATATATACATGATGATGCACCAATAAACATCCGTCATTTATTGATGAATCACGTGGGATTTTTGTTCAATTGATTTTTTTTAATTTTTAAAGTGTATTATATAAATTTATTAGTATTTAATATGTGATTATTGAATTAAATATTCAATCAATATAAATTAAATTTGAGTTGAATTAGATTGATATATTATTTTTCTAAAATAAACCTATGCATATTTAATATGTAGGTCATACATCATGATGCATATATGATATGCACCAATGATGCATTTAATCAAAGGGTTGTAATTAGTTGTTTTTAGGTTTTCCGATGCACATGATCTCCAATTCTCCAAAGAACTTGATCATGTGTGTGTGTAATATATATATATATATATATATATATATATATATATATATATATATATATATATATATATATATATATATAGACACACACGTGCGCGCTAAAGTTATCGTGAGAAATTAAATATATATCTTAAGAAATGTTATTCACTATGATTCATTAATTTTGTACGTTGATCACTTAATTTTGAATTTGTGATTCATTATATATAAATTCAAAAACTAATGAATCTATGTAAAAAAGTAATGAATTGTAGATTTATTTAATACATAATTTATGATTCATTATTTATATACTCAAAAAATGATGAATCAATATTTTAAAAAATGAATCATAATGCTTCTCACATTTCCCAATGTATATTTAAATTTTCATTTGATCCTAAATCTATGTGTGTATAGGTTCAATTGAGCACCACATGTTACGCAGCGCAACTGAAGGTACCACTCTTAAATGTATTTTTTTTGAAGTTTTTCGTAAACATGTTTTAATTAACATTACACAGATAATATATAAAATTCACGCACATTCACACATCTTAAGTGCATGAAATCATGTATTATATAATTGTAAGTTCACATGTATGCAAAATTATGTAAATGTACGTTCACATCCTTTTTAAGAAGTTAAGAGATGTCAATGTATGTGAAATTTACATATGATCTTTATAATGTTAATTAAAACATATTTATGAGGAAAAAAAATCAAACAAGTTTTTTAAATGTGGTACCGTCTGGTGCGCTACATAATGAGTGGTACTCTTTCGAACTATATATATATGTATATATATATATATAGGAAAACCAACATGCATAATACTGACCATCTACGTATCATAAGGGATCATTAAGTGCATATTTAGAATGCTTGATTATTAATTATAAGAGGTAATTTCGGTGATATATTAGGAATTGAAAATCTAAAGATTTAACCACTTAGTTTATAATTCTACATCCATCTCTATTTAAAATCAAAAGACTTAACCAATTTCCTTAAATTCAAAAGATTTAACCACTAGATGTTGGGTTGTCCCATGAATTTTGGAAGTTTGTGCTTTTGATTACAATATAATCTCTAAAATATTTTAAACAGTAAATTGATTATTAAGAGTGGTACATTTTGGTGCAGTGGTACACACTTGAACATGTGTGTGTATATATATATATATAGATAGGTTAAGAGATAAAATTGATATGAATAGAAAAGTTTGACTTGGTTTGGTTTGGTACTGAGTAGTACATGAACAGAGAGGGTCGTACAGGAATTGGACGGATAGATGGTTGTAGCGGCTGCTCCCGTCCATGAAACCACCCGATCCCAATCCCAATCCCAATCCCATACTCAACTCATACCCTTAACCCTTCCTTCCTTGTATTCTTTTTCTTTTTCTTTTTCTTTTTCTTTAATGGCAGACTTGTTAGCTGGCACCCTGACATGACCTGACCCGCCAAATGTGACTCACTCCTTTTTTTAAAATAATTATCCAGTTAACATATTAATCAATTTTTAAATATATACATTTATTTTTTAAAGACTAAATTAGGTTCCTATGGGTTATATGGAATTACGGTTTCAATCCCTGAAAAAATTTTATAACACCACAAGTCCCTAAAATCGAATAGTTGTAATATTTTGGTCCGGACATTTTCGTCATTTTGTCTTTAAGGGACCATTTTCTGTAATTTTCAAACTTTCTTATTTCTTTTTCCTTTTTTCTCTTTGTTTCTTTAAATCACAAATTATTTTCATATATATATTTTTTGTATTTCTTTTATTACCATTTAGTTATTCAAATGTAACATTTTATTTTTATTTTTTTGTTTTAACTATTAATTTTATTTGTATGTTTGTTCTTATTAATGCTAACTTTTTTTATATATTATCATAATTATTAACTAGATTATGACCCACGGACACGTGGGTAAATTAAATTAATTTACTTAATTAATATTACAATAATATTTTTCGGATAGACCCTACTTGTAAAATTATATTTTACAATGTTTGTTTTTATCATTTTGATATTTTGGTGGCACTAATTGTCACTAATTTTACGTCATGTGTCAAATTGATATTTTTGTGGCACTAATTGTCACTAATACAGATAGGACTTGAACATCATAAAATTTCAATGTCTATTATTGGCAAATTATATTATATGCACTTGAACACACTTTATGTGACTTTCTACCAGTTTCAATTGTAATTTAATTTTTTATAATATACTCATTTGACCCATTGGAGACAAAAATATAACCCTAATAATCCATATATAGGTAATGAGTTGAATTTAACATTATTATACTATATACCTGATTCATTTTTTTTCAATTAGTTATTTAAAATCCAAATCTTTCACCTTTCTTTTTTTCATTTAGAAAAAATAAAAATAAATTATTTTTTAATTTATTTTTGTTCAGAAAATCTAAAATTGAAATGATTTATTTTTTTCTCCATTCAAAAAATTCAAAATAACGAAGTGTTGAAGTTTTTTTCATTTTGAATAAATATATAAACATAATGGTTTCTAGCTTCTTCATTGAAAATATTTAATCAAATTTTTTTAATTCTGAATGGTTCGAAAAAAATAAAAAAAAAATCAAATGATTCATCATTTATTGATCAAAAAATAAATTCGGAATTGTTCGTTGTTTTTTATCAAAAAAATAAATTCGGAATTGTTCGTCAGTTTTTTGTTAAAAAAACTAAAATCGAAATTGGTTGTCATTACATTATAATCAAAATGATTAAAAATTTTACGATGTCAGATTTTTAATTTTTCTGAACAATAAACAACTCATTTTGATTTTAATTTTTTCATACAAAAAATGAAAAATTATATATTTTATTTTTTTAAATGAAAAAACAATGAAACACTCGTATTTTTAATGTTTCCAATTAAAAAACTTCAACATGTTATTATTTTGAAGTTTTTGAATGGAGAAAAAATATAAATAATTTTGGTTTTAGATTTTCTGAACGAAAATAAACTAAAACTACTTTTTATTTTTATCTTTTCTAAATGAAAAAATAATGGAGAAAGATTTGAATTTTAAATAACTAACTGAAAAAAATGAATCAGGTATATTATATAATAATTTTAAATAATTAATTATGGTAATATATTAAAAAGTTAACATTAATAATAATAATAATAAACATACAAATAAAACTTTGTAGTTAAAATAAAAAAATAAAAAATAAAATGTTGCATTTGAATAATTAAATAATAAAAAAAGAAATACAAAATATATATATAAATAAATTATGATATAAAGGAAAAAGAGAAAAAAGGAAAAAAAAAGAATAAGAATAAGAAAGTTTAAAAAATTACACAGATGGTCGCTGAAAGACAAAAGGACGAAAATGTCCCTAAGACTAACGGTAGAGTTAACCGCTGTTAGTTTCAGTGACCAAAATGTTACAACTTTTCGATTTTAGAAACTTGTGGTGTAATAAAATTCTTTCAGGAAACAAAACCGTAATTTCATATAAACCACAGGGACCATTTATGTAATTTAGTCTTTTTTAAATTAACAATCTTCGATAAATAGTTTACTGGAAAATCTGAAGGTCTAAAATGAAGTTAGAAACCATAAAAAAAAATTAATTAAACAGGAATTTGTTTTATTTAAGGTTTTCACATCTTTTAACTCAAGAAATATTAATTATAAAGTTTATTATATGTATGTTTATGTTTTTCGAGCATGTACTTGTACTTGTGGAGTTGGAGAGGAGCTTCTCATTGTAAGTTGAAGGTCCTTTATGATTAATAAAATTGTTTTTTAAAAAAAGAACAGGACCGTTCTTATCATTTTTGGAACTGGGGCAAAAACTTAATGGGGCCCTCTTCTCACACATTAACATATATATGATAAGAAAAACAATAAAAAAACTTACAATTTACTAATGTTGACCTTAATTCGATTTTCATAATCTCAAAGCTTTAACATTATATAAAAATAAAGAACGAGATATTGTAACCAAACAACTAGTATTATAGTACTTAGCAATTAACCATAAGCCAAATAAATAAAATAGCTAATTAAGAACTAGCAAAACAAATGAAGTAGTAATTAACAATTAGCAACACAAATAAAGTAACAATTAGCAAAACAAATAAAGTAACAATTAACAACTAGCAAAACAAATAAAGTAGCAAATAACAATTAGCAAATAGCAAAACAAATAAACTAGCAATTAACAATTAGCAAAACAAATAAGTTAGTTAATAATTAGAAGACTCTGTTAAAAAAACGAAACCACCTTTAATTGAAGTTGAAGTCTTGATTCTCTGCTCTCTAATAACCAATATGGATCGGTCTTTACTCTTAAATATCTAATAAGTGATAACCAATACATTGAATCAAAAATCAAAATCAAAATATACAAAATAATTAAATAAAAGAACAGAGGATTAGAAAAATACCTTTGTTAGGGTTAGAGTCTCTGAATATTTGATGTTTCTGTAGAACACAGAACAATAGAACACAACACTTGGAATTTAAGTTCGAATTTATTTGTGTTTCTATTGAACAGTGAACATATTCAGAGAAACTCTTCATTTGGATGTTTGATGTTTCTGACTTTGTGTTGTAGATTAAATCAAATAGAATATGAAGATTTACGAGGATTGAGGAAGAACATGATGATTGACGGGGATTGAGGAAGTAGAGACAGACAGACTTAAATCGAAATATTCATAGGATATAAAATCGAAGTCGTTGGAGTGTCGGTCACCGAGGATGGAAAATCAAAGTTCTAACATTGATGATTGATCATTGATGTCGTCTTCCACGCCTTGATTCTCGTCAATCGAAGCAGTCGGACATCTTGATTTTGATTTTTTGGTGAGGAATCGATGAGGCGGACGTTGGGCAGGACCGCAGGAGCTGATGATGAAGCGAAGGCAAGCAAATAGTTAGCAACTGGTTAGTGGGCGTACGTATTAGTAAGAAAATTTTTTTTTGGTACCTTACTTCTTATGGGCCCTGGGTAGTGGCCTAGGTAAACCAGGCCTAGGACCGGCCCTGAAAAAGGACCTTACATTTTTATTGACTAATTTATTAATCGTATTAATTAAGTCGTTATCTGTTAATTAATAGAAACAATGTTTTTAACTGCCTTTTGAATATTAAATTTGGTTATGATAGGAATTACAAGTAAAAAATACACTCTTATATTTTAATTTGTTCAGATCTGTACAAAGATACACACACAAATGGATGTCAAGAAGTCTTCTTATATTTCTTTTATATATAACCAACATGCATCGGAAAACCTGACTGCACCACCACAAATGCATCACAAGTGTATATGTTTGTCAAATGTGTTAAATCAAAATTTATAGAGATTTTTTTTGAAGGAGAGGCAACCTGCTTTTCCGGTAACCAAGAGACCTCCACCCCCAAAATCAAATGTTCACTCTTAAAATGGGCCTGACATGTTCCCCTTCGCTCTCTCTCTCTCTCTCCAATGGAATCACGCTGTTACCCATGATTCTCTCTCTCACTCTGATATTTCTCTTCATTTTTCTCCGTTCACCGGCCGTCCGATCGAGCTCCGGCACTCGATACCACACTTTTTTTTCTTGGTCTAATCGTGTTTCTTTCATATGTATGCACGCCAGTCTTATGGATAGCTGAAAACTGTCAAATCAACTAAACTTGTATACTGAATATTTTTGTATAACTTGAAATTTAAGTAAGTTCATCGATCGTTGAAATTGTAGATATACAACATATATATAGACACACACAGAGAGTATTGTTTTCATATATATAATAGCTGAGGAGATGTTGGATCTTAATCTGAACTTATCGAACGATGATGAGAATGAGACAGCAGCGTTTCGAGATGTGGAGGAATCTGGCACCTCCAATTCGTCGGTGGTGAATGCGGATGGTGTGAATATGAGTAATGCTGGTGATGGAGACGAGGACTCCAGCTCCCCCTCCCCAGGCGGCTCTGGTGAAACCTTCTCCTGCTTCAATTTTGACATCTTGAAAGTTGGAGATGCTGGTGCACATTCTAACACCTACGATGAGGATCGGAGGAGTCATGAGGGTTTGACTCAGTCCGAGTTCGTGACTCGGCATCTATTTCCAATGAGTCACGGCGGAGGAGAGGAACCAGGAAGGTTAAATCAAGGACCGCAGACTAACTCGTCGATGTTCTGCCCTAACAGTAACGAATTGCAGGAGATGAAATTGGTACAAGTACAACAACCGAAGCCTACGGTACAACCGAACCTGGTAGGGAAGAAGAGTAGGAGGGGACCGAGGTCAAGAAGCTCACAGTACAGAGGTGTTACCTTCTACAGAAGAACTGGTAGATGGGAGTCTCATATTTGGTTAGTTATTTTGCTTTGATTTTGTTAATACTTAGCTTTCATTCTTCTGCTTATACATGTGTACTTTTGTATTTTTGATGCAGGGATTGTGGGAAACAAGTTTATTTAGGTAACAACATATGCTTTGTTGTTACACACATCTTTTCTTCTTCTGTTGCCATATTTATTAGTATACAAGTATTGTTTTCTTTTCTATATTTGGTAGTTCATGATCACTTATAGTGTTGGACTCTTTTATATAGGGGGATTCGACACTGCTCATGCTGCAGCTAGGTATGGTAAACTGATTGCAATTTCATTATCTTCTTCTTGTTTATTAGAGCTTACAACCAGTAGTATTCAAATGTGTTGTGTTCCTTTGCTTTTAATATCCAGAGCCTATGATCGAGCTGCTATAAAATTCCGTGGAGTTGAGGCTGATATCAATTTTAATCTCAGTGATTACGACGAGGATATGAAGCAGGTCTGAGCTTTGTCAATAGATTTCTTTATTCAATTACACACACACATATTATATATCTGGTTGACGATGATTTGATGGTTTGATTGATCTCCTTTTAAACTTTTGTTTTGATTGAAGCAGATGAAGAACTTCTCGAAAGAAGAATTCGTGCACATTCTAAGACGACAAAGCACTGGCTTTTCAAGGGGAAGCTCAAAGTACAGAGGGGTGACGCTACACAAATGTGGCAGATGGGAAGCTCGGATGGGGCAGTTTTTAGGCAAAAAGTGAGGATCTCATCTACTAAAATTACAATTCTTCTAAATTACTATGTAGATGGTGCATTATCTGAGCTAATGACAAAAAAGAAACTTCTTCTGGTGTGTGTCCTTAATTCCTCGTTAGAGGTAATAAGTAATTGATACCAATTTAACCGAAGAATGATTCCCAGACCTAATTTTCATCATGGAGATTACAATACTTGCATTGCAGGTATATATATCTTGGACTATTCGACAGCGAAGCAGAAGCTGCAAGGTCCTAATGATCATGAATTACACAATTTCTCCTCCTTCATACTGAATTTCTTTACCGAAAATTCTCTATCTGCAACCTCATATAGGGTATCATTCAACAATCTCTCCCTTTTTGATTTTCTGGAAAATAGGGCTTATGACAAGGCAGCCATCGAGTGTAATGGAAGAGAAGCAGTGACCAACTTTGAGGCCAGTACATATGATCCCGCAGCTCATCATGGTAATTTTTCATGTACCATATTCACTGTATGAATTACATATTTCTTAAAATTGCTATTATTCTCCAGAGTTCTGATGAGTTGCAAGTTTATAAAGTTTGTCTATCATATAATGCAGGAAGCGACCACAGTCTAAATTTAAGCTTAGGAATCTCAACCCCTTCTCTTGGAGAGGGTTCTAGTCGAAATGATAATTTAGAGCAAGCCCATTTGAACTATGCCCGTGACACTCAGAGATTACAGGTAAGAAATAATCCTAAGTATACCATTTGGGCCATCTCTTATGTTGTGCTACTGCCTAAAATTGTTAAAAGGATTTTCTTATACAGTAGTTTTGAACAAGCTATTTAGTCTTGTTTGAGGCTATTTTTGGTAGTCCACTCTCAAATCTCTATGTTGTAGCAGTTGGAGAACCCTGTTTCAACCACAACTCTTAGAGGATTACCCTTAACTTCAGGACACTCAACATCATGGAGTGGTGTATACCCTACTTTCGTTCCCAACTACGAGGTAAATTCAGTCATAAGTTTCTATAACTTTACTTCTAAACATAGTTTATGTCACTTTGATTTAATGTACAACACTACAATATGCTTTGGCAATATGATATCTTCTGCATGATTGCATCTAGATGTCCGAATCATGAGTCTTCATGTAATAGATCATGAACTCGTTTCGTTACTTGGTTGGTCTCAAAATGTGCGGGTTTTTTTTACCATGGCCTTACCCAAAAACTATTTTCAAGTGTTTTTGGTAGTGTGAAAGAGAATTTTAATGATGTGCACCGCTAATAAGAAGACAATATATCTTTTGATAATAAAGTTGTATTCTCAGGGAAGTTCGACAAATACTAGGACCATAGCAGGTTCTTCACAAGGACCGCCCAACTGGGCATGGCAACTGCATGGTCACAATCACATCCCAACAGCAGCAGCATCATCAGGATTCTCAGCTCCGGCAGCCACTTCTTTCTTGACTTCTGGCACTGGCACTGGCAGTGGCAGCCATCATTCAAGAGATACAATTTCAATGGCAGCTCTCAACAGCCATTATTCTCTGCCCACAAGCTCTTCCCAATACTATTACCAGATAAGGCCACCACCACCACCTTAAATCCCGTTGCGAATGCAAAAGTTGTTTATAATTAATTGACCAATTAACCGATGAGTGGTTGCTACAGATGGCCAAACATATGGCTTGTAGATCGTGGCTTTGTTTCCTATTTTACACGATTACGGGCCATGGCGCTAAGCAGCAAAACTGCCTGATATAATGTGTGTTTTTGTGTGTAAGAAGAGATTATGAATCAATGAAATTGATTGTATTGTTATCCACTCGGCTATCAGAGGTGGACCTATTTCTTTCTACTAGCATTTATATATACATTTCAATTTAATTTTTATAAATTTATAAAGAAAAATCAATAAATGGTAATTAAGTATCAGCTGTATTGATTGGTTTCGGTCCATATAACTTATTTTAAGCTTCAAAACCTACCCTTCATTTAAAAAACTTTGTTATGACAGAAAAGTCTATTAACTGACTAACTATTAACTGACTAACTATACATAATACATGCTACCTATTCCTATTACTATTACTATTGCTATTGGTATTAGTTAATAAGTAATAATCGTTGCAATTTTCATTAACACAGTAGAAAACAAATACAAATATGCGTTAAGTGTTGTAAAGCTTCAGCAGTAACATCATAAAATTTGATAACATATTTCAAGATTACATCCTTGGAAAGTTAAAATAGTTTTTTTGTAAATTCCTTTTGTTTAATTTCCCAAACCAAAAAGGCATCTCGATCGAGTTCAAATATACAACTATTGGGGATCCATGTGCCTAACCTCCCATAGGGATCATTTAAATCGTCACTTGGGTTAATAAAAAGTATGATGCAGGCTCGTAAGTTGTCTGTTTGTCAGGTCAATTAAGTACAAGACTTTTATCGTATTCATAAAAAACCCTCTGAAGTGTGCTGTTTGTTTGTTCAACCTCAACATGGGTGTGTGGTATATATTGGTTCAATGGCCGCTTTCGCATGGTATTTCTATTTTACACATTTTTCTGTGTGTGTGTGTGTGTGTGTGTTTTTTTTTTTTTTTTTTTTGGGTTAACTCTAATACAAATGTAATTTCTATTTGTGAGGCAACATAAAATATAATGGGGTTGTAGTGTAGGTAAGAAAGAAAGAAAGAAAGAAAGAAAGAAATTGTAAAGGTAGAATGATAGATAGGCATAAGTTGGTTGGAGAGGGTTCGGCCACGCCCAAACCCAAAAGTCATAAATGGGCCTTGGTCCCATTTCAATTAATGGTTTTATCCTCCTCTACTTCTAACATAAATGGGTCTGTCTAGTCTACCCTTTGGATTTTCTCTCAGAGTCATAGGTCCCAGCACTATTGAAAGGGTGCTACTATTCTCACCCTATATTTATCTATTTCTACCACATATTATTATAATATAATTATTATGTAATTATTATCTACTTTTTACCCCATAATGATTAGGTTACACCCCATTGTCAATGGGTTAGTCTAATTATTATCCAATTATCATATAAATTTCTACCACATAATTATTATAGAATGATGAAATATATATACTTTCTACCACATAACTTTCTATCCCATCTTTTTTGTTTTCTAATTTTTATACTTATTTTATTTTACATAGTTTTTTTGTTACATATTTTTAAATGTATAATCCCTATCTTTTTTGTCTTCTATTTTATTATATCTATTATATATAATTAACATTTATATAATTGTTAATTAAAAGTTTTATATTTATTTTATATACACAATAAAAAGAACAAATAGATAACTGCATATTGGATATATGGCCCACAAAAGCCCATCATCTGTATGGCAAACTATGAGTATGTCGCGTTTCGAATTATTTGATTTTTCGCAGTTATCTATTTGTTCATTTGACAATGAGGTGTAAATCTAATCATTATGGGGTAAAAATTATATAATAATTACATTATAATTATATGGTAGAAATAGATAAATTATGCGATGTAAATAGACCAATCCATTTTTAAATTCACTTGTTAACCTATTATAACAAGTTAACATATTTAAATTTATTTTGTAAAATCGACAAAGTATAAAACCTTTTTGATTAAGTCTTCCATTAATTTTGTTGTATTATTATCATTGTTATCATTATTTATAACCTTTTAATTATAATTAAATTATTTATTTATGATTTTAACTGTTTTTTAAGAATTAAAATATTTTAATATTTATTTATGTTTATATTACGATTATATATTGTGTCATTGTTTATTTATGATCATTATATATATCTTTTGATTTTCAACCTTTCGATAAAAAAGACGAACCATTCTATTTTTTTTTTTTGTTTTTTTCGAACTTTTAAAAACGACAATCCTTTCCGATTTCATTTTCTAATCAAATTAAATAGTTGTAGTTGTTTTCATTAGGAAAAACAAAATGGAATACAGATTGAGTTTTAGACTTCAGACGTTTTGAAGAAGCTTTTAATGGAAAACAAATGAGGCATTAGTACTGCTGCTACACTATCTTTTTATTTTATATAGAATCCCATCACTAATCACACACATTCCTACCACAATGAAACCAAATTAAGACACTGATTGTTTACCAGGGCCGAGGGCCGCTCCTGAGCAATTTGATGTCCAGGGCGAAAAGGAAAATAATGCCCTTAATTTTTTTTTTTTACATGCAATATACTATTTTCTTAAAGTCTCATAATACATGCTTTGTATGCTTTATGTAACATTTTGGTCCATGGAATTAACGGTAGTTAACTTTAACCGTTAGTCTCAGGGGCATTTTCGTCCTTTTGTTTTTCAGGGACCATCTATGTAATTTTCAAACTTTCTTATTTCTTATTTATTTTTCCTTTTTTTTCTTTATACCATAATTTATTTTCATATATATATTTTGTATTTTCTTTTTTTATCATTTAATTATTCAAACGATACATTTTATTTTTTACTTTTTTTATATTAACTATTAATTTTTATTTGTATTTTATTGTTATTATTAATACTAATTTTATTTATATATTACCATAATTATTTATATAACATTATTATATGATATACCTGATTTATTTTTTTAAATTAGTCATTGAAAATATTTAATCACAATTTTTTAATTCTGAATGGTTCGTCATTTTTCATTGAAAAATTCAAACTATAATGGTTCGTCTTTTTAAGTCTTCTTTTAATTATAAATCAAATGATTCTTTTGTTTGACAAAAATCAAAGTTCATAATGGTTCACGGTTTTTTGATCAAAAAATCGAAATTCGTCATTGCCATTTTTTTGATAGAATAAATTAATATCGAAATTGATCTTTTGTTTATAAAAATAAGAGTAAATTACATAAATGGTCCCTGTGGTTTGCCCAAAATTACGGAATCAGTCCCTCAAGATAAATCTGGTAAAGAACAATAGAAAGAGAAAAATAATTCCCGAAACTGAAATATAAAACCCACAGATTTCTTAATTCTGAATTTTTTTAAGCATTACAAATTTCTCTATCAATTCAAAGAAAAAAATAAGAAATGAATTTTAACATTCATTTACATATTTATGATTTACAAAGATGATATATAAATTTATATATTATCTGTAAACGTGAAATCTTTTCAAAAAATATACTTTTAAGAGTGGTACATTCTGGTGCGTTGCTTAATAGGTGACACTCACTTGAATCAAAATCTATATATGTATATGTGCGTGTTTTTTTTATAACTAACTAGTTTTAATAATTACTCATAATAATTAATATTGTTCTTATATATTAATTTAAATGATTCGTGATTTTAATTAGTTAATAAATAAGTAAAAGGTATAAGAAACTTTTATAACCAAAACAAAAAAAAAATCAAAATTAATAACATATTTTAGTTTTCTTAAAGCAAATAAATACATTAATTTCATAAAAGAACAAATATTTTAATATTAAAATATGTATATATATACTAGGAACACATAAAGCAAAAATTTAATAAATATACAAATAATAATTAAATTAATTTTTTTGTATTTATAAATTTATATTAACTAACTAAATCATACTTTATTAAAATAACTATATAAATTTAAATCCAAAAATAAAAATTGGTTAGAATAACCAAAACTGAAAGTAATTAATTAGTTGAGGGACCATAATTGAAAGGGCAAAATTGTCATTTTGAAAATATTAACGGATGACTAACGGATGAGGGACCATTTTTGCAAGCAAACAGTGTTTTGAGGGACCGTTTATGCAATTTTGAAAGTTGAGGGATCGGTTCCGTAATTTTGGGCAAACCACAGGGACCATTTATGTAATTTACTCTAAAAATAAAATATCATAATGATTTATTGTGTTTTCATCAAAAAAAATTAAAATCGAAATGCTTCATCAATTATTTGATCGAAAAAAATTAAATCGGAATGGTTCATCATTTTTTTCACCGTTTAATTAAAATCGGAATGTTATTTTGTTTGGAAATAAAAATCAAAATGGTTCATCATCTTTTGATCAAAAAAATAAATTCGAAATTGTTCATTGTTTTTTGATTAAAAAACACAGATCATAATGATTCGTCAGTTTTTTTGTTCGAAAAAACTAAAATCGGAATTGGTTGTCATTTAATTAAAATTAAAATGGTTTAAAAAATTAGAAGATGTCAGATTGTTAGTTTTTCCGAACAATAAACGACTGATTTCGATTTTAATTTTTTCATACAAAAAACGAAAGGTTATATATTTTGTTTCTTTTTTTAAACGAAAAAAAACAATGAAACACGCGTACTTTGAATATTTACGAGGAAGAAACAATGAAACACTCGTATTTTTAATATTTCTAAATGAAAAAAATTTCAACATGTTATTAGAGACTTGTGGTGTAATAAAATTATTTTAGGAACCAAAACCGTAACTAAATATAAACCACAGGGACCATTTATGTAATTTAGTCTTTAATGTATTTTAATATTAAGATTTTTTTATATTAATTAATACATAATCTTAAAACATAATAATGAGTTAATCATTAAATAATAAAGATGGAGAAGAAAGTCATGTGGTAGAAGGTAAATATAATCATCATGGGGTAAAAAAGTATATAATAATTACATAATCATTAAATAATAATTTTATGGGGTGGAAATAGATAAAATATGAGGTGGAAATAGATTTTCCCCTATTGAAAACCCACAACTACCAGTTCCAGTTCCACCCCTCACTTCACCTCTAATGTAAAATTGTGTTCACTTTTCTGAATATCTCCCTTTTTCAATAAAATCAACTCCTAACTTTCCATCCCCTATTTTGTTTTTGATACATTTGAAATCTGCAAAACACACACAAGTATTTGTAAAAAAACTACATCATGTTTTCTAAAATATATATTTATTTTCATGGGGAAAAAAAAGATTTTTCATGTTTAGGTTTACAAAATCCTCGAACCAATATGTCTGGTTATCGGTTCGGTTAATCATCCATGAACAACCCTATATAAACACCACCTTTTCAAGAAAACCGTATTATTCACCAAAAAAAAAAAAAAAAAAGTTTCTAACAAACACCATTTGGACAAGCAACACTACATATTTTTTGTTACTAAACATACCTTAACAAATAGTTTACAAATATAGTGAATCAAGAAATGCTTGGGTAGATACGTTTTAGTACTATAGACTGGTAAAAAATGAGCAGTGGTAACCATTTTCGATTGTGAACTATGAATTGTGATCAAAAAGTAGAGTGATGTGGTGCTGACGTGACGGATATGTGAACTATGTGCTGTGGACATGATGGTGCTAATTGAAGAGGGGAAACTTAATCAATTTTCAATGCATTCATTAATGAAATGCTCCTAATTTCCTTGTACGTTGTTGAAAGTGTATTTCTGAGCTTGAAAACGATATACTAAATCAACATGTAAAGCAAGAAGAATACATTATTCTCATAGTTAGTTTATTTGGCTAGATGTAAAAACAATCGTGATGATGAATGAGAAAGCAAGTGAATAAATGTTGTGAGATTGTAACGAATATTTTTTTTTTAAAAAAAGATGATTAATTGATATGAAAAAGTCTTTCGTTTATAAAGGTATGGATTTTTCACGTCACTAGTAATATATCATCATCATCAATCATCATCATCATCATCTTATGAGTTTTTGTGTACCTTGTGTTTCTATTTCATGTCCAGTTTCCATTGAAGGTAGCAAGCAGATTATTGGAAGAAAAGGAGTTTGCATTGAGTTTTATTCGTGCCTCAATCCAAAAGCAAAGCGGCTGCAAAACAAAGGAAGACACTAGATATTGTGTAAAACAAAGGAAGTCCTGCGTCGATGCTCCGATGCTTAAGTTAATAATCGGTGATCGTCAAGTTTAGAGAGTAAATTAGGGTTTTGTATTCTGCTGTGTGTAAAGAATGAAATTTTCTTATATATACATTCTATTCTGTCTTTGAAAATCCTTCCCAATTAGAAGATGACAACCGGCAATTCCCTTAACAAAATTACTCTTACACTTCTTTGTGCGTACATCAAGCGAGTATTATTATCTGACTGGAGGACCCACGTGATACCAGAGGATATAGCTTAAATACATTGGTCCACCTCAGTTCTTGCGAACCGCCTAATAATTGACGTCATTATTTAAATTATATATATTTTCACACATATCTCATCAAGTTTAAAAGAGGTTTGAATGAGGGCCAGGCAGTCAAATCACATCACGCTCCTTCTTTAAACCTATAAGTCTACTAAATTCTTTTTTTAGCTTTTAGATTTCATCTTTTAAAATCTATCAACTGAATCTTTTTAATTGATAGAGAGTAGCCTTTGACCTTTTTTTTTTTTTTTTTTTTCTTTTTTAATGTGTGCGGTGTGCGTTTTAATTTGGAAGGGAAGATGAATAATTGAATGCAGGCTAAACGTTGTCTATATTTTCTTTTATTTTGATCATTATAATAATATTAATCATCATGATTCTTGAAATTCTAATAACAAATGTAGCACTATATATATTTTTTTAAATACAAGTAATCTGGATGAGTTGAAACATATGAAAGTCATACTCGAGATTTTTTTTAGATAAACCAAAGCTCAACCACTAAGATACCATAATTGGAATTATTATTTTAACTACTACTAACTTTTTATATCAACTAGATTTGTGAGCATTGCGCGTTGTAGCGACGTGTTGAATTCAGATTTCTAGATTATTATAATCATAATAAAAGTTAGAATTTTAATATATTAAAAATACATATTAAAATGAATTAGAATTTTGATAGAACTATAAAATCATAAAATTTATACTTAATAATTTTTTTAAAAAGTTATGATAAAATATTTCAGTTCTTAATCTGTCTTAAATCTTAATTGATTTACGATTATTTGTTACATTTCAGACTTAAGTGCATTTCATAATTCAATATTGATACTACTTGTTAATGAAAGTTAGCTACAATTGTTGCTAACATTAAAGGAAGTCATATGTAGTTGAGCAAGTCAGTTTGATAAATCATGTACTTTTTGTGGATAAACTTGTAAAAAGGTTAAAACATAAAAGATAAAACAATCAATTAAGGATTAAAATAAGTATAATTATAAAATTCAATAATTTGAAAAGGGTTAAAGTCGTACAAATGTATGTTACTTTACTGAAATTACTCAAATGACTAATCTAGTTATTTTTTTTATCTCATTATTACTTGTTCTTAAAATTTATTGTTGAGATGGTACTTTTAATTGTAAAAATCTTATATTTGTGTTTTAAAATTATTAAAAGCATCTATATGCTTATGTCGATTTTCTAAATTATTTATATAGATCAAAATCCACGTAAGCATCATTTTATTAAAAATGTGTCACGTTGTCATTTGAATCAACCAAAACTGTCATATCAACATAGTTACTGGTTACACGTATCGTATCGACAAGTTATTTTGGAGTATATGTACCATCCGCTCAAATTATAAGGTTAATTAGTCATTTAGGTAAATTAAGAAAAGTATGTTGCATTTATACGACTTTAACCCATTTGAAAATTATAGGAAAAAATACCAACATGACATGAATTGCAGTGTTTATTATTAATCATTGTGATTATAATATCTAATCTAAAAAATAAAACAAATTAAAAGTTTTAACTAAAATTAACTAATAAACAAAAATTCATATAATTAAGCAACATGCTTTAACTGTTTCATAGGTTTTGAAATGATAGATTATGATAAACTGAAGCTTATATAATAATTAAAAAGGTAAACTATCAGAAATAACAATAATTTTTATTTTTATTTTTACCGTTTTATAGTAACATTATTTATGCTTTTATCATTAGCAGCATAAACTTCTATATTTTTTTAATAATTAATAGTATTATATTTTATATTTTACGTCATTAATAATATCAAATTATATATGTTGTGTGCTTTAACAAAAAAAAAAAAACTTCATCTATCCCACAAATTATTTATGCACTTGATAAAAACATAGAGTTGTAGGATTCTATAACTGATTACATAGCACCTTTGATTAACGAATTAACAGTTTTATTTTCACTTTCGATTATTTAAATAGAATTGAGGTCATACAATACCAACATATTTTGTTAAATGTATCGATATGGAGCATGTATCTTTTTTCTTACTCATGGTGCATGTCCCTTTAGTTTTGCATTACAATAGCATACATTTTTATATAGACACGCGCTATAAAACTGGGCTTAATTTGTGTTAAAAACCAAGTTTCATAAAAAAAATGTATCCTATTGGAATAGAAAACTTAAGTAAGAAAAAAAGTTCATGTATATCATATTAACACATTTGAAAAAAATATGTTGGTATTGTATCGCTATAAGCCTATAAAAAACTTTAAAAAATAATTTTTTTTGACTATATAACTAATGACATACTTAAAATCTAATAAATTTTATTTAAAAAAAATTGGGAGGTGCTATTCGATGAAAATCATATAGTGGTGTCATTTATCGAGTTTGAAAATTTACTTCGATTATGGAGAAACAAATTTTACCTTGCCAATAAATTGAATTCGAAAAGTCATGTTGCAAAACGATGTTGTCTTTTAATTAAATGATATCGTATCAAATGTTAACTTATAAAAACATGGATTTGAAATAACGGGTCAACTTCTATATATATTAATATTAGGATGGAGAAACTGAACCACGTTGTGAGAAATGAGCCCAAATTTCACATTTCGGCTAAACAAGCCCATATACAAATATACGTAATATATAGGTTAAATAAATAAATAATATAAAAAATCAAAAATATATAAACAGATTGTTCAAAAATTAATTAAAAACTTATTATCTATATATTATAATAAATAAGAACAATTATTACCACATGTCATCTTTTTAATACATTAATTTTTCATTTTCCCGCTATTTTTTCAAAAATAAAAATTTACACTAATTTAAGTAACATGCATAATTAATTTAATTTAAACTTTATTATTTTTGTTTCCTAAACTGTTGAAACTATGTTTAATACTCATTAAAAGATTTCAAAATTAACAAGTTAAAATTAAAAATTTAAAACATAATAAAATAATAAACTTCATGTTTAAATGTCTCAAATAATAAATAATTTAATATATAGATTTAAAAAAAGTCATTGACTCAATGATTTTGACTGTATGTCATCTTCTTCTTTTTTTGTTGTATCTTATTATTATTTTTTTTTTTTAAAATTAAGGTTCTTAAGGGATCCAACATTTTTAAAAATATTTAATTTATAACAAAGTTTTTATATCAATCCATGTAAAACATGAGTATTAAGCTAGTTATAAATATAATAAATGAGTTGATGCCGAGCTTGGCTCGAGCTTCACATGCCAAGCTCAAACATGATACGTGTAAACAAGCTTGTTTCCACCCCTATTTCGGTTGATAGGATCATGAAGTTCAAAATTTGTTTAATGAAATGTGTAATAACATAATCTAAATATAAAAAAGTGGGGGACATGGAGATAAATAGCATGGAACTATTCCACTGTACAATTTAAAAGCAAAAGAGAAGTATAATCCATATCAAATGGTATATAATCAAACTTGACAAGTTTATGTATTCACTTGAAACTTACCTCAAAAATCATGTTTGTATATGCAGTATCATTCATTATAGTTAGATTAATCACACGACAAAGAATGTTAAATTGAAACAAGAAAACCCTTTCTTGACGACCGACCATCTGATGCAGCTTTTCTTCACAACGATAAGCACCAACCGCTGGGCCTAACTCACACTTCTGGAACAAGGTCCTCAATCTCATAACTTGCTTTGCCTAAAACAAACCCATATACATCAATACACAACCTCTGGGCTCTGAAGCATTTGAATTATATTTCATATTTAGCTCATTTATCAAGCAAGATCCATATATAGTTTTTTAATTAAAAATCATTTGTCGCGATTAATAAATGAAACAAGATTAAAGCCTCCCTCACCTGCTGGTTTCTGGAAGTAGAAGGTTCAATCTTTCAACAATCTGCAACCTTATCCCAGTCAAGATCAATCAAGAGTCATCCCATACGATTTCTGGGTGTGTGCACCAAGTCCCACGTTCTAATCCCAACAAGCTCAGAAGTACCAACCAGGCCAACAAGTCAGATCCTGCTAACATCAAATTCCATATGTTCTGTTATACACATCGCCTGAACTTGGTAGCCGGAACTTTGTATCTTCGTAACTACTTGAATAATATTTGTTGAACCCCAGTCTCTCATTTCTCAGAAGCTCTGCCATTGCAATATCGTTTCCACTTTGAACTTCATTCCAACCATCCCAATGCCCATTAGACATTAACGAACTCCTAGGCTGTTGGAAATTACCCTGTTGATACAGGGATCGACTGTTGGGTAGGGTCTGTTCTACAATTCTCGATGGAACTCCATAACCATCTGTTCGCTGGGGAAAATTATCACCCACATCGCTAAATCTTTGGTTTTGCTGTGTGAAAGATCTTTGCACCAAAAGTCGAAGCCTGTTATCGTTTTCAAAAGAACCAAGTTGTGAAGGGTAGTTTGATCTCATGTCTAAACCTGGGCTACTGAGCCCACCAGGAACTCTACCACCAATGGCCAAAATTGCAGGATCCATGAATTCAAGGTCACTGATGCTACCGTTATATACAGGAGCTGGTGCTTGATGCATTTGTCTCAGCAAGGGGGAAGTGTCAAACATATGATTCCCTGCAAATATATGTGGATATACCTATTCAATGCTATGGATAGAGGGAGAAAGTGAGAGATCAATAAAAATAATGGAAGAAAATGAAAACCAACCAGATAGGTTATCATAAGTCTGCTCTATCCTCTCGTTAGAAGTGAAGCCTGGAGGTGGTGCTCTACTGGGCCCCAAAAATCCAGGAGGGGCAGAAATTTGGGATCTTGATACTGCATATTGGCCAAGAAGCAGAAGGATTAGCTTTTAGATGTGTATATCATCATAAATACTTGCTTATATTGAAATGTCAGACAGCATAAAAAAGTACATCATATCATGATTCATATTGCTTTATCAGATAAGTGAAATATGAAATACATTCCATCATCGACAGTTCATTTATGGCTCAAGATGGTCATAACTGTGTCAGAGCAAAAATGATCCTGAATACATCGATGAGCCATATATAAAAGAAGAGATCGTTAGAAAACAACCGCAAACAAACTTCCACATATCATAATATCAATAGTGTGCAAAAGGTTAATTTATCAAGAAAAAACAAAGATTGTTTGTTACTGTCTTCCTGGAAAAGAACACAAACACTATGAGAAACATAAGATCATAGAAGACTATGAACATCATGACAAGATGCATACAGCCCTATACTATAGAAGGAAGGAAAGAAATCTTTGGAAACCTATGCATGCGGATGGTAATGTATGGAATCATGCTTCAGTCTATAATCCATTAATCCCTGCTGTACCTTTCTCATCATGGAAGAATAAATTTCAGTAGATATATATATATATATATATATATATATATATATATATATATATATTCCTGAAAGCTGCATTCAATATAAATAACTGAACAGAAATCACATGCTACAGAAAGCCATTGATGGACACAATGTATCATAAAAAACATATACCAAAACCAAAGAAGCATAGCATCATATGCCAAGAAGCCATCAGCATAGATCATATATAAAGCAAGTAAATGCCGAGAAAAGATGAAAAATAAAAATGCAAGAAAAACTAACAAATTACCTGAGATCTTATTGGAAGGCAGAGAAGAATGGTTGCTAGCAGTACGATCAGATTCCTCAAAATTAAAAGAAGAGAAACCATTGCCATCACTAAGCCGGCCAGGATAAACATCTGTCTTACTGACAAAATCATGGCTCAAGTTCCGAAGATTGAGACCATGCCCGGAATCACTCAAATTTGATGTGAAATTTGATCCATGATCTATGCAATCATCCTCTCTTGCAAATGAAAACCTTGACTGATTGCAGTTTTGTGTTTTCCTTGAACCTGAAACTCTCTGAGATCCCTGTTGTTTATCAACATCACCTAATAACTTAGCCAAGTTCTGAGGTGAAGTTAATGATTCATCCCCCCAGGGGTCAAAATCCATTGACAGGATATTTGAAATAATATTGTTTTCCCCTAAATCCATGGACGTACTATGATCCCCCTTCGCTGCAGCTGTTGCTGTATCATTAAATATTCCTGTTTGCTTCCTACTGCCTTTGGTAGCAGGAAAATAAGAGTGCCCGTTAGAACCTTCAACAAGAGAATCACCATGTAGATTGGAAGAGTATCCATTAACTACCGGCGGATTAAAGGTATTCGGAAGGGAACCTTGCGGAAGATTTTGGTTCATAAATGGAGAATCTAAACTACTACCATTACCCGAGACATAGTTCTGCTGCCGAGGTGAATAACCCATAGAATTATTCAAATGAGATGATTGAGGCATACTCTGCACATAGCCTGTATGTGTAACAACTTCTGGATCCCTGAGCCTCTGATCATTAAAAGATAGCAAATCTGCTTCCACTTCACCAATTGCAATTTCTTGTTCTTTATTCTGAGAATCCGGGACTACACAATACTGTTCTCTTGCAAAACCATCATCCATGGTGGGATTGGCGGCGTTCTTTGCTTTATTTGTGGCCAAATTTTCTAGAAGTTTCTCATCATCACACAGTTGTAATCCATAATTCCTACCAATGTCAAGTGATGACATGTCTGAGGACAATTTCTGGATTCTACCATCATTAGAGACATCCACATCCTTGTCTGGAGCAGGATCAGAGGGCTGCCTGCAAATCTCTGACGATCTTGAGAAGTTGGGTGCCATACCAATAATTTCGGGCGTAGAAAGAGGTTCTGTGGTTGCAGAAATCTCAGAGAACTTTTTCCTGTGCTCTGTGTCCGTAACCTGTTTCGCAGATTCCGAAAGTTCCACCAGCTTAATTCTTCCATCAACAGTTAGGATTTCTTCGCTACGCTTGTTTAGTATCTCATTTTCAGTTGATGAAGGGCTCACCATTGCTGTTGAAAACGATAGGGTAGTACAGGTATCCGCCTTGTGCTTAGACAGTCCGTTGGAACTCACTGCATTTGCAGCAAGAGGCTGGCTATTTGATGTACGTGTTCCCCTGTAGCACATCAATGATTAGATATCCAATTCAAATAAATTATGTAGCATGAGGAAGGACATACCATGAAGCTGCTGCAGGAAGAGCTACAGACCTCCCTGTACTACTATTTGGTGGGGAACCTTTCATACTGTTTGTGGGATCCTGTTAGTAAAAATTGGTATAGCTTCAGCCATCCATACTTCCAACATGTTTATTAATGTAACTTATTATACCCATCCATAGAAATCTGAAATCATCACCATTAATATTTACATCTTTGTAATTCTTATTCAGTTTTAGAAATTCCTTCGTATCATTCATTTCATGATGCACAAAAAACATGAGTGAGAAGCCTAAGAAATCCTAGAAGTTTTGAGGAATGACTTCCCACTAATCTTTATTTCCTTTCTTAAACTCCCAGATTTCCCAAATTGTCTAAACATCAGACTGGACTCCAAATACATAAATAACTTGAGCAGAAATAAAAGTTCTTTGAATAAAGTCACAAGACAATGGAACATTAGAACTCCTTGTAGAAACATAAAATCAAATACAAGAAAAAGGTCAACACAGAATATCTTACATTTGTATTAATTTTACTAATAGGTTTTCCCCAAGCAGAATTGCTGTTATTAGAGTAGTCATCTGCTGCAGGTGGTAAAATATTCCCTGAACGCCGTTGCATATCAATTGTGGCACCAGTAACTTGCTGAACTCTACCCCTTTAAAACCACTAGGTAAGTTAATTAGGGGGCAATAAAGCATTACATGATTTCAACCAACAAAAATACCAAGTGTATCTAAAGACTGATCTAACCCTATGTGTGTTTAAGGTAGACTTTATAAATGAGAATTCCTCTCTAAACCATCAAGGATGCTTTATTCACCAACTCCAACTAAATTACTATGTATGTTTATGTGTCAACATCCCTTTCACTTTAAAAATATACTTTAACTAAAACATAATCTTTGATATGATCAGAAACCAAGACAGTATAACAAATTACAATGGTGCAACATATTAGTAACTTCTAACTTAGTGAAATCATAGAAAAAAAAAGCTAGAAGGTGTTTTATCATAATGGATGTAGCTAGAAAGACCATTCTAATATCACCAATTTGACCAGGGTATAATAATGCTTTGATTGGTCCGATATTGAGAGCTACATATGCACCTGAACATCCCCAGAGATCTTCAGAAACAAGAAAAAAAATGTTCAACTCAAACCACCACTACTTATGAAAGCTAAACTGGATGTAAACTCAAATCCACACCAGCAAGAGAACTCCCACTGAATTAAAAAGAGCCTCACTTCTCATTTGGTATGTGGAATGAAGAACGTCTTGGTATATATAACTAGAGAGTTGGGCATGCAACACACATGTATTATGAAGGTTGCTTAAGTGGGATGAAAGAGAAACCAAGCAGAGAGATTAAACACAGGAAAAAGCTTACATTGTTCAAAATGAGAAACGGAAATGGAGATGGGTGGAAAAGAAGAGATAGAACTGTCTTAAAAGCTTCACCATTGGTTTAGTTACCAAGGTAGCCTTACTTTCTACCATACTATTAGACAAATATTTTGTAGTCTTTGGGAAAATGCCGCAACAGCATATCCGCCTCCTTTATGCTTTTCACCGCAATCAAGTGTATTGCTCCTTTTTCCTTGCATCCCATCCCCCTTTATCAAAACCTAACCATACATGCCTTACCTGTAAACTAGATCGATGACTATAACCATGATTTAAAAAGGGCAAAAAACAAATTAAAAGACATCCAACAACCGTCTAAGAGGTTACAACTTAATCCAACCATATTATGAGCTATTTTATGCAAATGCATAATTTCCAGAAGACTAGTAAAAAAAGCCCACAAATTTGTTCATGCAAATTATGCAAAAACAATATCAGAAATAAGGTGAACATGACAATCGCAAGCCAGTGACGGGAGATATGATAATCAATAGGAATTTACCTTGTATATTCAGATATTATTTCATCTTTAGTGAAGCTATCCTCTTGTGATCCAAACTCATGCAAATACAGGCAATCAGGATTGGTGCAAGGCTGAATCAAGAAAAGTTAATTCTTCAATCACACCCAGTAAAATTTGTAAAAAAAATAGCGAGTGTAAAGCAATAAGTAAACTGGCAAAATCAACTCGTTTTGATGTCATACCATGTTTCTCAGCCACGCATGACAATATTTTGTGGTTCCAAAACAGGCTCTGCAACAATATTCCAAATCATCACTAAGAATAATACAACCACAAGATGAATGATAGAGAATATGATATATTCATAATAAGCAGCCCAACAGGCCTGGCAACAGGCCCATTGAGTTAGCTACGTCTACTTTAGATTAGTATATATAGAGAGAGAGGAAGGCAGAGAGAGGGGGGTGTGTTAATTGTTTTGTTAGTCGGCTGTTAGCTTGGGCAGAGAGAGAGTTTCTCTCCTCTGAATTTGGGCAGCAGGGTTCACCATCTTTGGTTCCCTTTCTGATTTGTTTTCTTTTAATCTTTCGAATTCCAGCATCGTTCTTGTTATTAGCTTCTTGTTCTAGTTATTGTGTTTTAGTTTCTATCAATTGGTTCCATTGCCGGGAAACCTCGATATGGAGAATTCAGAAACCCATTTGACTTTACGTGTTGAAGCACAAGATGAGAAAATCCAGAACCTATCCTATCAGATACGGGATCTCTCGGCTTCTGTTTATGCCATGAAGGAGAAATTACTCAAGGATTTGCCAAAGAAATTGGAGAAGTTGATGATGGAGCACAACTTCATCAGCAGTAACCACTTCGATGGATCCCTCTTCTATTTCAACCAATCATTTGAGAAGATGAACAGTAACCTGGATCATCAAGGGACGCCAAATTCAGATCCTGAAGTTTGTGCAACCAAGGACCTTGAATCACATCCTGAAACAAATCCTTTGGATAGCAAAACTCACGATTACAGGCTGCCTGATTGTGAAGCGGCGTCAACCCTAAATTCCGATCATACGGAAGGGCACTCGATTAGTATGTTGTTATACGGGTTGAAGAAGGGCATACATGATTACATACGAACCCTAGATCCTCCTACTACTGGCGATGATGCTATGGATTCTGCTGGTGATGAGAAGAATATCGCTACGGGAGTCCATGAAACAAAGATGAGAGACGCTAAATCCAATTACATGCAATCAGATGGAGATGTTGGGTCCAGCACTGGAGGATATGATTGGGCTGAATCATTGAAAATTGGGTCAAGTGAAACAGGCCCAAAGTTTGATGGCTATCAACATATTATTGATCCAGTAATGCAGTCCAATAGGCCTATTAATCAACCAGGCCCAACTGGTCAAACTCTGGAATTGAAAGACCGCATAAGAAAAGAGGAAGACATGGTCGATGAAGCAACCATGAAAGATGAAGCTAGCATAGGTGGTAAATTACCGTTGGATACCAGTCACTCTTATAATTCTTCCTTTTCTCCATCGAAGGTGAAACTACATGTGTTTGAGGTAATTGTTCCACGCGAATGGATCACAATGGTTGAGCCATATTTCCAGGTTTATCATATTCCTTCAATTTACAAATTAGATTTTGCGCAAATGTTTTTGGTTTTACGGAACCTGCACTGGAATACTACACCGTTGATCAACCAATTAGCTACCACTGTTACTCAACTCCAAAACCAATTGGTGGTTCGCTTGAGTGGAACCGATTTTTATGATGCTCATGGAGCACTTGGGTTCCTCTTCCAAGAAGGTAGCAGCAACGAGTACATTGAAGGGTTTGAAGCCTTATTTGCCCTTGTTCGGGATCAGTATGAGACACAATTGATGGGAATGTTGTTGTGTGGCCTTCAAAAATATTGGGTTAAGGCTCACCATTATGATACGTGGGATCATATGATGGATCTAGCACATCGCACCGCAACAACTATAGCCATTCAAGGATATGGAACGAACACAAGGGGCAAAACATCATTCACAAATGAGACCGGCTCCAGAGGCGCTTATGGTCAAATAAACATAGCTCAACGAATTAGCAAGGATGGGGAGATCTGTCTGGTTGAGGCCAAATCCGATGAGGTGCAAAAAACAGATGAAAATTATGTGGTGTTTGACTTTTGTGAGTTCACATCATACTCATCTCCTTCCCTGAAGACACTTAAATCCACATGGAAATTACAAGGTAGTGCTTGGCTGGATTCAATGGGTGATATTCCTTTTAATTGGCAAACACAAGTTGGTTTTGGAAACCTTGGTATACAGAACAGGAAGCTAAGGCTTAGTTCTGATTTCCACACAGAGAATAACGATCGACTTGAGCTAGTTAATAGCAACCTTGAAACCTATCGACATTGTCTAACTACTCATACGGTTTCTAAGCATGGAAGGCAGATTCGACTATGGCTTATTGCATGGGAAAACGAGATTGTTGAAACACTGATTTATGAGGACGCTTATACAAATCAAATTCATTTTTCAAGTTTCAGGCTTGAGGACAAGCCTGTTTTTATGGGGTCGGTATTGATAGAGAATATGATATATTCATAATAAGCAGCCCAACAGGCCTGGCAACAGGCCCATTGAGTTAGCTACGTCTACTTTAGATTAGTATATATAGAGAGAGAGGAAGGCAGAGAGAGGGGGGTGTGTTAATTGTTTTGTTAGTCGGCTGTTAGCTTGGGCAGAGAGAGAGTTTCTCTCCTCTGAATTTGGGCAGCAGGGTTCACCATCTTTGGTTCCCTTTCTGATTTGTTTTCTTTTAATCTTTCGAATTCCAGCATCGTTCTTGTTATTAGCTTCTTGTTCTAGTTATTGTGTTTTAGTTTCTATCAATGAAATACTTATCATGTCATGTTATTGGGTTCTAACCTCAAAGGTCTACCCTCCAATATGAACCCATGTACTGACTGTATACTCCGAACCGCTTCTTCCTCCTTTGAGTAAGTAATATATCTGCACAATATTATTGTAAGAAAATACAAATGTTGGTTACTTGGTCATGGATATAGAAAACCAAGCATTAAGTGAAAAGATGGAAATCTAATCTCACAGTAATAGCATGACAATTGAACGATCCCTTCAAACTAATGGAAACTACACACACACACACACACACATAGAATATGGTTTGAGAGAGTACCACTCATTATGCAATGTTGCAGGAGGTACCACATTTAAAAGAACTTTTTAAAACTTTTTCATAAACATGTTTTAATTAACATTATAAAGATGATATGTACATTTCTCATACATTCACATCTCCTAACTCCTTAAAAATGATGTGAATATACATGTACATAAATTTGCATGTATGTGAACGTAAAATGTGTGAATGTGCGTGAATTTATATATCATCTTTGTAATGTGCGTGAATTTATATACCTTCTGGTGCTCTGGATAATAAAGGGTACTCACTTGAACCTAAATCTACACACACACGCACACACACATACATACATATATATATATATATATATATATATATATATATATATATATATGTATATATAGGGTTGAGTTCCATGGAGCTTCATATTAGAGTCTAGTCCTGAAGTCCCATATTAAATATGCATGTTCATCATGATAAAATGTCCTCTTTCATGCAAAGGTATAATATACGCATTACGATTGACCTGTTCACATCATTTAAAGTTCATTACGATAAAAAAAAATTATTTCATGCAAAATTACAATATATAAATAAACAATATGAACATGGTCAATTGATGTGAACAGGTAATGCACTTTTGAACACGTGCATATCTCACTTTTGCATGTAAGAGAACTTATTATTGTATTTAACTTCAAATGATGAGAACATGTTGTTCATAATACACTTTTAAACATGTGTATATTGCACTTTCGCATGAAATAGAACCTTTTATTGTAATAAACATGCACATTTAATATGAGACTCCATGGACCTTGAGTCTACAAACACGCACACACATATATCAATGAATAGACTAACTACTTCAAAGATGTCAAACATTAAAATGACCGATAAATGAAATTGACGAGTATATGATCACTTAAAAACATAGAACAAGATCAGCCTCCATTGCTCATCTAAGAAAGGACAACTAAACTTACACACTACAAGTATTGTTTGCAAAATGCTGAATGGCACCAGCTGCTGTCCGAGAGATAGAAACCTTTAGCACCTTCCCATACTGACCAAAATATTCTTTCCGCTGCAGAAGCTGGCTCATAGAACATAAATTGGGTTAGAACTCCAAAATTACCGGTAACTGTGAATTAGCATGAGGGTGACAGAGAAAGAATGGTACATCTTCATCCGCTAAATTGAGAGGTAGTCCCACAATGTAGACAAGGTTTCGTTGAATAACCCTCACACTACTAAGCTGCTTTCTACCTTCAGAAGTTTTAGTTTTTCCCTTCTGTGACTTCTGTTTCTTCTCCACACTCATTTCAGCCACCAATCTGATAGCACAATAAAAAAGTCCAAATATATACCACTAGATTATATATATGTTAACAATTTTCCAATGTAACATATGCACAGAACCAAACCTTTCACACTTTGATGCCGTCCCCACTATTTTCTCCTTGTTATATGGGGTACGACAGGCTGGGCACCTTCCTTCTGTATCATCCTTCTCAGCCATATCCATAATGTGGTGCCAGCACCAAACACAAATCTGCAATATGATGACTTTTTAACGTTACAAACAATTTACATAAACCATGTACCACTTGGTTCATTGTGCGTTAATAAAAAGATGACACGCATGAACATATTGTTGAAATAGAAGCATTATACACGACAAATTACTAACTGATTGTTCACATAATACATGAACTACTTATTCAGGTAAGAAAACACAAGTACACAACTTCCTGGATAAAATATTATTGCCTTTTTGGGTGATTTTAGTCAAATTGAGCACTCCAAAACATACAACAAAGGCTATCACGAGGGATGCATGACCTCGACGCATTAGGAAAAGAGCGCCATAAAACAATGATAAGTTATAAAAGTAAAACACATTACTTTTGCGTCCACTATAATTCATGATACGTTGACTATGTGGAGCACTTGAATGACACTTATGGCAGGTCAAATATGAAGCTAGATTAAACATTAAAGCAATAGCGCATGACCATAAACAAATAACGTCATGCCTTCTTTAACGGAAAGCATTAACCAATAACAATCCATTGATACCATAAAAACTTAAGCTATCAGCGTATCACATGAGCGATCAAACTCATGGATGGTTCTTTTTCTAATAATTAATAAGCTACCATGACAGTTTGGACAAAAGAAAAGTAACTTGTGCAACAGATAGATTGTTAGAAATAAACTGAACCATACATCATAGCCACATTTGCAAGGCCTCAGCTGCTGATCAGTCAAATCCATCTCTTCAGCACAAAGTGGGCAGGTCTTTTCTCCTTCATCACTCATGGTTGCCTAAACCAAAACCACAAAAACACTGTATAAGTAAAATTATTAAAAATAACAATTATAACACCATAGAAGGAAGACTCGCAAGCCATTTCCCCATATCAAATCCATAAAACCCTATTCATTGGTCAATCTACCACTGATTCAATGAAATTAATTCAATTGACCAAAAAAATCACTAAGTATCAACCATCAAAAAGTAAATCAAATCGGAGCTCTCATAAACCAAATCCTCTGAACAGATACAAATCCACAACTAATTTTCCATCGATCAAGCTCAGATAAAACAGCAAAAAAAAACCTAGGTATAGCATCTATCATAACATAGAGACATAGATTACAATAAAATAACCGAAGAAGTTAAAACAAAGAAAAAGACGATTAAAAAGGACTGGACGGTCATGCAAATAAAAAAAATTAGGGATCTTAAATTTAAAAACAAAAAACAAAAGATCTAAGAGAACATCAATCAATCGATCGATGAATTAATATGATAGACTTACAGTAGGAAAATGGATCAAACGAGAGAGTAGATGGAAGCGCAGAGGATGAGAGAGAGCCACAAAGCCTGAATGGAAACGAGAGAGAAAGAGAGGCGATCGTCTACGGATGTGTTTTTTAAGCTATTGGGTGTTGTTTCTATGTGTTTGATTTTCTCTGATTTTGTATTATGATATGATATATGGTGGATTTTTTAAATATTTTGGTGATTAATTTGCCCTTAGATTTGGATAAATTTACGAGGTGGGCTTGCGTTGCGTATCATGTGCCCGGTTTTCGTCGACCATAACACCTGCTTTTGGGTTGGGTATGAATATGATTGCATCATGGAATGGATCATTCACATAAATTGAGTTATTTTCTAGGTTTTTCAATTTTTTTATGTGATAAACTAGATGTTTAATATAAATAAATAGTTTTTAAAAAAATATTGAAACTTTAAATACTAGTTTATAGATATAATTAAAGAATAATAAGGCATTAAAGTTAAATAATATATAGAAACTTTTAAATTCATATAAATCATGAAACTAAAAGTCATGATGATATAAGATAAATAGAACAATTATATACATAATTATAATTTGAATTATTCTATGATAATTTAAATATATAATTATGATTTAAATTTGAAACTGAAAGTCATAGTTCAATTTTAGGATAACATTTTAAATTTATATATGATACTTTTTTATTTTATGTTAGTTAGTAAACTTTTAATCAAAATTATAAAAATAAAGTTGCAAATCTAAATTTTATTTTTTGTCTTTATTTATTTAAACATTAATTCTTAATTATTTAGAAAATTAATACATTGATTTAAGGAAATGTGTTTAGTAAACGAAAACTATTCATTTTTTCATTTTCAGTTTTCAGTTTATAGTTTTCAAGGGAAAACGTCATGTGGCGTAAAATGTTCTTCTTTATTTATATGTATAGATACTAAAATAACCCACTTAAATTGTGACCCTCATAACATAAATATACTTTTATATACAAAACTCACAAAATTCTTCATCTTTCCCCCTCTTACAACTTTACGGTAACATATTTATAACCAAAGAATCTCCGATGAACTCCAACTAATCTCCAACGAATTGTAATGAGTTTTTAAAGTCTCGTGATGTTATCTTTTATTTTTTGAATAAAAAGGAATATATGTAATGATTTTTTAGTAAGATATAAGAAATAAGAAAATATTTTTTTGTTAATGGTGTTCATATAGGATTAGGATCATGTAAGAAATCGGGTCTTTGATTCAATACTTTTATGTCGAATCACGAAATAACACGTTGATTCAACATATATGTTATTTTGATTCAACATTTCTCACAAATATAATTTTCACCTGATCCATATCCTATATGTATAATGAAATCTTAGTATATATCATATTTTAGTTAATTGTATATAAGAATAACTAAATTAGGTTGGATTCAAATAGTTTTAATTAGATTAGATTTGATTTTAGTTTTAATTGGATTTTAATAAGTCTGTGTTAGTTACATGTGATCAAAAAAGATGTGTTGACGATGAAAATTTAATGAGGTGTTTAATTAATTGTTGTTATAATATATTATTAGAAATCAATCTGCTGAAAGTACAGTTATTTAAAAATCACAGTGTTAACTTCGTGATCATGACACTTCGTCGTGATCACTACATATCCAGAATACCCTATGGGTAAAAACTTGCTTAAAAATCATCCAAAACATCATAGTTAACACTTTTAAGCTAGCATCTCAACAAATGTCTGAAAATACATTCTAACTTGTACCAAAAACATCAATAATTGATGTCCAGTTCCTTACAAACCATTACCTTAAACTCTAAAATGCCTTTAAGTTCATATTTCTATTCAATTTGTACTTCAATTCATGTTATGAATTCTTTTACAACATTAATTCAAGCAAGACAAACACTTTAAAGTATGAACTCAAATTAAAATATGAATCAACTTAATTTTAAGCAAAAAACATGACTAATTGCCTTGTAGATTTTAGAAACATTCTTAATTGATCTTTAATTCAACAATTACAACCTCAATTTGTCAAGCATAACTTGAATTGAAGATTGACAAAAATGGATATGATAAATCGTAATAACAAAAGGTTTAGGAAGGTTATAAGAGTTTAATCACATAAGAAGAGTTTTTAACGCTTTAATTGAAAATGCTAGTGATTGCAACATACTTTGGCTTTGCTCTTTTAACAACTTAACCCTAAAACCTTGAGACATAACACAAATGCCCATTGAGCTCAAGAAACATTCAACTTTATGGTTTTCATAAATTCTTGCTATGAATAGTAATACTATGTGAAAACTGCATTATTTAGCTTTAAGCTTTTATTTGGTGTCGGATTTAAGTAATTCTTTTTGTAACACGTCTTAAATATTTAGAAAACATAAAGATAATTTATTATTTTATTATTTATTACCAGACCTTGGTTTTATAAATAAAGTTATCTATTACTTAGATTGACTTTAATTTGTCAAACAAGAGACTTGAGTTATTTTCATTGATTTGAAGTTTTGAACACTTGGAAATTAATATTTAGCAATAATAAAGTTGAAATTTACCAACAATTTGTGGATGTTTCACTTCATTCTTTTTTATTCATAAGCTGCATTTATTGTATTTTTCATAGCTTAGTAAAACCCACTATTTCAAATACCTTTTGAAAATAGCTTGTGTTTAAGAAAAATAAAACTATTAAAAAAAGTACCAACTATTTTATTAAATGTATTTAAAAACTCCGCTATCAAGTGCTCTTGTTAAACAAACATGATATCTAAGTAATCAATAACTAGCTAGGCTATCCAAGTTTCTTATAGGAGTCGATTGGTTTTCAAATTATAAAAAATGTATCAAACTAGAATGGTAAAAAAAAAGTATGATGAATAATATAATACATATCATGGGACCAGTCGGTAGGAGCCCTCAGAAAATGAGATATCAAAAATAATATTTAGTACATAACTATTATACGTCATTGACTATTGCTAGTTATTATTAATTAAAAAAACTAGTTACTAAGTTATTAATGATAACAATTCATTATTCATTAATTTGATGTTAAGTTTGATGTCAATAGTAACAGACGAAATCAATTTATTATGCATTAAACACCTAAACGGTTTCTGAATTGCATGCTTATATAAACTTGTTTGATTTTAAAATCCATAACAATTCATCAATTTGTTATCCAGCTGTCATTGTGATACTTGTAAGTTGTTAGTCTTGGTTTCAACCCGTAAACTTCACAACCAATTTGTTTTCCTTATTAGTCATTTAAATGTTTTGTTTTAAGGTATTACAACTCATTAATGTTAAACAAACATAGTCATTTAAGTGTTTGTTTTTGTGTACATGTTTCGGTAATCATTATAAGCTTATTTATGTGGTGTTTCTACATGTTTGTTTTAGATAATTATAAGTATTCAACATAACAACATGTTAATAATTATAATACGATGACTATTTGTTATTCATTAATAGCCGCCAAACAATTATGCCTACTTAAACATGCATATTCTATTTTTGTTGTACCACTGATTAACCCTTAATCGATATAACCGGTAACGTTTATTATCAACCGATTAATAATGAGTCTGTTTATTGAATAAAATGACAACATATTTGTTTACACGCTAATTCATTTCTAATGTTTTAAACAACAAAATGCCTATATTCATGATTTACAGTATATCACATGCATTTATTTATTGTTTTTATAATAGAGATTTATATACATAACTAGCTAGTATGCATAACCTGTTTGTATGTACAAACTATGAAAAAGTGTTTATTGTTTGTATTTATTTTAAACAGGTACACACTACTTCCTTAAAAGTGTGCAATATACGAGTATGCAAAAACACATTTGTCGTGGCATATAATATATGTATGTATGTATGTATGTATTTATGTATGTATGTATGAACCCACGTATGACGTAGATAATTTTTAAAAAATAATTGGTTACATATAATGTATGTAAACATAAATAATAGTTAACATTTTTTAAACTTTTTATTCTCACTCTATCTATCTCTCTCTCTCTCTCTCTCTCTCTCTCTCTGTATATATATATATATATATATATATATGTGTGTGTGTGTGTGTGTGTGTGTGTGTGTGTGTGTATATGTATACATACATACATACATATATATATTTGTGTGTGTATTTAATCGATTTAATTTAAAATATTAATTTTACATAAAACATAATTTTTATATATTTTTTATAACAACAAATAAAATGTTATGAAGTATGATTTTATTAATATTGTATTATTTAGTTTTTAAATATTTAATATTGTTTATATAATTTGTATTTAAATTTAATAAATATTTAGTATTGTTCATATTAAATTAATTTGAATTTTATTTATATTTTTTTGTTTTCTTTATTAGTGTTGTATTTTTCTCATTTAAAATGAAATTTTTTTATCATATATTTATATATTTTTAGTTAATATAATTGTTAAAAATTAACAAACGTCAAATAGTTGATGATAACAAATAATATTTGGGATAATGTTAAACATTAGATAGAGTTAATTATTTATTAATGTTTATAGATATTAAAATAATGATTTTTATTTTTTATTTTATTTTAGTATAAAAATAATAATATGTGTTTATCTTTTTAGGTATATTGTGATGATGTGATGTGTCAAATTGTATGTGTGTGTGTGTATATATATATATATAATATATATATATATATATAATATATATATATATATATATATATATATATATATATATATATATATATATATATATAGGGGTTCGATTGAGAACTTTTGTGCATCGAGGCACCATTGAGAACTTTTGTGCATCGGACAATCTACCAAGGGTGCACAAAGGGCATTTAGGGGATATTAAATGTATGAAAATTATTTTTGAATTTAAATGTTTTTAAGATAATTAATAGCTAAATTTAGTATGAAAATCAACATTAACTTCTTTCCTAAAACCACTCCCTCTTTCTCTCTATCTCTCTCTCTCTTAGCCCCTTCTTGATTTTGGAAGAGAGGAACGATATGCATGATTTATGTTTGTATGAACGATTCATGTTTGTATTTTGATGTATTTTGATTTTGGAAGAGATGAACGATATGCATGATTTATTTTTGGAAGAGATGAACGATATGCATGTATTTTGATGTATTTTCAACTTGTATTATTTTTGTTAATTTTGGAAGTGTAATAATTAAATAAGGATTGCATAATTCCTGTTTTACCCCTCCGTGAATTTCATTATGTGCACTTGATGCATACAACTTTCTATTTAATTACCCTTTTGCCATCTGATCTTAACCCACATATTCTTTTCATCCAAGGGCCAGTGGAGGTTCTTTTGTGTCTCGATGCACAAAAGTTCTCAATGGAACCTCCCTCTGTGTGTGTGTGTGTGTGTATATATATATATATATATATATATATATATATATATATATATATATATATATATATAATGTGTGTGTATTCATGATCTTTAAATATGTTAAATAGGTTAAAACCTTATATTTAAAAGTGTAGACAAATTTTATTAGTTCTATACTTTTAAATGTGAAAATTTTGAGTACAATTTTAAAATGTTTAAATCTTTAATACACTGTATTTACACACTTAAATCCATACATATTTTATTGTCTTGGTACATTTATAATCATGGACTTTTATAATTTATTAATTTGATAAAATTGAATTTCTTTTGCACACTTGACATTTATAAGTGTGATCAAAATAAATTTATTTTATATGTTTCCATTTACCCTATACAGTTAACCTTCTTTTTCTTATAGTGATGTATCTGTGTGAAATTTCTAGTTCAAAGTGCATTGTAGATACTTGTTTCATGAACACGTTTTCATGTTTTTGGGTTTCGAAGTGTTATGATAAGTAGTGAACATAGAAGAAAATAAATTACTAGCTTTTAGCTCCAAAAAATACATCGAATGAATGTTTTGCAAAAAAAAGAAGAAGAAGAAGAATGTTCTATATGGAAAATCTACAAAATCATAAAACATAATCCAAGATTTTCCAAGTCAATAATCCGTTAAATAAGGCTAGCCACATAGTCCCATACAAATTTACCATCAAACCAATCACAATAAACATCTTTAAAGCTTTTTTAGAATCCACAATAAATGGAGTGCTTATGGCTACTCTTTCATCATTACCATTTCACGTGTACTTGAGGAGGTACGATGATCTTTTTAGATTTACTTGTGCGTTCATATTTTTAGTGATCGACAGGTTGTTTAATCGGTAATGCATTATGCGTATGATGTTGTGTTAGTTTTGACTGATTCACAATTTCTTTGTCTTTTTGAATGCTTAGATGTTGTTTTTCTTTTGTATCTAAAAAAATTGCCAGCTCAATCTAGTGAATCCTGATGTAATTGATCGTTGTCTTCTTACTATACATGCTTATTTATTTTTTCTTATTATACTGCAAATTATCTTATCATGTTTTGAGTTTCCTTGGTTTGTTGCATGCGTGTGCATATTGTATCGTTAATTAAATCAAGAGTTATTTCAAACATCCATCCTTTTCTCTAACGAACTAAGATTTTTCATTTATGTTTTGATCATTACATTATATATGATTTCCATCCAAATGTTGCTAGATTGGGTGATTTTTGCTTTCTTACATGTTTGTGTTAGCTGCTTTTGATAACATGGGAAAGAACTACCCTGTTGTGAGTGACGAGTACACGAAAGCTGTTGACCAAGTGAGGATGAAACTCAGAGACTTATTTGTTGAGAAGAAATGTGCTCCCTTGATGCTTCGACTAGCGTAAGGATTGTAATGTTTATGTTAGTCTACATGCAAGTTAAATGTTAAACACTGCTAAATTTTAACGTCATTTCAATGTAAAATTATCTCACACAAACGCATTCCAGTTTTATTTTTCTTTAATAAAAACGAGATAATTGGCTAACAATTACTTTGATTAATAGTACATTTATATGCCTAATTTTAATAGTATTGGTTTCTAGATTTCACTCAGCTGCCACTTTTGATATTAACACCAAAACTGGAGGTCCATTTGGTACCATGAGGAATAAAACTGAACAAAGTCATGGCGCCAACATCGGACTTGACAATGCTGTCAATCTGGTAGAGCCTGTTAAACAAGAGTTCCAAATCATCTCATATGGTGACTTTTATGTGGTTAGTCGATGCATTGGGCATTTGTTTGATGAATATGATTTGTGTAGATAAATCTTAATTATACACATTGTTAATGTCTTTTTTGATATAGCTAGTCGGTATTGTTGCTGTTGAAGTCACTGGAGGACCAAATATTCCTTTCCATCCAGGGAGACAGGTCTCCTATCTGGTTTACTTTTATGTTAATCAAAATTATTTCTCATTCCCATTTTAAACCATAATTAAATACTTTTGATTCCCTTAGGACAAAGACGAACCTCCATTGGAAGGCCGACTCCCTAATCCAAACGAAGGTCGGTGAACAATATTTAAAAGGGTACTCATATTTAAAACTGTATTTTCTTTGTGATGCCTGAAAAATAAGTTGTATTACTTAATATATTTCAGGAGCTGACCATCTAAGGAATGTATTTATCAACACCATGGGTCTCAATGACCAAGATATTGTTGCTCTCTCTGGTGGTCATACTTTGGTTGGTTACTATATATTTGCCAAATTCATGAATCATATTCTTATCTTGGAATGTTATAGGTATCTATTAATTATATTGTTAACCACCAGACGCAAAACTACTTATAATTTATGTTTCTAGGGATCTGGCCACAAGGAGCGGTCCGGGTTTGAAGGATCATGGACATCCAATCCACTTATCTTTGATAACAACTACTTCAAGTGAGAGTTTTCTATTTTCTTTTGGTCCACTACAAGTGACTAGTTAGACTTACATCCGTTGTTTTAATTAATCCATCAACAGAGAACTCCTAGCTGGTGAAAAGGAAGGGCTTCTTCAACTACCTACTGATAAAGCACTCGTTGGAGATCCTGTTTTTCGACCTCTCGTTGAGAAATTTGCTGTCGTATGTACAATTTAGTTGTCAATTAATGTTCTTGACCAATTGCATGTACATGCTAGGTTATTTCTTTTATTTACTTGTTTTGTTTTATTTATCAGGACCAAAATGCTTTCTTTGAAGCTTATGCAGAGTCGTACATGAAGCTTTCTGAGCTAGGGTAATTAAAAAGTCAAAAACATCTATATAAATTATAATTATCAAGGTTTTCTTAGAAAGTGGAATTGTTTAATATTTACTAATTCTGTGTATTTCCTTGTTTTTCTTCAGATTTGCCGATGCTTAAGGTTTTAAATTAGTATGGAAGAAAAGGGAGTGATGGCAGCTCGTTGCATCTTTGTCTTTATATATTTACCTTTATTATATTTTTAATTTTCGTTATAACTATTTTTGACAAACATCTTATAAAATTAATGGCTCTGACCATGATTAACATCTAGACATGTTATTATAATACCCATGTGTTTGGGTAAATATGTCTACTTACTTCGATTATTTAACTATTTAAGTTTTTTCGTAAAATAAATAGTGTGTTTAACCTTTATTTTTCGAGCAAAGCTTATTTTGTCCTTGTTGTTTCAAATTTATTTGATTTTCACAACAAAATGGAAAGATAAAAATGTAATAGAATTTTCATTATTCGAAAGTTTGATTTGTCATACCCCTCTCTCTCTCTCTCTCTCTCTCTCTCTTTATATATATATATATATATATATATATATATATATATATATATATATATATATATATATATATATATATATATATATATATGGGTTCAATGGAAAGTCTGTATGTATCGGAAAATCTGGAAACCACTTTATAGCCATCGGATCAGGTGACGCATCACCCCAAAATTTGATGCCTCACACGGGAACTTTGATGCATCACGCGAGAATTGTGATGCATTTGTGGTGTTGCATGGAGGTTTTCCGATACATGTTGGTTTTCCATTGAACACACACACACACACACACTCTCTCTCTCTCTCTCTCTCTATATATATATATATATATATATATATATATATATATATATATATATATATATATATATATATATATATATATATAAAGTACGGAGTAGTTAAATAACTGGTTTTTAATTTGTATAAATTTTAAAAATAATTATAGAATCAACAAATAAAATAATAGTATTATACTGCTAAAAGGATTATTGAAAATATATAAAGCAGATAACTAATGATAAAATACATTACTAAGAATTAAATAATTTAAAAAAATGAAGAAAATATAGAAATCCGGTAAAACAGAATTCCGGGATAATAGTCAGGTGTTTTTAATAATACAAATTTCGTCATTATGGTTTACAAGAAATTATGAATTTGGTCGTTTAACTTTAAAATTACATTGACAGTGTTTGTAGTTGAAATTTTGTTATGTAATTTGTTATTTGTCAATTTAAAATGACCATTTTACCCTTAATTTTTAACTGTTATTATAATTGTTGTTATTATTATTATTTTTATTATTATTAAGTAACCAACTAATTAATCTAAAAAATTAAAAACCAGTATAATGAATTTGTTATGTACATATAAATTATCTTATAAAGACATGTAAATAATAATAATTATTAATTAGAAAACTGAAAATAACATTTTGCGTTTAGATTTTTTAAATTTAACAAAAAATTAAACATTTTTTAAATCATAAAATAAATGTAAACATATTCGAAAAAATAAAATTTTTTTGACGTGTTTAAAATTTTTACATAAATAGCTATTTAAACTTTTTAGTGAACGTTTAAAATATTTTTATAGTGTAGACGTTTTGAAAAAAATATATATTAAAACTTAAACATTATAAAAAAGAATAAACATTTAGAAAAGCTTAAAAATTTTAAACGTTTTGAAAATATAAATAGATAAATATAAATAGATCCTGTTAAATGATTTTTGAAAAACTTTTAAGAAAATGTGAAAGGTTTAAAAAAGTCCAAATTTATTTTATTGTTTACCAAAACATTTATTTTTTTCTAAAAAAATTATAAAGTTTAAAAACTAGTTTGTTCTTAGCTTTTAATTACCAATAATGATAAGAAAAACTTATATGTTTGTATAGATGTTTTTAGCATTCATTAAAAATGATTTATTGTAAAAAATAGTACTCAATGAAATTAATTTATTTTATGATTTAAAAAAAGTTATTTTAACTTCAAAAAGTCTAAACTCAAAATCTTATTGTTTTATTTTTAATCAATAGTAATAATCATATTAATTCATATCTCTTAATAAATATTTTATTATTTGTTTTTATGTCTTTTATATTAAATTAATTTTATATATTTTTTTAAAAATTTTAGATTAGTTTATTATTTAATAATAATAATAATAACAACAACTATTAAATAACTAAAGGTAAAATGATTGTCCTAAATGGTCAAATGATGAAATCCATAACAAAAACAAGGATTACCAGCTTAACTTTTAAAGTTAAAGGATCCAATCCAGAAATTAACCTAATCCACAGAGACGAAATTTGTAATTTACCCTTTATTTAATTATATTTTAACATAGAACTTCTAGATTACTACACGTGGTGTATCTAAGTTACGCCCATTAACATTGTTGTTAGGGGTCAAGTTGAATCTATAAATTAACATTGAGAAATGATTTTAACGTGTCAAACTTTGATAGACATTTATGATGTTTAATATATAAATGATGCTTACTAGATCTCATATCAAATTTATCATATGTAAATGAAAACCTTACAAAATTTTATTAACAAGATACAATCAACTTTTATTATGACAAGAATATAAGGGACTGTTTGGTAGAAAGATTTGATCGGAGAGAATTGTGTTTTCTCTTGTTTGGGAGAAATGCTATCAATTTTTGGTCGGAGAATTGAATTATCTAGGAATTGTTTGAAGGCTAAATATGGAGAAATGCAATTCTCTCCATTTGGTAGAGAAACAGTGAGAATTGACTGTCTTGTGTCTTTACTCCATCTGAGCCACCATTTCTCCTCATTGTTTCTCTGTTGATACCAAACAAGAATACTCAATTAATACTTCACCCATTTTCATTTCTCTCTAATTCCATTTCTCTCCCATTTTCATTTCGATTTCTCCTTGTTAACTCTCATTTGGAAACATAAACACAAGTCACACGCCGTTTGACTATAAATTGCAATTAATTTATTCAAAACAAACCGAGTCAAATCATATACACTTGGATATGGTCAAACTATTTAAAAACATCTTTAAAGTGCGAATAAAATATATGTTACACACCCTTTTTCCATTTTCGAATAAGAATAAGATCTAATGCAAATATTTTATTTTTCCTTTATGAATTATTTTACCAAAAGCATATGCATAATTAATGGGCTTGTAAGTTATAAACTAGCCAAGCGGTGATGTACAAGTCAATTTAATTTTAACTAAAAATAAATTTGACTTTTTTTATTTTCTTAAACTACAGAAACGTTAGATTTGTTGAAAAGAACTAATTAGATATCGAATAAAAATATGTTTGCAACTAAATTTAAAATTTCCACCTCCGAATTACTTAGAAGATTTAGGTTCAAGTGAGTGCCACTCATAATGCAGCACACCAGAATGTATCACTCTTAAAAGTAATATTTTGAATTTTTTTCATAAACATATTTTAATTAACATTAGATATATAATATATAAATTTTACGCCCATTCACACATTCTAAGTACATAAAATCATGCATCACATAAATGTACGTTCACATATATGCAAATTTATGTAATGTACATTCACATCATTTTTAAAGGAGTTAGGTAATGTGAATGTATGTGAAATTTACATATGATCTTTGTAATGTTAATTAAAACATGTTTATGAAAAAAATTCAAATTTTTAAAGGCGGTACTTTCTGATGCGCTGCATAATGAGTAGTACTCTCTCAAACCATATTCTTATTTGGGATTTCAACACACCAAATGGCCACTCAGACAAAATGACCAATATTTGCATTTGAATTATGATATTCTGGTGTCAAAATGTAAAAAAAAGTTTGTATGGTTTGATTAAAATTCTAATTAAGGTGTTAACTTATTGTATATAATAAGAGTATACTAACATTTACATATCAGTCATTTAAGATAATAATATGATAAAGTTAATTATTGAAAAACAAAAATATCAACATAATTTTAAATTATACTTCCTTTATAGTTTGCATGAATGTTTTTCTGAAACTTTATAGAATTTTACAATAGGAGACAGAATTTTTCTAAATGAAAATTAAAGAAAATTATTTTGTCTTTTATTAGACGAGCCAAGTCTTAAATGCTTTTTTATAACCGTGAGCATAATACCAAGAAATCAAACGGATATGAAATTAATCAACAAAACCAACTATCATTTATTGATTGTCATTTAATCATTTAACAATTTATTTTTTATAAGTGTAATTGCAAAATAATTATGACATATTATTCTTTTGCAAGTTGCAACTAATCTTTAATGTCGGAATAGTGATCACTTATATGATTATTATTGATATTTGAAGTCTTTAAAGTTTAAATGTTTATATTTTCTTTCTTAGTAGATTATTTTTAAAGGAAAAATGATTTGTTACAGATATGGTGGACATTTTTTACCTACAAGCACATACGGACTTAGGATACGTTTGAGAAAACTAGATGGAACTAGAACTTATAGTAACTCGAGCTTAAGGTAGTTGAAATTTTTATTAATAGATGTGTTTGATAAAGTAGATGAAGTAAACCAAAGTAAAATCATAATTAATAAGGTTACTTGGTAATTTTATTTTTCATGAGCTTAAACTACTTCTAAAAACTACTTGAAGTAGCTTATGATTTTAAAAGCTTCTGGAAGAAAAATCATTCAAACGCAGATTATGATTAAAAAGTAGTTGGAACTTTTAAAAACTATAAGCTTAAGCTATTACAAGCTGCATGCCAAACATGTCCTTAGCCCCATTTACGGTTAGCCAAAGTATCTGATAAATTAACGACATGTTAGTTTTTAACCGATAACTGAAATCGAACGATTAAAATTTTCATTAACCAATTTGTTCGGTTATCATTTTATTTTAGGTATTAACTTTTTAGTAAGATAGAACTTAGATGAAAAACCCAAATTCACACTCAAACAATATAAAACTAGTATTTACCCGTGTGCTAACCGGGTTGTTTCATTTAAAAATTTTATAATTTGTTTGTAGTTTTTTTTTTATTGTGGATTCATGATTTGATGACTGAGAATAATCACATTTGTTCTCGGGCGAAAACAATAGATGATTATAGTTTCTTAATTTTATTAATTTAACTAAATTTGATAATTAAATATTTTAAAGATTATTTCGGTCCTCGCGTATTACTTGTGTTTGTCATGGCATAAAGAGTTATTAAAACTATTTTTTTTTTAAAAATAGTCTATTAATTGTAGTAACTAAACGTTTTTATTAAAGTTTTTGGATTGATCTATTTTAAAATCTACTATTTATTTATTAATAAAAATTTACTATAGTTATTACAGAGTTATGTCTATATTTGTTATTATACAATTATATTACATATTTATTATTGTTAAGATCTTTTTCACTTATAACTATTTTACATTATTAAAATTATAACAATTTTTATTACACAAAGCAATAAAGTTTATCTTTAATTTAAATTAAAATAAATATCCAGTATTTAAAATAATAATTCTAAAATAAATAAATAATTAAGATGTTTAATTATAATAAGTTGTTTAAAATCTTTTAAATGAAATTTTAATTTTTTTGACAGATATAACTGAGAATTAATTAGCATAATTATAAAAGCAGTGTATTTAATTAACTATTTAATTCAAAAAATTTATAAATTTCTAACGCAACTCTACCAAAAATAAGTTTGAAACGTTAAAATATTGAATAAAAAATAACCTTTTTTAAAACATTTTAATGTTATACAAACTAATAATATATAAATAAAAATAATATATTATTTGATAATGTTAAGATCAAGTTATTGAAGTAAACAATTAAATTAGTTGACCGAAAATCAAAACTCATAGAAAAGATAAACTATCAAACAACACCCTAATCTAGTCAAACCTTTAAAACTATACATTTGTCCACAATGAGAGTCGAACTTTCAACCTTAGGGTCACTCTTAACATCCTTAACAATTTAAACAGTTGATATTAAAAGTTGATTTAATTTTAACGATCGGGATGATAACATGTCATATTTTTTTTCATTGCTCCGTTACCAATATATTTATATAATAATAATTATCAAAGAACACTTTTTTTTTTTTTTTTTTAAATCATTAGTTGTAACTCCAGAAGGTGCGGGTACAAAAGGCAATTATATTAAGCTTCAGGGACCAATCATGCATTTTGACCATTGATTATCTTATGACTTTGACTTGTAGATCACGTACAATCCAATTGAGAGGTAGATACTAGATAGAGATGAGGACCGTTGATGAAAAAGACCAGCAATTGAATATCAACCGTTGAACAACAGGCGGCTATTTCAATTAAATTACTTGGAAAATTTGTTTACCTCGTCTTATAAAAAACGTTCTAAGTTAATTTTTTCCTAAATTTCCTTTGATTTCTAAATGACGTTGGTAATAAATTGAAGCGGTCAAAATCGAGTACATAACGAGAGACATATGAATCGATTTTAGTTTTTAGATAATTAAATCATGAACAACTAGTTGTATAACCGATATGAGTAATGTTAAAATTAACTTTAACTTGGTGAAACTCAATGCTCAAAACTTGATTTGAAACTCGATCAAACATAAGTTTTTAAGCTTGAGTTCGATAAAAGTGTTGATAAGTCTCAAGCTCAACAATTTATAAAAAAATAACTGGGTATATATAAATTAATTATATAATGGCTCGACTTGATTATTTATATACATAAACAAGTAAAATTGTAATAAATAAAAGTTTGATAAAATCTCCAAGTCTAAACGTTTTATTAATCAAGCCTGACTCAACAAACAAACTACTCAAGGCTTGAATAGTGTTGGTTACTTTAAATTGATGTTAAATATTTATTCAAGTTAGTGTTGACTGTGGAATAACTCGTGAGAAACCATCCAATATCTTTTCACAATTATCTGCAACCAAATGATGATATTACATAGTGAAGCACCTTTTGAAAACATTTTCCTTTTTGAAGGACTAAAATGGTAACAATATTTTATCATATTTTCCACAAAGAAATTTGGAGTCCAAACCAAACGCGTTTTGGCGCATTTTTCAGTTTTCTTTTTTCCTTGGTCTTTCGCTCAGCCCCCTCCCCCAAAACCACATTTTATATATAAATCAAATCTCAAATCATCCACTATACGCTTAATTGCAGCTGAAAAGAGACACATATTGATATACCTACAAACGGAAACTGGTACAGTGAAGTAATGGCGGACGTGAACGGAGGAGGTCAGTACGCGGACTTTCCGGCGGTGGTGACGTATGGTGGTCAGTTCGTTCGGTACAACATATTCGGTAATGAATTCGAGATCACTGCAAAATATGTTCCTCCTATTATTCCTATTGGTCGTGGTGCTTACGGAATTGTCTGGTATGCCTATGCTTGATCTCGGTGTTTTCCATGAGTTTTTTTTTCCCTTCCGTTAGTGATGCGTGTTTAGTTTGTAGTTACTAGTTAGTAACCTGCGTTAATGGTTTGAGGATTTTGGTTATGATCAGTTCAATGTTGAATTCGGATACGAATGAAATGATTGCTATGAAGAAGATTATGAACGCTTTTGATAATTACATGGATGCTAAGCGCACACTTCGTGAGATTAAGCTTCTACGACACTTGGATCATGAGAATGTGAGTATTATTTTGCAAAAATAATATGTTTATATATATATATATATATGAACGGAATTTTCTAATCGACCACCTACCTAAGCTAATAAATCTGAAACTGATTTGTTACATGTGGTTTAGCTTCTCTGCTTATTATGATGAATCTCACTAGTTCTAATTTGTAAACCTTGATAGATTCTAAAGATTTCAAAACCATAAAAGGCTTCAAATTTGCATTTTCAGTAAAGCGAATTAATAGATAATCTTGCAACTTACTTTTGGTGGATTTAGGTTGTTATTTGATCTATTTGTTGTTTTTGGGCTCATGACATTCTAATCTATATATTTGAAGATTTAACAATATATAAACACGTTCATTGGGGATCAAATTAGGATCCTTCAGGCAGATTAAAGCCATTAAACCCTGTTTAAGAACTTTGATATGACTCATATCTATGAACAACCTTACACAGGACATATATGATACATTTGGTTGTAGTGGTGTGTGTATATTATGTGTCTGTTATAAGTTAAACCGTTATTGATTAAAATTTGAATGTAATTAGGTAGTAGCTTTAAAAGATGTAGTTCCTCCACCTGTACAAAACCAATTCTCAGATGTCTACGTAGCCACTGAGCTAATGGATACTGACCTTCACCAAATTATTCGGTCAAACCAGAATCTATCAGAAGAGCATTGCCAGGTATTTTTAACTTTTTGATTGATGAATAAATAACTTAAAACACATTGCAGGCTAAGGTCTGATCGTCATTCTTTAACCACATTTGCAGTACTTCTTGTATCAAATATTACGAGGCTTAAAGTACATCCACTCCGCCAAAGTCATTCATAGAGACCTGAAGCCTAGTAATTTGTTGTTGAATGCGAATTGTGATTTGAAGATCTGCGATTTTGGACTTGCCCGGCCAAATGCAGATAATGACTTTATGACTGAATACGTTGTCACTCGATGGTATAGGGCACCTGAGCTGTTACTCAACTCTTCTGATTATTCAGCTGCCATAGATGTGTGGTCCGTTGGCTGCATTTACATGGAACTCATGAACAGAAAGCCTTTGTTCGCCGGTAAAGACCATGTGCATCAGATGCGACTATTAACAGAGGTGCATATGATCCCACTTATGTTATCCCTAACTAAACACAAAACTACTCAATGATTTCCTTATGTGAAAATGTTATGATCATCAAACATGCCCTTCATCTCACTACAACACTTCAACATGGTCAGAATGACATATATTGCACTTTCAGTTCTTTTCCCACATAAAAAAACTGAATAATTAGGAATTTTTTTTCAAGAAAGAGCATCTATGGTATGTCATATGCAAGACTAGATCAAAAAATCCAACTCAATTTCTAATCACCTCGAATATTTGTTATACAGCTTCTAGGCACACCCACCGAATCTGATCTTGGGTTTATCAAGAGCGAGGATGCAAGAAGATATATTGCGCAGCTTCCCCACTATCCTCGCAAATCATTACTAAAGACCTTCCCACATGTTCATCCATCAGCCGTTGATCTAGTTGAGAAAATGTTAACATTTGATCCAGCCAAACGTATTACAGGTCTATACCATACCCCCTTTCAACTATATATTTTCTTATATACATTAATACTACACAAAATGGAACTAAAATCTGAGTATCTTGATTGTAGTCGAAGAGGCACTGGCTCACCCTTACCTAGAAAGATTACATGATGTTGATGATGAACCAATTTGTCCAAATCCATTCTCGTTTGATTTCGAGCAACAAGTTTTAGGAGAAGAACAGATGAAGGATTTGATCTACCAGGAGGCCTTAGCACACAATCCAGATTATGCTTAAAAGCAAATAAAAAAAAGAAAAGAAAAAAGACCCTTGATGGTAAATCGTGATTAGCCCTCTATATATAAATTTTTTACATGGTGATTACATTCAACTGGAACTTACAGATATGTTGTATAAGTAACCCAAGGAAATTGCAGATCTATCCAGTGTAATTGATCATCATATGTTTGATGACTTTGATAAATTGGGTAGAAGAAAAAGAAATTTCAGCATAAAATAGTCTAGTTGTTCTTTTTGGTATTCATATTTTTGGTTGTTCGAAGGGCACGTTACCTTTCAATAACTTGTGTGTTGTAATATTGGGTATGTAAACTAGATTTTAGAACGTTGTTATAATACTGTGAGGCTATTATTAAGCAATAATACATGTACACTAAATTGTATTAGTTGCAAACTTTTATTATCTATCAATTATTAATATAAGATTCCTACACTTTGATAATGGGGGCCATTGTTTCTTTAGAAGAGTCATTAACTATTTAAACCTCTTCAATGTGTTGACATTTTATTTTTCATCTTCTTAGGTTAGGCTCGATAATGAAAGCATATTAATCAGTTGTGTCAAATCTACCCGCTCATTGAAAGACTGCTCATCAAAGACCAATAATTGATCTATTGTCAGTTTTACACCAAAGGAATCTTGCTAACCATAAAGGATATTGCAAATAAAAAATACATCGTAGACTTTAACTCAAGAATTTAATATGAAATCATTCGTCACGAACATGAGCAAATCATATAATATAATTAGGGCATCATATATAGCAGTTGCAAATTAGAAAAATATAATATAAACCCAAGTTGGAAGAAAGATGGACGCAAGCAAACGATGTTATAGGCACACACCATCTAAGACCAATATTGTAGAAGCAGTTGTTTGGAACCTCATGGTTATGTAAACAAAACACTTAAGTTGCATTTGCTTATGTTTTTTAAGTTTTTAGTTTTTTTTTTTTTTTTTTCTTCAATACATATATAGTTTTTTGCTTTTAGATGTAATGAGCTGAAGCCCATCAATTACAACTGAATGGGAGTCACCCAGGCTTTCCTACAAAACTACTTACACTGAAGACAAGCAACACCTGGACAAGTATCCATTGTATGCTTGCATGATTAAGAAAAGATAGGTGACTTGAAATACCTTAACGTTCAATAGAGATTTGCATGACTTTCAATAATGACTCTTTTCCCCATCTCATAGCCTATTCGACTAAAGCTTTATCTTTAAACTCAAGTGGATAACCCATCAAAACGTACTTAAATGACCCTCTTTGTTGTTGGCTGGATAAATGACCAGTCCCCAAATCGGTACCTTTTCTGAGGGAGGTATATTACCTGAACCCATGCTCGTTTCTTAACTCGGAAATCTCTCATCAAAGAACTGAACTAAAATATCTCATTGATCGAAACAACACACATACTCATCACTCGAGGATCCCTCTCCCCTAAGCCTACTGCCCTCACAATACATATTACGTGCGATACACAAAGTACAACAGTCACATATATGTTAATACTACATAATTAATACACTACACTTACATAAGTTATCATGATAGTTACCACTTACTTCGGGTACTTTCCCAAGGATCTAGACACAACGATTTAAGCTTAAAATCCACTAATGATACTTGGATCTCTTAATTAAACCTATGTTTTGATACTATGTTGTAACACTCTTAAAACACAACTAAAATGCCACGTATTATAAACTACCAAGTGACATCAAATATAATATAACCTAGCTATTATCCACACAAATTTGTAAGACCTAAGTAATTTAAACTTTAACCACAACACAATAATCATGATAATTTCTGTTTATACATAATGTCCGAAGTAGAATTAATACACATAAAACATTAACCATTTACAGTACGGTATTTAGAGATCTCCAGAAGCTTACTTAATTGGGGACCACGTACATGTTGACAATCTCTTCTTTCATCACCAGAGATATGATGCACTCAGAATACACCTAAAGTACACCAACTAGTGATAATGCAATGGTGGTAAAGTTATACTAAATGCTCAGTAATAGGATTGCCAAACAATAACATTAAATCCAATTCGGTAGTGTGAACATTAATCATTCATGATTGTAGTAATAATCTTGATAGGATCCCCCTCATACGCACGTAGCTCCTAGACTATGCAAAGTAATCATGGGATAGCTAAAAGACCATTGCCCAACCATATATATGCTTCACACGATTACCCAATTTATCCCAGTTATCACATTAATTACAACAGAATATTATATAAAAAAACAGTTATGATGCTAAGATAATATAAATATATATATATGATTATGTTGTGCATCTCAAAGTAGTTGAATGTCACGTTGGCACGATTCCTGAATATAACAAGTCTCTAATCCCCCATGACCGTTTTCCTGATTAGCACAAAATCGTAATATGACATTCATGTAGTCTTTTCATGTGCTCGCTTTCACGTTTAACTCTTTAATTTGTCAAAAAAAGATATATAATAAATTAATCAACTAATAAAATACTTTGACCCATAAATAAGATTTTACACTATTAAAACCCATTCCTTCTTTAAAGAAAACGAGCTCCTCATGGCTTCTCTAGTATTTCACGCATGTTTTCTTTTCCATGGTTACAAAACATAAATTAAAGAAAGGAGGCAGACAAATGGACGGCAGAAAGAGGTGGGAAAACGATGAACATTAGGCGGCGAGGGTAGGCGGTGGATGAAAGCCGGAGAGACGTTACAGTTTAAAAGTGAGAAAGAATTAAAAACTTTAAAACTATCACATATTGGTAATTAAAATCAAAACCACTATGGTTCGGGTATAAACCCATACAAATTAACATTAACCAAGTTAGTTTATATTTAGTCTTTCAAATATAATATACTAATTTATTAACCCATGTGTTACATGTATATTTAAATATTTTTAAGAATTAATATAAACTTATAAACAAATACACAATTATTATATGCATGTGATATAAACATATATTTAGTTTATCAAAAATTCAATTCAACTTAAACATTTATAATGTTTCTCGACTATAACATTTCGTATACTATCAACGCAGGATGTCATGAAAAATAATATCCATAAACTTTTAACTTAAAGTTAATATCATTTTTATTCACATGCGAGATTAGTTCAATAAAAAAAAAAAAAAGGTGCTTGCTCGATTTAAATTTAAACATATAAACATAAAATTCAAAAGAATTTAGTTTTATCTATTTATTATTACAATAAGATAAAAAATTTCTAAATAAAAAACCCAAAATATGTAAACTAAATCCATTTTATAAAAAATAACATAAACACTAACATTTAATTTAAATATTTCACGTAATTACATATTTAAGGTAAAAAAATTATATGTTTTAATTAAAAAGTAAACATCAAAATATTAACTTTTTTATCTTAAAAAATAAATTTAGATTAGTATTAGAATATTTAAAATATTTCTTTATTAATTTGTATTAGTTAAATTAAAAGTATTTTAAAAAAATACGAAAAATGGCATGAGAGGTTTCCTTTTATTAATATACTAGTTTTTACCTGCGTATTACGCGGATATTTTTTAATATATATAAAATATAATAAATTAAAAGGTAAATATATAAATATTATTCTTTTAAACAAAACTATATAAATATATATATGAATAGTAATTATTTTCTTTTCTTTTTTTTCTTTTTTATTTTTTCATATTATAATTAATAAGTTAATAGAGAATTAGATTTTGTTTGATTTTTTGAACTTAAAATTAGATTATATTAGATTTAGATAAAATTAAATTAAATTTCTTCATTATTTTTAAAAACTCATAACTGACACGTGTCGATTCATGGTGATGACACGTGGTTTCAGAAGAAAAGAGTATAATTACTCTTTTATTAGTATTTATAGATTATAGATTTAGATAGATATATAAATATAGATTTGATACAAACAAAATATTGAATTTAAATCTATATATTGAAAGTTTTAGCTATTATAATTAGTGATTTATTGAGGTTTTAATCCACGGTAATTTTCAATCATGATTCCAATATTTCACACATTGGTAATTTATCAGAAAACCATTTCATAAACCATATAAAACAAAACAAGAAAATAAAATAAAATCAGAAATCAACAAGAGCTCAAAAAACATCGTATCTGTAAAAAACCGTCGATACATGCTGTCTGAAATACGAAGGACACGTGGAAGGTAACAGAGCAAGCTGCAAAATACGAGGCTCCTATATTGCAGACACCTGTCCACTACGTGTCGATCGACAAAAAATTCTTTATTCCGAAACTGCCCTTGTCTCTATATCATCTTCTCTCCTCTCACTAATGTTATTATTATTATTATTTTTTGCATGAAATTCGCAATCGTCCTCTCAGCTTTCACCATGGTGGCAGCAACCCATCTATTCATCTTCCATTGCTCTGCTCGAAGCCTCAATTGACCTTTCTGCCCCTCTCTGGGTCCCAACCTCCTCATCTTTCTTGCCTTCAACACAACCCACTGTGAGTTTCTGCAGCTTTCGATCGATCAATCCCCCCTTCTCACATTCTCTCTCTAGCTTTCTCTCTCTATACGTATAGGTATATATACACTTAAAGATTGTAGCCTTTTGTTAATAATGATTGTTTTGGGTATATATATATATTGTTTAAGAAATTGTGAAATCTGAGCAGGTTTCAGGTGGGTAATGAGAGCTATGAGGTGTTTTCAAGATTCAAGTTTCGGAACTGTGAGCAGCTGTGATTAGATCTACTGATCCCCACCGTTTTAGGTATTATTATTGCATGCACTTGAATTGAATCTTCATGATGATTGTTTTTTGTTCAATTTACATTTGCTTGCATATTAAATCTTCAAATATTAGTAAGTTATTTGGTTAATTTCTGGATTAAGGTGGTAACGATTAGCTAATACTGATTTTGTGAAAGGGTACTTAATTTGTAGTCTATAAGTTTTATTTAATTAGATCAAAGTATAGCAGCGTAGGTTAATAATTGGTTGATTCGTTTTAATGATCGATCACTTATGATGCATAAATTAATCTAGCTTATAGCTAGGTTTTGCAGATTATGTATGTGTAATGCATAGAGATCTGCTTTCTAACCACTTTGAGAATTCGAAAACCATAAGCCCTAATTATTCAAATCGTTATTACCTGCTCTACACACACACACACATATATCCGTCATCTGTGTGTTCAAGTTTCATGGATGTATTAGATCGAGTGGAGTCCATATTAAATATACATGTTAATTACAACAAAATTTTTTTATTTCATTCAAAAGTATAATATACTTATGTTCAAATCGACGAATTGACTTACATCATTTGAAGTTATAACCATAAAATAAATCTATTTAATGCAAAAGTATAATATTTGTGTATATTGTATATAATTTGCATGAAATATAATATTTTTTATCATAATGAACTTCAAATTAGATGAATTGGTCAATAGTAATGCACTTTTGAATGTGTATATTATACTTTTGAATGAAATAAAATATTTTGTTGTAATGAATATGTACATTTAACATGGAAGTTAACTATATTTTATGTACTTGTTAATTATTAGCTGATTTGAGATCCAACTGTTTAAATTTTCTTTTGACAGTTGAGTTTGATCTTAACTGTTTAGGAAGAGGAATATATATAGAAGAAAAAAAATCGATCGATCATATCGCATGGTGGTTCTAGAGTCTGAAATAATGTCACCCGGTGAAGTTGAATCTCCATTGCAGTCTGATCAGCACCAGCCTAGGAACAATGTCCATAATACCCTCGTGCCGCAGCTCGGTCGCCAATCTTCCATCTATTCCCTCACTTTGGACGAGTTTCAGCACACTCTTTGCGAGAGCGGAAAGAATTTCGGGTCCATGAATATGGACGAGTTCCTCAACAGCATTTGGACCGCCGAAGAAAATCAGGCTCATGCGCAAGTCCACCCTTCAGCTGCCGCTACTGCTGGCGGCAGCAGCAGTACTTCAGCCGCCATGCCACCAAATTGTGCAACCAACAGCGGACAATTCTTGATGGGAATAAACACTAGTGTTAGTTCCGCTGAACAGAATATGATTGCTAGGCAATTAAGCTTGTCTAGACAAGGCTCCCTAACTCTCCCAGGCCAACTGTCTCGTAAAACAGTCGATGAGGTCTGGTCGGAGATACAAAAGACTCAACATGATCACCAACCACTCCACAATAACGCGACCAATGCTCAAGTTCCCAGTTCAGCCCAGCGCCAGCCTACTTATGGTGAAATGACCCTCGAGGATTTCTTAGTGAAGGCCGGTGTGGTTCGGGAACAAAACCACCCCATTAACGCCCCACCAGTTCAACAGCAACAGCCACCGCCTTTCGGGCTGTACCCAAATGGAAACAGTCGTGTTGTTGGCCCTCCACCTGGCTCGGCGGCCCACATGGGAAGGCCTGTTATGGGCCTTAATGCAGGTGGAGGTGGCACCACCATCCCGTCATACCCTCCACTCATCAGGGAGGCACCAGGTTACCCAGGAGGTGGTAAACGTAGTAGCACGTACCAAGCACAACCACCTCCATGTTATGGGGGTATGGTGGGAAACGGCGGTGGTGGTTATGGGCAGGGATTAGGAATTGGATCTCCAGTGAGTCCTGTGTCTTCTGATGGAATCACCACCAGTCAGCTCGATAGCGGGAATCAGTACGGCTTGGATATGGGAGGGATGAGGGGTGGACGGAAACGAATAATCGATGGTCCGGTGGAGAAAGTGGTGGAAAGGAGGCAACGAAGGATGATAAAAAATCGAGAGTCGGCTGCAAGGTCTCGAGCTAGAAAACAGGCATAGTACTCTTACAACCACGTACATTGTCTCGTTCGTATTCATCTTTTTGATATATATCATGGTCATGATGTCGTTTGGTTTTGGTTTTCCGACAGGCTTACACTGTTGAACTCGAGGCAGAATTGAACATGTTAAAAGAGGAGAATGCTCAACTCAAACAAGCTCTGGTAAGAACCAAATTAATAATTTCCACTTAAAGGTTATGCATGAGTTTAGATCCTAAAATTAAGCTCAAATTGTTTTCATGATGAACAGGCAGAAATAGAGAGAAAAAGGAAACAACAGGTGGTCTGTCTACATCTTTTTATGCAAGTTTTTTAAAGAACTTTATAAATTGATTTTCACTGACTGAAACTTTTGTTGCAGATTTTTGAAGAAATGAGAATGAAAGGTCAGCCAAAAGCTCAAAAGGTGAAGGAGAAGTCAAGGGTGTTGAGGAGAAGCTCGAGTTGTCCACTCTGATCTGACCGATTGTGCTATAAACCACAAGCGAGATAATTAGTACTATATATATATATAGAGAGAGAGAGAGAGAGAGAGCGAATAATAGATCGAGGACGGAACATGTTAAGTTATAGGTGGTTGCGTTTTCTTTTTTGTTTTTCACAAACGCCGTGGATGAAAGCTACTGATCGAGGAACGTTATGCGTCATAGCTAGCTAACGTACAATATGTATAGTTGAATGTTTCGTAAAAGCTTTTAGCAGCTTGTGGTCGAATCCTGTGTGAATTACATATATAGAGTTAAGTATCATAGAATTTCCTTTCTGTTGCTTTCTAAATGCTGCATATATATACTAGGTGTATCCGGTCTGGTTAACGCTTCATCGATCAACAATCGTTCCACATATTTTGGCCGAAGAAAGTCCCAAGTCCTAACAACAGTTAGACATAATGATTTAGTGAACGATCAAAATAAACATGAAAAATCACATTTTTCTTACGGATCACTTGTCAAATAACTAGCTTATTGTTTATCGGGTTTAACTCGCAATAAAATAAACACATAAGAAGTCTCAAAACTTAAAAAGAACATTAGAATAATCAATAATGTTTCACGACATCTTACTTTGCATAGATCACCAATTAGTTTCAACTTTCAATTAAAAGGTGGAAATAGTATAAATAAATCATTGCACGTGCCCTTTAACCATGTGATTGGGGACATGGAAATATATAGTCCCCGTAACGGTAGCCTAGAGATTGGGAACATGAAATCTATAATGGAGGTTCATGGTTCAAAACATGTCCTTTAATTATGAGTTACGCGATTTACCTCATACGCGATTTACATCATCATGCAAGTGTTCTAGCTAGTTTTATGTTCATGATGATTATGTTAATTAAATATAAAAAAAATATTATTAGTTATTTGAACGGTAAATGGCAATGCCGTAACTTGAGGTTTTTTGCCGTATGTTGCGACGGGTAAAAAATGTTTTTTAATAAATAAAATAATGATGTATATTCTAAAAAACATACACTATACATCTGTGAAAATGTTTATATTAGCACATAATTTGCTTGTTCAATTAGACCCCATTTGAAGACGGTAGTGCAATTTGTTTATTTACTAAGCATGAATGAAATAGGAGCATAATTACGAAATTAGAAGCAAATAAAACAAAAAAAGATGTCAATTTTGGTAAAGAAATAGAAATGTAGATAGCCAACCAACGAAAGGCTCGGGCGATAAGGATATCATGCGATGTAATGTTGTATCTTTATCAATTATCACTTTCCAAGATTTTTCCATAAACCAAAAACACACACCTAATTACATCACGCTTATGACTTAACAAATTAAACCAACTTTGAGTAACAAAACTACTTCAAGAATCATCAATATTCAAGATTAACAGTTTAACACACTGCTCCTTAAGCCCCCATTTCTTCTCTGCAAATTTCGCCAGCGTTGTTGTTCTTGCCCCATCGCGCAACTCTCTCAGGTTTTCGGCTTTCATTTACAGACATTTTCAATTGCGTTTTTCTATGTTTCTATCTCGAGTGCTTGCGCAAAAACCCAATTCGCATTTTGGGTTTTTCCTTTGGTTTATTGTTTTCTTGAATTTATGTGTCTTTAGGGTTCTTATTTCTGTGCTTACACTGTCATCTGAGCTTTCAATTTTAACATATTTCTTGTTTTTCTTTCAATTTTCATTTACAATCAGTCGTGCTACATTATACCCAAGTCTTGTTGATTGAGTTTTGTGGAATCGTGGATTCAGTTCATTTAATTTTCAAGTAACCCGTGTTTTCATGTTTCTTGGAAAACAGGCAAATTTTAAGCAGTTTTAGTTTAGGGCTTTTGGAACCCTAAATGGCAACATGTATTTCACCATCATTAATTCCTTTAGAGACTCCAAACTCAATGAGGGTATTAACTGTTTTTGGAGGTAGAGTGAGTTCCTTGAAGATGATTGATGATAAATTCGGGTATTCGAATACTACCCACAAGATTTCTTATGGTTCCCACATTCGATGTATGGCGAATTCTCATAACATCAATCAGTTTAATAATAAAGATCAGTTTCTCAATCTGCATCCTGAAGTTTCGATGCTCAGAGGCGAGGGAAACAACACAGTGATCAATCCACGACAGGATAATAATAGTTTGAGTGGAAATGTTACCGAGATTTTGTGGGATTCAACAAGTTCTGGTAATTACAATGAGGCTAAGATTAAAGTAATTGGTGTCGGTGGAGGTGGTTCAAATGCGGTTAATCGGATGATTGAGAGTGCGATGAAGGGTGTGGAGTTTTGGATTGTGAACACTGATGTTCAAGCGATGAGAATGTCTCCTGTTTTCCCAGAGCAGCGATTGCAAATTGGGCAAGAGTTGACTCGTGGACTTGGTGCGGGTGGTAATCCGGATGTTGGTATGAATGCTGCTAAAGAAAGTAGAGAATTGATTGAGGAAGCTGTTTATGGTTCAGATATGGTTTTCGTGACTGTAAGTTTATTAATTCCGTTTTTTTTAGATGTACATGGTTACTTCTTTCGTTGTGATTGGAAAGGCCGAAAGGTCTTAGGTTTCTATTTTGCATGCTGCCTGCTGAAAACTTTGAGATGATAATGGTGCCGAGGGTGTTTGGCTGAGCATTTTGAAAGTGATTATTTTATATACTGCCATTTCAATCAATTTCTTGTGTTCTGGTAGTATACTTCTGCGTATGTATCACACTATTTTGGGGTTAAATAATCATTTTGATATGGAAAAATTGATTATTTAAGGGGCAGAATAGAATTACTTATGTATTGTTATTTTATCCATTAGTTTCCTAAATACACACAACTTTTTGAACACTTGGACACTATTAAAAGTGATTATTACAACTTAAAGCAGTAGAAGCACATCGAAACATTATCTCATGTAACTATATTTTACTATTTTAGTACAACTGATTATTCAGGTATCATATACGAACACCCTTAACAATGCCATTTGATGCTTGAATCTTGCAGCTACTTAAGGCATGTTATGTAAAAAAGCTTGTAAACCCTCGTGATTACATTCTCTCTACTCCTTTTCACCAAACATGCTATTACCTGGTGAAAGATGAAAACCTCATTCTATGCTTATGAATACAAACATATTATATATGTAACCATGCAAGGTGCAACTTTCTTTACTGCATTCGATGATGAATTTGGAATATTATCATCTATATGATATCAATATAGCTATGCAGCAAGTTGACAATCATATTGTGTATGGTTCCAATTTTTTTTGCACTTCCCTTTCTTTATGCCAAGGTTTCCCGTCCTGTGCATCTAAAGGTAGGCTTGATCCATCATTCCATCCTGGTCATCGTAGGGCATCTTTGGCTCTAGCTACATGTACCCCAGTTAACACCATCAGTTTCTTAAGGAATATGATGCCCATTCCCTTCTTGTTATAGTTACTTTAATCATCATTAAATCTGAGTTTTCCACTACATTATACACTCTTGGTTATAGAGGGTCATATAAGATAAGAAGTGTGCAATGGCCTACTACAATGAACATTATCTTGTGGTTGCAATCAGGTACTATTGTTTTTAAAGTAATCTTGAGGTTTGAGTACCGAACTTTGAATTGGCATGTTTTAAAAGAGGGGTTTCTGCTTTTTTCTTTTTTGGTTTTGTTTGTTGTTTGGGGGGGGGGGGGGGGGGTAGTATTTGTGCATAAGGGGATGTTGATGTCTGTTTAGCCTGATTATTGCAGATTGGAATCACAGTAATCAGTTTTGAGTGTATAGGTAGAAGTGATTATGGTTATGGTTTCATGATTAATTGGGTGGTTCAAATTGATTAAATACAGATCAGCATGTAAGAGTTTATCGCAAGAAAACCGATTATTGACACGAGTATAAATCAGCTGCCTATTCGTAGATTTAAATTTAATCAACTGTCCACCAATTATCTGATTAACTAATTATCCTAGTTGGGTTATTCATGTCTAGATTCAAAATGCATATCCAAACGCTAAACAATGACGTTCCTCCTCTGAGCTTGGTTTTCAATATGTGCAGGCTGGGATGGGTGGTGGAACAGGTACAGGTGGGGCCCCTGTGATTGCTGGGGTTGCAAAGTCGATGGGGATCTTAACTGTTGGTATTGTCACAACTCCGTTCTCCTTTGAGGGCCGAAGAAGAGCAGTTCAAGCTCAAGAAGGAATTGCATCTTTGAGGGAAAATGTCGACACTCTGATTGTCATTCCGAATGACAAGTTATTGACTGCAGTTTCTCCGTCTACTCCTGTAACCGAAGCTTTTAATCTGGCTGACGATATTCTTAGACAAGGTGTTCGTGGTATCTCAGATATAATTACGGTATGAAACTCATGGATAAATGGTGAAAAGTAGTATTTTAGATTTGATTGAATGAGTTAGGTTAAATTTGCAGATTCCAGGGCTGGTTAATGTTGATTTTGCTGATGTGCGAGCCATTATGGCGAATGCTGGGTCATCATTAATGGGGATAGGAACTGCAACAGGTTAATCTGAAAATTATGTGGTTTGAGTCTTTTGAGACGAGGTTTATTTATTTATATTTTTCCTTACATAATTTCGATTCGTTGATAGGGAAGACGAGAGCAAGAGATGCTGCATTGAATGCCATTCAATCACCGTTGCTTGATATTGGTATCGAGAGAGCTACAGGAATCGTGTGGAATATAACTGGTGGTAGTGATTTGACGTTGTTCGAGGTTTCTCTCTCTCTCTCTCTCCATACATTTATATGTATATATATCTACATCTGAAAAGAATGTTAATCTTAGGGCATGTTTGTTTACCTCTTAGTGGAATCATTAAGAAGTCATTTTACCTTTGAATGACTTGCGTTTATATTGATCTAGTCTTGAATGGCACGTTTCAGGTGAATGCCGCAGCTGAGGTCATATATGATCTTGTAGATCCTAGTGCTAACTTGATCTTTGGAGCGGTCATTGATCCAGCGATAAGTGGTCAAGTAAGGCTATGTTTGTTTAGCTCTTAATGGAATCATTAAGAGCTCATTTTACCTTTGAATGACTTCTTAATGATTCCGTTAAGAAGTAAACAAACAACCCCTAAGTTTATTCTCCGATTAAAGAATTCAATTATACTTTTTGAGGCATCTTTTCCTTGGCTGGCACAATTCAAACTTTGTAAATGGTGACATGTGTCCTTTTTTTTTCCTTCACCCAGGTTAGTATAACTCTTATAGCAACTGGGTTCAAGCGACAAGAAGAAAGCGACGGACGGACCCTCCAGGTATTGCTTCAAGTACCACATTCGTTGCAGATTTTTTTTTTTTTTTTTCCGGGAAAATCTTAAGATTGAAGTGACCAAATTAACCCTCTCCAAACCGGACCTTCCATTTGAAAATGAAGGGTAGTTTTGGTGGTTTCACAATTGTATGATAAACCTGGTGAAAATTCAGGGTGGTCAGGGAGATGCAGTTGGGATGAACCGACGATCACCAGGCTTTACAGAAGGTGGCTCGGTAGAGATCCCGGAGTTCTTAAGGAAGAAAGGGCGATCACGGTACCCACGAGCTTAAGGTTATGAATTTACCTTTTTACCCTTGTGATATACTCAAAGTATGGCTGTGTAGGTAGAAAGAAGATTGTTGCCATTAGTAGCAAGCAAAGGTCAAGAGAACATTAAGCAACATGTATCTCCACAATAAAATGTTGCAAAGTGGATGGAAACTATAGTCTCTATATATCGTTTGAATTAGAGGTTAGAGGTTTTTAGTTATCGTGTGTTTTGTCGAAAGATTTACAATTTCTGTGCTCAAATTCAAATATAAGTGTCGGATTGATTTACTAGCAAAATACAGGAGTGTAGTAAACTCTTGATGAGATGATGATCCATCAACAACAATCACATTGTATCGTTTTGTCTGTCGATCCGACATGTGGTTTAATAACGAAAACGAAATCTTTATAGTAACAGGCAAGAATGGGGATTAAATTGATGAAGTAGAGTGATTCTGTTGCATTGATTACCAGAGAAAGAAGTGGTAGGGAAGAACAGAAGAGCAAAGATTTTTTCTTTCTTTCTTTCTTTTTTTTTCATGAAATTTTGGGGACCAGAATCTTCACAACTCATAAGGAGGTGTAGTTGAATTGACCGTCACATAATATCTATGTCTTGTCATGTTGACTTCATAAAATATTATATTGTGTTTGGCAAGGGAAATAAAAAAAAAATGAAATGTAGACAAATTATTAGTTAGAATATTTGATTGTATATATAAATTATCTATGAATTTTTAAGTTGTAACAATTTATAGGTTAAAGTTTAATTCTTTCGTTTCTCTAGCAATGGAGAAGAATCAACTTAACTAAGTTTTATATTTGAATATATTGTCTTTTATTATTATTTATTTATTTATTTGATATGTTTTTTTTATTAATAATTACAAGAATTTATAATATAATATATTACATTTGATATAAACCGTGTTTAAAGTATAATGATCAATAAGAAGGTTATAAAATAAAGTAAAATGATTAATTAGAAGGTTATAAATAAAAGTAAAATGATTAATAGAAAATAAGTATGTCATTCAATGAATGTCATCATAAATATTTTATGGAACGTTAAGTTGTTAGTTGTCAATTATAAAGGATTCAATCAAGAAACAACAAGCCAACAACCGGTCATTAATTATTTAATTCCAAACTAATAACATACGTCATCTTTTATTTTATTTTTAATAAATATAATTGTGAAGAATATCGACTTTTCTAGTATAATTCCAAAAATACCCTTGATCATTCCATGGTTCCCATCAACCAAAAGCAAAAATCATAAGAATCCCTCTCAAAATCAAACACCAACCTCACGATCCATCCCCACAACCCCCCCCCCCCCCCCATGACAAAGAGTATATATATATATATATATATATATATATATACAGATATTATTATTCATGTGTGTTCAATTTTTTTAAATAATTGCATAAAAGACAAATAAAAAATAAAATGTCAATTGTCGAACATATTAACAACTTAATATATTTTTATTGTTAATAACAATATTTTGATTTTTTTAATTGAAAGAAATGCCACATATGCCAAACTGATAAATTGATAAAAAAAAGATTATGTCATCTTTATAAACCGAATTTACAATTTCAATAAAAATGATGTGAATATTAAATGATAAAAAATATTAAATTAAAAGACCAAAACTATAATCTATGTCAAATTATAGAAAATACTTAAGATCCACACATTATGATGGCTTTTTTTAATAAACACTATGACTTTCATATTAATCATAATTATTATCTTTGTAATTTAAAAAAATGTATATCTAAAGTTTTGAACAACTCTATGAGAAGGATGTAAAAAAGTTTTAGAGGTTGATGCAAAGTTTTCAATATTAAGATCTTACGCAATATTGAAACATAAGATAAGATCAGAATCTTAAAATCCTACTGCATTAGCATTGGCTATAACAATTTTTCAAATAATAATGTTATGTCAAATTATAGAAAATACTTAATATCCACACATTATGACGATAGTTCAATGCAACTTAAGGGTTTTTAAAGGGAATATTGCCAAGAAAATGTAAAACACAAAATTTGACGATAAAGATTTGTAAAAATCTTTAGGCCGATAATGATAACATAAATTTATATTTTGGCCAAGAAAGGACATATTTAGGCCAACAAAGACAATAAAATGTAATTTTTTAACAAAAAAAACATCATAAAATTAAAAATATCACATTCTTAATTGGTTATCAATGCATATTTTTGTTAAAATTGAATCTTATGTTATTTTTTTTGCCTAAAAAATTTCACATTACTTTTATAGTTAATTTTTATATTTTATGTTACATTTTTTTTTGGAAATTTGCCTTTTTTCTTAATTACATCATTAAAGATTAATATTTTAGAGTATTGTATGCTAAGATTCTATGAAAATTGTTATAATGCACATATTAGATAATTAACTAATTTGTTTACTTTTTTATTTAACGAGGTTGGCTGATTTATAATTTTTCCTAATATTTAAATTTGAGTAAATATAGATTTGGATCTGATTGAGATCTTAAAATCCAGATTAAGATCTGACCCACGAGAGATCCTACAAAGAATTGACTCATTTTTTGTTGATCATGATCTTAAAATGATAAGATTTTAAGATTGAGGGCTCGTTTGTTTTTTAAGTGATTAGATGTCTGATGTCTTATTACATCTCTTTATTAAAGAGATCTCTTTATTAAAGAGATGATGTTAAATTTCTATTGAACAAATTAGATAACAGAGACAATTAAGATATTAGACATTAAATCAAACAAGGCCTAAGATCTATATTTCAACAACCTTGATTTGTTACCGACAGAGTTATGTATTAGGATTTCATTTTGGATGTTTGAATACATACTCTTGTCGAATGGAAAAGGTGGGATGGTCCCTATTTTTTTGGTGTTTATATGAAAACAAAGTGCTGTTAATTGGGTATTTTTTTAAGTGTACTTAGGAGTTAGGACGATACTCGTTAGATTTATTTTATGTAATATAGTTTTATTTGTATATAGTTTACACATCTATCTATACTATTAAAAGAGTAACTAAATGCCACATGACATGCTTTCATATAATTTGCCACATGTCGCTCTCTCCTTTTGTCACGTCATCTACTGATTTTATTTTTAAATTTTAAAGCAAATCAAATCTATGTACATAAATCTAATATGGATTAATTTAATAGCTAACTAACTAAAATTAAGCAAACTTTATTATTTATATAATTATTATATAACTAAAATTAAGCAAACTTTATTATTCATATAATTATTATATTATACATATATATAAATATCAATTTCTAATATTAACCCATGTAACACATGGGTAATAACCTAGTTATGTAAATAATCAAAAATATTTGTGTTTGGTAATAGAATGTATGATTAAGGTAACCGGATTAATAATTGGTAGTAAATGAAATATTTAAAGTCAATTGCTACTATTAGAAATGACTAAAATGCTGATATTTCTTTTCTGTAAACATCAGTATTTATAAGTTATATTTGGGAAATCTATACTATATATACTATGAAAACCACTTGGAGTTTCTGGACCATTGGATGGAAAGAAATCAATGGTCCAGATTAATGACAACTCATAATTATTTATGAAATGTTTCTTATACCCTTAATTAAAATCAATAATTATATCTATGACATTTTTTTAATTCATTTTCCATATTTACTACCTTAACTTAATTACATTACATTAAATTTTGATTTTAATTTTTCATTGATGAATTAATATTAAATTAATATTTACCTAAAATAAATATGTGTTATTATTATCTTTAATGATCATAGTTAAATTCAAATGTAAAAATTTAGATTTAAATGTGGAAGTGTAGTAAATAAAGTTAAAATTTTTTGTTAATTATTTTGCTAACAAAATTTAAAATTTAATTGATAAAACTTCAATTGTGAATACGACAAATTTTTATTGTTGATTTTCAGATATTTCATTTTTATATTTTATTATTTTCAAAATATATACACATTCACATAATTAAAGTTCTTTGTTTCTTACATTGATATTTCATATTTGAAGTTAAAAAATTAAAAAAACATTTTTTGCAAACACATATTATCTGTTTTTAATAATACAATATAATAATATTTTTTTATTTAATATCAAACAACTAGGTATATTTTATCTTTAATTTAACCAGATTTTAATTTTTTTTAATTTAATTATATATAAATTTTATAATAATTTATTAACATATAAAAAAATACGTACTTGGGTCTCAAACTTATATATTATAATAAAACAAAACAATTAATGTCATATGTCACTTCTACAATACAATAAAAATTTATTTTTCCCACCTCTTTTTTCCAAATTTAACACCTTAACTTAATTGCATTAAATTTTGACTTTATTTTTTTTCCATTAATTAATGGGTAATAAATTAGATTTTGTAACATTTAAAATTAATGTTTACCTAAAATAAAATTAAAAAGTTTGAATTAGTTGTGGAAATTATTATGATTATGTATAATAAAGGAAAACATTAAATGTCACGTGTCACTTCTACGTTCACCAAAAAGATAATTATAACTTATAAAAATAAAAGATAAATATAATTTAATATTTTTAAAAAAGATAAATATATAATCTATTTTTTAATCTGTAAATAATAAAAATAAACACAATTATTATTTTTATATGTTTTTATTTTTACTCATATCTATTTTTATAGTATAGATTTAATTAAAAATATCTACGTAATACGAGGGTTATAAACTAGTTTACATAACAAAATGAATATTTTGGCGATTAAAACCCCCAACTATTTTTGTTATCGCAAAAAACCTAAACTAAACCTCATTGAAAAATTGGATCAGAAAATAACTTGCAACATGCTGACATGTCTTTTTTTAAAAAACCCAAGTAATGAAAATTTAAAATTGTAGTTGTTCAATAACCTCAATCTGTAACATAATTTTTTTTTAATTGTAATTGTTCAACCGATGATATTATAATGTACAACATATCAATTCAATTATTGGAAAAAGTTTTAAGTGTGCAACATATTTATAATAATTATATAACCTCAAATCAAACAAATAAATTAAAAGGTGAATACCTAAATAAGTAAATAATAATAATAGTCAGCCTTTTATAACCCAATTTTTAGTAAAACTCTTACTCAATATTTGTTATATAACCCAGTTTTTTAGTAAAACTCAAACTCAGTAATTTTAAAAACCCAAACACCTAAAAATCTAAGATGATGGTCAATCTTCCAGCATTAGAAGAAATGAAAGTAATGAAACATTAATCGATCAATTTTAGAAGATGAAATATCACAGAGGACAACTGTAAGATTGTATAAGTCTACGAGACAACTTTTTATTTGTTTACTCAATTAGCTTGTTTAATTAATTAATCTTATTTTGAATTTTTTTTGTTCATTTGATTTTAGTTTGGTTTGCGTTATTTTTTAAATTAATTATTATTATTTGTTGGTTCGACTCGACTAATCTAAATAACTAAATTATCAGACAGGTCGGATGACCTAGATTGTGCAACCAGTAATCCCAAATCCTGAGCTTGCCACTGACTAATGATGTTATAATTAGGGATTAAGATGGCGTAACGTTTTGAAATTAGGTATCAGTCATGTAAGTTTAAAAAGTCAAGGACTTAATTAATAAATTTAACCATATCATAAGGACTAAAAATGTAAAATTGTGTAATAATAAGTAGGGCATGAACTATGAAGGCAAATTGGGGTACCTAGACACGTAGACTTTTCATAAACCATACAAACCTCACTATGACCACATCGACGTGCATTAACATTTAACACACAACACAACCCCTCTTCTCTTTTATTATTACCACACACACACACACACATTCACATACACATACATAGCCTCCATTTCAATTCCTTCTTCTAATTCATTACCAATTAATCAACACGTACCGGCCATCTATCGATCGATCGATGGACACCCACAAAAACCATAATAACCTTCAAACCATCCACTGCCGCTCGTCTTCACACGATCGCCGGAAGAGAATCCACATCAACTATGCTAATGCCACCATCAAGAATCTTGATCATGATGACGTAAACCCTACTTTTTCACTGCCACCACCACCCGCCGCCGCCGCCGAGGAAGAGGACAATGGAAGGGAGAGGCTAAAGAGGCACCGGGTTGAGATGGCGGGTCGGGTTTGGATCCCAGACATATGGGGCCAAGAAGATATGCTCACAGACTGGATAGATTGCACCTTGTTTGATTCGTCTTTAGGAAACAAAACCATAATGTCAGCAAGAACAGCTTTGGTTCAAGAAGCAAGATCAACGGTAAGGATTGAAAACACGTGTTAATTAATAACTCATAACCGGTTCGATCGACCACCCCTTTTATCACAATCCAACGTAACCCCCGGATCGATCGATCTTTCCATTTAAAACCATATGGGTTCGGTACGTAGAGATTTCAGGATTATTATATATATTTATTACTCCTTAATTAAATTATTCCTTGTTTTTATGTATTTTTAAACTTTAAATTACTTAATTTTAAATATTTGTTGGTTTAACCAACGATAAAAAATAAATAATAGTATTTGTTGTTGAAATTAGGAAAGTTTATACATTTTTTTTGTTCCGAGTGTTTTCATTTAATTTGGTGCTGTTTTATATAATCTTTTTGATTTTATATACTTCTAATTGTTATGCCGGCCATAAAATTATATATCACCATAATAATAATAATAATATTTAGATATAATACAATTTAATAAATATTTAATGATTAAAAATATATATAAAAAAGATGGTTTACATAAAAAATTATGAAGTAATAGTGAATTCTAGTTATAGTCGGTTTAAATTGTTCATATAAATGAAATGAAATCAAATAAATAAATATGTAATATATGATTGATTAAAATAAATTCTAGAAGTAATTAACATTTTCATAATACAATCGATCTTATTGTTTTTAACAACCTAGCTAGTTGGTTGCTTAGATTTGGTTTGAAATAAAAACATGAGATAGATATTGGTTAAATATCATATAGATGACATAAAATTGTAAACAAATTGATAAGATTTCTTCATTTAAAAAAAGGGATTGAGAGGATTATACTTATCGTTTTAATGTAATTTGTTAGATGCTAATTGATAGAAACGTACGATAAATTATCAAACACGATGTCAGTATCAATATTTATTCATTAACTTTTGCAATGAACTGAGCGAAAGGTACTTAACAAGACCTGCCATGATTAAGTCTATTAGCTAGAATGTCATTGATTTACGGTATGGTTAAAAGAGGCATCAGGTGATTTTGATTTGATGCATTAATTTTAAATTCCTTTGATAGTGATACATGAAGGCCACAAGAATAAAATTAATGATAAAGGTACAGTTTCTTATTAGATATGATAACATCCATTGTGTGCCTTAGACAAGTATAATTAAAGTAAGAGAAAATATATAAAAAAGAAATCAATACATCTATCTCTATCTACACTATTAAAAGAGTAACTAAATGCTACATGGCATGCTCTCATTTAATTTACCACATGTCGCTCTATCCTTTTGCCACATCATTTACTGATTTTATTTTTAAAATTTAAAGAATTAATTTAATAACTAACTAACTGAAATTAAGCAAAGTTTATTATGCATATAATTATTATATTATACATATATAAAAATATTAATTTCTAAAATTATCCCATATAATACATGGGTAATAACCTAGTAGGGTTGGGTTCCGGTAAGAACCCTCATTACCGTGAGAACGTGAGAACCACTCCAAAATGCACAAATTTGTACATCAAATACACAAATTTAAAAATTAAAAGTTTTACTTAAAACCATTATTAGTCTTAAATATTAATAAATATCATAATCTAACACTAAAATTACATTCAAGATTTATATTCATTAAATTATAAACTAAATGCACAAATTTGAACATCAAATGCACAAATTTTCTTAAATGCACAATTCGTACATAAAATGTATAAATTATAGCATGAGATGCGTAAATTTTTACATGAAATGCATAAATATATCGAAAACATTTAAATTTAGTATCAAATGCATAAATTTATACAATGGATGCACAAATTTTAGAGTGGTTCTCACGTTCTCACGGTAACGAGTGATTCTCATGTGAACCCAATCCTAACCTAGTATATATATATATATATATATATATATATATATATATATATATTCAACGTAGCATAAATTACATGATGTTAATAATTGAGTATTCATTAATCTACCTTTTTTTTACTCCTATTTAATAATTATGAATTCTACCATCATTTTCATAAATATACCTAATTTGTTAAATATTCAACATAAAATAGATATTCATTAAATAAAATACACTATTATTTTTAGGAAAGCATTTTTTTTTATATTAAAAACCCAATCCCCAAAATTGTAACAAACGCCCTCTGCAAGGAGCAGATGGGAGACCCCAAAAAAAATTTTAAAAAAAATTATATTTTTGAGGTTTTCGCATTTTGTTTTCAATCTAGTTATCCTGATTTCATTTTTATAATGTGATAAAAATGAGTGTTTTTAAAATGTATTTTCTTCAAGATTGTCATGTTTTTAGTTTTATTAAAAACTTTAAACCGGAAATTTTGGCTTACCAAATAAACCAAAATTCCATATTAGAAACCAACTGCAAGCATCATGGGACCCAATACCTCCTAGCCACATTGCTTAAATTTCAATCTCCTGGTGAGTAGTGTCGTAGCAATGCTTGCTTTCGGCTAAACTCCATGGATTTGAACAGGGCCGTCCTATGGATTTTAGAGGCCCTGTACATATGCCTACAATATAGGCCATTAGTTATGAAAAATTTAAATAGTAGATTACTCATTTTGTAACTGAGTTTTAATATATAAATTAGATGTCGTGAATGACAAATTTTATGTGTTTGTGTATTCAATGAGAATTCTAAAATGATATCTAGTATGTTTTAAATGAATTAATAATCAATGAAAAATTAATATTCAAGTACTTCGTTTGATACTTCGATAATTTTTACGATTATGAGACCCTACAAAATCGGAGGCCCTGTGCGGTTGACCTTCTCGCACGTCCTAAAAGACGGGCCTGGATTTGAACGCAAACCCCCCACTTTCAAGTTTCAACCCCTTTTTTACACTGGTTTTCTATCTAAAGTAGGACACTATAGGACCTTTGAATTAGCACAAATTAATATATCAAACTTCTTTAATTTTCACATGATTTTCCATAGACGCAAAGAGATATTGTAAAGGTTATTAAATTTTAAAATACAAAGATATAATTTATATCATGGAGAGGGTTCACGGTAAAATTATATCTATCAGTAGATACAAACCTATAATAATTATTATTTTTAACCAACATTAAGAGTCCATATTCAAAAATTCAAATGGTTTTGAGTTTTAAAGGTACGGTTAAACATCAAGTCACATCATCCACCATTAATTCACATTCATATTACATCCGTACGTTCACATGTTAATTTAGAGGGTTTATAAACTTGAAACCATGTGAATGATTTTTTAATATTATTTATAAATTATAAATATTGATTATAGATTGGGTCGTGAATTTGAATGGATCGGGCCCAAAGAACAACCTACGTTGCAAGTTTGCTACTATTATATCATGTTTTATGCGGTATGAATTCATTTAGCTAGACTGGGCCACTACGCTACACCATTACCTTATATGACACAAACAAAGTTTATATAATTTTAATTTGGGCGAAAGTTGTGCAATATCATTGTATTTTTTTAATGTATCGAGTTATCGACATGGTACATAAGTTTTTTTTTTCTTATTCATACGATATATGTACTTTAGGTTTCCATTTAAATATGATATACATTTCTATATAGCAACCGGGCTCTACGTAAAATTGTACCATATTGGGAAGGATAACTAAATTATATGTATCATATGGGTAACAAAAAAATTCATGTACCATATCGATACATTTGAAAATGTACGTTGGTATTGTATAATTTAACCTTTTTTAATGTTACGAATTGACTACAATCCAGAAAAAAAAATTACAATCACTTGCAAAAATATAGTCAATTCATAAGCATTTGTTTAATACGTATTTTAGCCTTTTAGGTGTTTGATATTTAACCGAAGACTTCTATTACACTATATTCTATATAAAAGTCGTGTTTTCTTTTCATTTAACAAGACTAAGATTTGAGAGCGTGCCGGTATTAAAAGGTCAAATTCTCTCGCAAGAATTAAGAAAACGTGATGATATGTCAAATATGATGATTGAACTTTAACGACATCGACACTCGTTTGAAAAAACTACTATTAGGGAGTTTGACATATACCCTTTTCGATATTCGTTGTTGTCTTTTTAAGCCATCAATACTCTTCAAACTCAGTGAGACTGGACTACTTGCGGCCATTTATGTCAAATGTATGGGAAATGATTTGGGCCATTTCATCCACAAGCAAATAAACACCATATGAAAGAGCAAAAAACAATTTAAAAATCGTACTTTTCTTTAAATTTAAACAGTTGTTACAATTTTAATTTATTTGGAGTCTCAGTAATTTCATAATGTTAAAGAAAACAAATATAATATTTAGTATCAGTAATGAAACTAGAAGCAACTTAAAATGGTCAAATCCTACTAACCCCATAAAGTTAAATGCTAGACGAGAGAGTTGGAATGGAGCTTATTCATGATTCAACAACACATCAATTTCTTTATATGACCTGGAAAACTTTTTCCAATAGTAGTAAGGGTACAATTAAAAGTGTGCATGATGCGGTTTTTGTACAGTGGTGGATCCAGAAATTTTTGTTATTGGCATCACTTTTTTTAAAATAAGTTTAGTACTTAGATTTTTAAAATATTTTCATCAAAAATCACTATGCATCTTCATTTGATTCATAAAAAACACGATGCATCTTCATCGTATTGAATCTTGGCCATAAAAAACACGATGCATCTTCATTCGTGATGCATCTCGACCATATTCATCCTCATCTTCGTCCATCATCATGCATCGTGTTCGTCATCTATGTTTTCATCATCATGGTCGGATGCATCGTGTTCATCTTCGAATATCGTGATGTGCATGTTCATTCATCTTCGATAATATATTTTGATGAAACTTTACTCATCTTGAAGATGCCAATGCATCTTCGTTCATCTTTCGTGTTTATTCTTTCGCGTGCATCTTCATGTGCATCTTCGTTCATAGTTCTTGTTCATCATTGTGTTTCGTTAGCTTCAATGGAGATTTCTTTTCCTTCATCTAGTTTTCGATGGAGTTTTTTAGAGGAAAAAACTATGAAGGATGTCGGTGAGGCCAAAGAAGGACAGTGGCTATGGCGTCCATTATTAAAGAAATATATGGAGGATAGGGAAGAAGGACGTCTATGGTTGCGGTAAAAGGAGGAGGCCGGTAACAAGAGGAGAAGAGAGGGAGCGAGCCTTACATTTCGGGTAGAGACCGGTTGTGATGGAGGTTTTCGACTATAGAGATGACGGGAGGTAATAGTTGCGATGAAGATTTCGGTAGAGGCCGGTTGCATTGGAGGTGATGGGAGGAAAGGTGAGAGAAGAAGGGATCTTCATGTTTTTGGAAGTCCAACCAATCAATAATGATTTCAAAATGGATCCAAAACTATTAACAACCTACCTTAATTTTAGAGATTCTAATTTAATTTTAATATCTAATTAACTTTAGTTTTATTTTAAAAAATTAATGAAATTAATTTTCCAAAATTACCCTTGTATCATTGTTATGCATTATTGGTTCCCGTAGTTCACTAATGCATCGAGGTTTCCCATTGAATATCAATCTATATATACTTATATATACAAGTATCGGTACGGTTCGGTTAATATCAGTTTGGTGTTTGGATGAAAACCACACTGAACCGCAATTTCGCGTTTTTTTCTTTGGTTCGTTGTTTTTTGTTTGGTTTTTTGGTTTATTTGCTCATCCCTAGGTACAATATCCTTTTTTTTTATTTTGAAACCTATAAAATGTTGTACATGTTTGAATTATAATTTACCACCTATTAACTTTATGAGTCGTTTGAAAGAGACTTTTGCACGATTATTTGACGTGATACCAACAGAATATGAAAACCATGGTCTCATCAAGGATGGAATATCGTTTTTGACTTATTTGCCATGTGCCACTGGAAAATTAACATAACATGCCAATTTTGACTTCTCAATGTCTTTTTACTTTAGAAGAGAGAATAATTTGTCACATGTTATCGTCGCATTTTTTTTAAATACATAAATCACCTTTATTATTTTTAAAATAAAATTAATAAAAGATATGTACAATTCATAAATTCTAATATCTATAAACATTGATAAATAATTAATACTATCTATTATTTGATATTATCCAATAATGATATTTGTAGTGATCATCTATATGACATTTATTAATTTTTAAATGATCTAAATTTAAACTTTTTAATATTTCATAACAATTTTATTTATTGTTATGAAATATATATAAACATTATGGATCTTTTTATAAAAATTAATATTTTTATGGTTTAATTTTAAATTTACATACATTTTATGTAATGAATTATATATTAAAAATTATCAAAGTAAATCGTGAGTACGTAAACTAGTATATATATAAATATAAATAAATTTTAAAATTGAAATTAATATTTGGTTGGATTTGTCCAAAGCTATCACTTCATTTGAATCCTTTTGACGCCATCGGTTGGGCTCAGTCAACATTTTGATAGGCCCGATCGATTGGACCTTTCCTGAAAAGTTTAATGACTGAAAAAATTACTGGTTTTGTTTTGCTTACCCCTTTGGCTTCAATTTTTTTATTGGTATTTTCAGTTATGACTATAAATCATGATACGGATTATTACATCCATCTTCTTATGTTTTTGCCTTCCTCACTCACACTTTTGTTTAAATATGAATGTTTTTCTTACCACAATCCTATAATTTTACATTGCTTTGTTATAAAACAATCTGTGGTTTAAGTGAAACCGATTTCTTATCTAAATGTTTGTAATTATATGCAATGGCGTAACCAGGATTTTGATTTTAGGTGGACCAAAAACTTGTCAATAATAAAAGACTACATTAAATTGTTTTTATTAATAAAACTTCGTTTCCACATGAATACTCTATCATGTAAATAATAATCTTTTAAGAATACATATAAATTAAAAGTTTTCTGTAATTACTATGAAAAAATGAATCTTTGTTTTTGTGTTCTAATCATCGGTCTACAAAATTTACAAATTAATACAAGCACTAATAAATTATTATTTAACTTTCAGTGACAAAAACTATTATGTTAGATTAATCGAAATGTTGTAAAAACTATTCGAACTAATAAAAAGTGGATTACTTAGGGGGCGTTTGGTTCGCGGATTTCCTGGGATTCCCTGGGATTTGCATTTAAAATCCTGTGTTTGGTTCGCAGATTTCAGTAAGGATTTGATACCCCAGGATTTCTGAAATCCCTTCCTTCTTTGTTATTTAAAAACTCAGCCTCCCCCCTAGGATTTTAAATCCTCGTTACCTTGCATTTTTCAGATTAACAAATTTTTTCTAAAAGATTATGTAGATTCTTTGACAAAATCCTGACAAATACAAATCCTGCATAATGCAAATCCTTTGACAAAATGTAAATCCCAAGGAAAAAATCTGCGAACCAAACGTCCCCTTAATTTCTTTTCACAAAAAGATGATTAATTAAAAAACTCTTTAAGTAGGTCATTACATGAACCTATTAACCTTAATTGTTAAATGCCGTGATTGAATTGAATTTTGAAAGGATAATCATCATTTATTTAAATTCTTATCGGATTTTATTAAATTATTAATTTTTTACGGGATGGCCGTGGCCTACCTGGCTACCTTTCTAATTTCTATTCTTATACGATATTGATTTTGGTTATAGGCTTATTCTCATAGCCTGAAACCCAAAGAAGGTTCATTTCTTAACAAATATTTTTTCTTTGCTTTTGGTTTGGTTAACATATTTTTGTTGAAAATTTTGCTAAAAACAAAAGTTTCTTAACACACGTTCGAATCCATTATTTTTTTATGTTTTCAATTTTTATTTTTCATTTATAGCTTTCAAATTTACAACTAAACTTGAAATCATATATTTAAGTTTTCATCTTTTGTTTTCAATCCAGTTACCTACATCTATGTTATAAAAATGAGTGAAAAATGAAAACACAAGAAATATTTATAATTTATCAAAACATATTTTCATTTTTAAAATGTGTTTTCTTAAATCATCATGTTTCCAGCTTTAATGAAAACTTCAAACCAAAAGTTGTCGCCTGCTAAACACACCACAAGTAACTAATAAATATGTTATCCTTTGACTTGCAGATATGTAAATTATCAAATAATATATAACCTCAAAATACAACAAAAGTAAAGAAGAAAAAAAAAATTCAATTAAATAATTAAAATTTAAAAACAATGTAGATAGAAACAACCCAATTGATTCAATCATATACAGGAACAAAGACATAAAACAAAAAGTTACATCTGCCAATAACATAAAATAAAATAAACCGGTTTAACCAAACTTGTACCACTTCTACTAATACTATTTACTATTATTAGCATTCATCGCCATTAATTAGCAGTATTATTGCGATTAGCAACGACTATTATCATCATTATTATTAGTTACAACTATTATTATCGCTATGCTAGCATTATTATATTGCCCGCATCCCTTATTTATTGATTTTCAGACAAGTTGACTATGCTATGTTACAATTGATAGAAGTAAATATAATGATGTATTACATAATAATAATAAAAAAAAAAAGAGGTAGATGTAAAAATTTAAAAATAATAACTATTTCTTTTCAATCATAACAATCATCTATTTTTTAACATTAAAATTTTTAATTTTTTTTACAAAATATATTTTAACCGACCTATTACAACCAGTTTGTATCATGTTAAAAATAAAAATTATCTTTCTTACCTAGTAATTAATTTATTAGCATTACCTGCAAACATTCATCAACATTTTGAAGCAAATTAAGGAATGATACATTTTGGTAGAGAAGTAGGCAAATGCGTAGTCAAAACCAACAAATAAAGTTAATACAAAACCAACAATGAATGTTATCATTAAAACCAATAAGAAAAGTTAATATCAAAACCAACAAACAAAGTTAACTATCTGTAGACTTATATAACGATGCAAGTTCAATATATATTTAAATGCAGACGTAAATATATATAATATATAATTAGATATAATTTGGTAATAGAAATAACAAATGTCAATCTTAAATATATATTTTTTCATTGGTTCTGTACCGGTACCAAAACGGGTGGTATCAATTTTTTTGACATAATATTAGTATCAAATAAGAACTTATTTTTAAATTTGATACCAATGCAGTATTGGTTCCTGTACAGTGCCGGTTCGGTTTCTAAAAAATCGATTAAAAAAAAGCCCACTTTAGTCGGATCCAATGAGGAATTACCGAATTAAGTGTGGGAAAAAAAAAGTAGCCAAATGTCCAACTTCATTAATTTGTGTTTTTAAAGTTAACCAAATTTAATTATAATATAAAATTAATTATCTTAAATAATAAATAAAAATTGTATACTTTTTCGCTATATACTTGTTGTCACTTGTCAAGTAATATAAGAAACAAAGTTGTCATGAACAAACTTCTACAAATACATATATTTTTGCAGTCCAAACAAAAATCTAAAAGATAACCCAAACATCCTCTGCAGATTTGCCCATTCTTAAATTATATGTACTTTTTTGAAACCCAAAGAAATTATACAAATTCTAAAAAAAATTGTTCAATGGAGGTGTGATTACAAAACACTTCAATGTAAAGTGATCAAAGTGCGACAATCAATGTAGTAGTATGATAAAAGAGATTACACTATAAGAACGATGAGTGTACCGAAGCAGAAAGGCCCTCGGATTGGCCACGTAGAGTGGAGGCCTGCAGACACACTACCTCCGGACGGCCCCGCTGCACAACCCCCCCCCCCCCTCTTCGGCGTCTCACTCGTACTCGGCTTCTCTCTCTCACTCTAATTTCTCTCTCTAAATTAATGAGGTAAGTGAGTATTATTGAAATAAAAAATTAAGAAAATTTGAGTATTTCTAATTTAGAAAGATGAGAAATGTGAAAAAGAGAAAATCTGAGGAAGCGCTGAAATGTACAAAAAGATGAGAACTGGGAAAAGAAAGTATTCTCCTCACCCTAAAGCGATTAAAGACATTCGCACTTGAGAACCATTTCACAAATTCGGAATTCATGTTCCCATTTGCATGCATACTTTGTTGTTGCCTCCAAATCTAAAAGCCTTCACCTTTTCACACTAACACAAAACCATGAAAGTTTTACATCAAGGTAAACTCATCTACATGTGTGTGCCGAAGGGTTGTAATTGTACATGTGTATGTTGGTATAAAATTGATAAATGTCATCCAATAGCTATGTATTTTTGAAATTGTACATATTTATTTAGGGGGGTTCTTTTTCCTATTATAAGTGTTTGTTTAGTCATTTCACTTATTCAGTAAGTGATTTTGGCTAATAAGTATAATTTTTTCATTAGTAATAAGTGGTAAATCATCACCTATAATCACTTATTCAATCAATATATTTTACACTTATAGTCACTTATTCTAAATCTAAAAACAACTCTCCTCCCACTCTCCTTAATTATTACAATTATTTATATATTTTTATTTTTCAAGATATATTTATTTTATAGACTATATTTATTCTTTATTTTTAAAAAATAATAGCATTAGAATATTCAGTTTATTTATTTTACGTTTCTTTTATATATTCAATTTAATTATTAAAATATTATTTATCTTATGTTTCATTTGATAAATATTTTTACATTTTTATCTTTTATATGTTTTCATCTAATGTTTTTTACATTAATATACTAAATAATTTTTTGCTAAAAAAATAATTTAAGTTAATAGAAAATACATTGAAATTATGTTTGTGTAATTAATATATATATATATATATATATATATATATATATATATATATATATATATATATAAAACTGTTTATGAACAAGTTGGATGTATAATTTAGAAATTTATGATAAAAAAATTTCAATCTGGCTACAATCCAACTACTCCCCGACCATGATAAAGAAAAGTTGAAATCCATATTTATATATTAAAGATTCTTGATGTTTTAGATATTTTCTTGTTTATATATTAAAGAAATTTGAAATACATGTTTATATGTTAAATATTCTTGATTTTTCTGATATCTTTCTTGTTTATATGTTAAAAATGTTGAAATATGTTTTATATTTATTTACAAACTTGATTATTCAGATTTATTTATGTTTATGTGTTAGAAAAAGTTGATATAAACATATTATTCTTGTGTTCAAGTTTTGCTCTTAGATTTATATGTATAATACGGATTCAGCATACAAAAGAAACAGACTTATTAATTCAGTAATCGGTAATCAGCGTTAATAACTTATCAACCTGCACTGCAATCAATTCTCAGTCACTTATCATTTATGCAAAAGAACAGCACATTAGTATATTTTTTTACACGTTTATGTAGTGTACTTTTAAAAGTGTTTCAGTTAGTTAATTGAGTGACCTGATAACCGATAACAAGAGACAACTTGTACAAATTTAGGTAAATTGTTCAAATGCTTTATAATATGTAATGGATATCACAGATATAAAGCATCATCATTCATCAAAACTCATATTTGGTTTCTACCAAAGAAAACTTGATGACTCTAAAAGCCTTAGATAGGATATATTTCAAAGTTATTGTAACTGATTAATACCATATGTTTCAAAACATCAAGGGAATAAAATGTTTTAGGCATGGTTCATGTCCCATCTTTATCAGACAAATACATCTCATAGAAAAAGTTTGTTGAAAGTTAGAGATGTAAAAGACTAAAAATTTTAATAAGTAAATGATAAACAAGTTAATGATCATGACGTATTGACGTCAAACATGTTTATTTTAGGGTTTAATATGAAAAAAACCAATATGTTTTGTGTTTTTTGCGATTTAGTCACTCCATGTTATTTTTTACTAAGAAAGCTCTCAACTTATTGTTTTCAATCTGGTTTTGGGAAAAGTCATGTATTTTTCATAATCAACCCTGTCTTTTTTTCACAAAAAACCAACATGTTTTCACTATTTTTTTTTTCAAAAAGTCCACAAACTTGAAATTTTTTTTTTAAAAAAATAAAAAAAATCTAAAAATCACAAACAAATATATTATTTAAGGATTTTATTGATAAAAAATAACACGGAGAAATAACCACAAAAACATGAAAAACATGTTGATTTTTTTCATATTAAACCCTTTATATTATAGCAAGAAAAAATTATATGAAATTCAAATTAAAAATCTTTGTCAAATAAGTCATATGTTTAACTTATTACAATTCCCAAAAACATTCAATGAAAATCCAAATTTAATTATTTAATTCGTATGTTTCAAAAGAAAATATATAAAAAATTATTTTTTAACGTTTTGTTTATTTACTTTACAATAATGTGCAGGAATTCCAAATTATAATATTCCAAAGTTGTGTGTGCCGAAAAAACACGTTACTCTGAATTTTGGGGATCAAAATCATCTCCCTATGCGAGTCACTCCTAATGACAGAAAAAGAAAAAGAGAAAAAAAATATTTAAAAAAAGTAATATAAAAAGAGTTTTTTTCATATGTCCAGCCCACAGATAGATAGATTGATTTATATAGGATTTAGGTAGCAAAATTTCAACATGCCAGGTCAGCACAACAAACTTCACCGATGGGCCCCAACCGTTTAACCTACACTCCACGGCGTCCTGAACCCAACGAATGACATCCTGCCACCTCATCATCATCGGAACCCGCCCAAGACTCCGATCTCCGCCCTGACGCGAACCTCATCATTCCTCCCAAAGCAGGCGGTCCAGAAACAGAAGGCGTCCCCGGTTCACTGTTAATAGGTTTAACAGTCACGCAGATCCGCCTTGGAACGGAGTTTTCTGCCGCTTCTTTGACTTTTTCAGACGATTTCCTACGACGGTGTCCTTCAGAACGGAATAACGACGTTATACGAGACATAAGGCCAGCTTTATGTGCTCTACTTGTTCCGGATCGTTGACTCGCAGACTTCTCCGGTTTACTAGCTTGTCCAGATGACTTCCTCCGGCTGCGGCACCTCTTCGATCTAACTCTGCCTATACAAGACACCTTGGGCGAAGACGGCTCCGCCACCAAAACAGTCGTCGGAGCCTTTCCGATGGAATTCGACCGCTTCGGAAACAGCCGTATGTTAACCGGTTTACACTGCCTACGCATGGAATCAACATAGGTCGTCTTCTGCGTCTTAGGCAAACCGATAATCGCAGCTTTAGATTTCAAGTTCACAGAATACCGCTGGGAGTTGGAACTGGAGTGGATGGGAATTAAGTTCATGGAATTGGAGTTTCCTTTAGTGGATTCCTTCCGCTCCAAAAAAGCATTTCGATCAAACCAATCGAATTCGGCGTCCTTGGATAGCCAGAAGGATTCCGGTGGAACCTCAATCACCGTGCTATCTGGAATATCAGGATCCTTCACCGAGTCTCCATCTCCATCGGCTAACATTTCGCAAGCAATCTTGCGATCTCCACAGCATACCGAAACCACTGATTCTGGACCAACCTGTTGCATTCTAGGTGGTGGTGAGCAATGTTCAGAAAATCAAAATATGTTTGCTTGTTTGTTTGTGTAAAAGAGTTGAAAATAAAGGAAATAAATGCGAAGGGTTTTTATAATAGGTGAAATTGAATTTTTAATATTTTTTTTTATAAATTCTTATGTTCACACACTCTCTTTTCTTTTGTTTTGTTTTGTTTTGTTTTTCTTTTCTTTTCTAGAAGTTAAAGTATTACTCTCACCGTGTCACAATAATCGTAAACCAAATCTGAGTTGTATATTAAAATATCTAATTTAATTATTGTTTTGAATTTTTTTTAAGTAAAAATAGTTGATGTTATTTTGTGAAAACTGAAAACCAAATAACCCAAAATAAAAGTAAAGTTAATAATTTTATATTTTTTTTTGAACAACAAAAAGTAACTCAAGCTGAGAGCTTCGGCAATGTCATCACCCCCAACAAGAGCACCTGAATTTTATTATCATAACACATAAATAAAGAAATCCAGAAGCTAGCAAAGGTACAAGAACTCAAAAAGAAGAAGAAGGACAAACAACCCACAAAGCCCAATTTAACGACTTACAATGTGACCTAAACTTGAGCCACGAAAAAACGGTAACTAGAAAATCCTCCTTTAAAATTAAGTCGTTACTTTTCCATTCTTGAATACCACCTCGTTTCTTGCTTTCCACACAGACCAAATTAAGCCACCCACTATTAATTCCAAAAATTGTCACCTCTTTTTCGAATTTCCCGACTTGATTATCAGCTCAATTAATTGATCCAAAGATTGATGGTTCCAACCAATCGAGATTTCTCCCCAAGATAAAACTCATTTCCATAGTTCTTTGCTAAATGAACACATATAGAATAGATGCTCTATTGGTTCTTCCCCACTGCCACAAAGCGGACAATCCATAGAGCCAACCAGTTCCTAGCGGCCAAGTTCGTTTTTGTCAGAATCCTTCCTAACAATACTCTCCAAATAAAGCAGTTTACTTTTACCAGAATCCATCTATTCCAAAAACATTTTCTTTCTATAAAAGACGAGGACACACCCTCAATTAGATTTCTTACCGAACCACAGAAAATTCTCCTGAAGCATCCCCATTCCAACACCAATAGTTCGTACCAGTACTTAATACAACATTTTTCAACATGCATTCAAGCATTAAAACTTCTGACCTTAAGCTACTGGTACCAACATTACAGGACCACTTCCATTTGAAACTTAACAAACCATCATTATACTCTAGTCTCATATTGACGTAACAATTCTTCTCAGATTCGTGCTAAAACAAATCAGGAAATAAACACTCCAACGAACTGTTGACCAAGATGACTACGATGATTATAGACCACTGTTAAAGTATAATAAATTAATAACGATTTTTTCTTCTTTTTTTTTTCCTAAAACTTGATGTCACAGAACAAATAACAACGTCTAGTTATGTTTGGTAAATTTGCTACGGTTGATATTGAAAAGCTCTCACAAACTTATTAATTAAGTCATTAGACTTTTTTTCAAAATGTTTAAGTTCTTAAATAATTTTTGTCTCAAATTTATATATTTGACTTGTTAACCGGTAAGTGGAGACTTAAACAATTATAAAGGAAAGTCTAGTGAGTTATTCACTGAAATAAAAAAAGAAAGTTGATTTTTTTATATATTAAATCATTCAATGAATAATTGTTTTATAGGTTAAACATGCAGCAAGTTATAAACATATAATTTTTTAAATAAGATAAAAATTATCCAGCAAACTAAACATTCAAAAAAATAATTAAATAACTTAATTGATAAATTCGTAATAGTATGTGACATTTGTTTATATTAACCCAATTGATCTATTTACCTTTATACTCATCATATACTATATATAATATTATGATATACATTTTTTAAAAAGTAATATTAAAAGTTAAAAAGAATTTTGAACATATATGTGTTACACTTTTGCATAAAATTTAACATATTATGGTTCCCCAAAGTTATCCGATAAACACTTGGTTCTTCATTGAATCACATTCTGTATGTATGTATAATATAAATTCACTGAAAGTGTTAATTATTATTGGTTTAGGGTTTTTTGAAATTAAAAAAAGGTCCAGAAGTTAATATGAGAAAACGGTACAGCTTAGGGTTTTTTAAATGGTTAATATTGGAAAAATTCTATCAACTTTCATTGTTGCGATTAAAATCTATACAAACTTTTAATTGTTTAAGTCTTTGAATTATTTTTGTTTTATTCAAAAGTGTATGTTTGACATATCTGACCAGTTACCAAACAAATAAACATTAGCGATTAAGTCGCTAACTTTTTTTTATCAGTTGTATTTTACCGACAAATCCGGTATCCGGTTAAATATATACTTTTTAAATAAAATAAACATAGTTTAAAGACTTAAACTTCTAAAAAAATTAATGTTTAATTGAGAAAATAAAAAATATTGATTGAGTTTTTTCAATTATTGAGCTTTTTAATATTTAAAATGCTTATACAAAACACTATGAATATTATTAAGGGATCGGAAACGAAATCGGAGTAACGCCATGTTTGTTTACTTCTTAATGGAATCATTAAGATGTCATTTTACCTTTGAATGACTTCTTAATGATTTCGCTAATAAACAAACAACCCCTGAGTTTGTTGTTTAGTTGGGTGGGTGTATGTAATGGAGGGGGAGTTAGGAGCCGTGAAGCCGTCATTTTGCTGTCACCGTGTTTTTTTAGGTAAGAAATATTATATAAATATTATTATTCCTTATCTATAATTCTATATGACTCACTACTCACTACATCTCCCTCTATCTTCCTTTACTCGTTGCAAAAAATGCAAACTTAACCTTCCAGTTCCACCACCATCTTTAATCTTTATATTATATAATAATTCAAAACCTTACTATTATAATATTTCTTTTTTATTAGTTGTTTCCTTCATTCCTTGTTGGATGGATATTATTTTCTTCTTTTATTTTCCAAATTATTAACTTGTTAATGTATGTACTGTAAAACCGCATTTGTTTGATAATGATTAATAGTTTTAACCACGTACTTAATGGTATTACTATTGCATTGAAGAGGAAAATTAATACCATATATAGAAATGGAAATCGCATCATCTAACCAAATTAGGTGAAGTTATCAATTATCACAAAATAATATATGTGGAGGTACACAAAATCATTATGTAGGAAGGATATCATATCAATAGATGCAATAGTTTTTGGAATTCGAACCAACAAATGATTACTCTGTCCACCTTGAAAAAGGCCTCGATATGATGCTAGTTGGCCGAGTCTACAACCAATTAAGGATAAACAAATGTGGTTGTGATTGATCATCCACTGATTCAACGTAGCAGTTTCTTTCGGTCGTTCAATATTGTTCAAGTTCAAGCATACTTAGGGTAGTTTCTAATGCGAGTAGTCTAATGTATGTTATATGGCGCACTATCATCGGCTGAAGATTCACCTTGCATTGATTTTCTTAATTTGACTTGAAAGTTCTCGAAGTTATTGATAATATGCGTTGAAAGATGACATAGACTCGAGTTATACTCTTGTTCGAGTTTGGTTGTCCTAATGTCATGATTTGTTGTGGAATATGTTCTTTACTCGAAGCCATGCTTCATAAGTAGTTGATTCTTTTTTCAAGACGTCCAATGAAGATATGCACGTTGAATTTTGGCTATGATGTATATGTTGGGTTTGTTTACTTCAGTGGTTGAGTAACATCAAGCATCAACATAATATTTCACTTTTGTGTATTTTCTATATAAATTTGTGCATTTGAAGGGTTCTTATAGTGAAATTAGTTGTTAACGGAACCCAACACACTCTCTTTCTTGTGTGCGTGTTTTGAAAACATAAATCGTGTCTAAAAGCATAAGATAAAACATTCTCATTTTATTAGTCATGGCATCATCACTTTATCGCTATTTTTATGAAGAAATTTATTTAAAAAAGTATTTAGCTATTAAAAATACATGTGGAAAACAACACTTAATGATAAAACATGAGGAAATGCATATCATAATTAATTCATGATTTAAAGTAGCTGCTTTAGAAATAAAAGAAAAGGATTAAAGAAAAACCAATAAGGATGAATATATTTTAAAAGAGATGCTCTTAATATTTTTAAATGGATATTGCTATATATGCACCCTCCTCTAATTAGTTTTTGCTAATCACAACCCCTTACTCACATGATTTTTATTAATAGCGGAAGACCCAATAATTAAAAGTTAATCACTCCTCACATTAACAAGGAGGTATGTAATTAGCAATTGAGTAGGTGTGTATATAGAATTATTCTTTTAACTTTTGACGCCACACGTATCCTTTTCAAGTTCAACTATCATATACACACATAATAAGACAATGCTAATTACATGTGTCATGACGTCAACAGAAAACACATAATTCTAAATTCAAAAACCTAATATAGTTTTATTTTTCAAAAATAAAAAGACGATATATTTAACAGCGTCCTAAATTTATATGTTTTTTTTAAATAACTTAATAAGTATTTCAATATTTATTATTAAAGAAAAATGTTATTTGAATAGTTTAGTTACCTTAACCGAACATATTTTCCAGTCGTATATAAAAAATATTAATATGAAATTTACTGATGACTGTATATTTTACAAAATGACTTTAGAAAATGGCTTATTATTAATTTATGAACAATGAATTATATATATAACAATTACAAAAATACGTTTTTTTACGCTATTTAAGCAGGCTTTCAGACAGCTCAAGCAGGTATGTAATACTTTATATATATTATATAAGATTTTTGTTTTCTGTGATAACTTTTGGTATATTTTATTTTATTAAAATTTGAATACATTATTACGATCACATTATTTTTGTCTACATTCTGATATATAATTTATCGTCGTTGAACCATTTTCGTTAAGCAGTCAGGCATGCAGCTGCATAAATACATGATTTTATATGTAATATATGATTGTTTTGTTATTCTATTAAAACGTTTGTTATATTTTATAAAAATTCAAATATATCGTTATGATCACTTTCCTTTAAACTACATTTTAACATAAAATTGTATTTCGTCTCAAGCTATTTTAAAATGAATTTTTTTAATTATTTAGTTTATTAATCGATCACACTTTTTCGTTCACCGTTTGGCAGGTAAACGACTAATTTTTTTACTTTATATATGATATATAACAATTATGTTTTCCTGTGATAACCTTTGATATATTATATTTTATTAAAATTTGAATATATTATTATGATCACATTATTTAATCTACATTTTGATATAAAATTTGTTATCGCCAGAACTATTTTTATTATGCAGGAAAGTATACAACTAACTAATTATTTTATTTCATACGTAATATATAACTGTTTTATTTATGTGTTATAACGTTTGATATATTATATTATACGAAATGACGAATTATATCATTATGATCGCTTCTTCTTTTTTACATTCCAACATAAAATTGTTTTCGTCTCAACTATTTTTTGAATGATTTTTTTGTTATTTAGTTGGTTGATCAATCACATTCTTTACATATATAAAATTAGATTAAAAGCATAAAATGATCCTCAATTGAGATTCACGATCGATAGCTAATGCTATTTTATTATTTTAAAGTAATATATTTATAAAAATACAATTTATGATTCCGCTGTAACGTGCGGGTACCCACTCTAGTTCTTAACAAATATAAAGAAAACAATTAAGAAAAGAGAAAATAGCAGATAATGACAAGAATTGGTAATGGTAGTAGGCTAGGCTAGTCCAACTCCTAACATGAATAACTGTGCGTGGACTGGACTGGGCCCAAGTATGGTCTACATCTACGGGAACGTGAGCCACCTTCTCTCATTCTTTGGTTCTCAGCTTCTAGAATCTGAGCCTACCCACGGTTTCAACATAAAAATGACTAGATTGTTTAACTCGTACGTTGCAATCGAATCATAAATTGTATTCTTAGAAAATATATTATATTTATAAACAATAAAATAACATTAGCTACCAATTCCGATGCATATAATTTTTCCATTGAATCCACCCATATATATATAGGGGTGGGTTCAATGGAAAACCACTATTCACCTGAAAACTTGTGAAAACCGCACTGCACCACCACAAATGCATCAAATTCCCCTCGTGATGCATCAAATTCCCGCGTGATGCATCAAATTTCCCGCGGGATGCATCAAAATCCCGCGTGATGCATCACCTTATTTACGATCATGCCACCACGTTTTTAATGAAATGCACCAATCCGGACGGTATGCGTAGGTTTCCATAGTTTTCAGGTGCATAGTGGTTTTCCATTGAACCCAACCCTATATATATATATATGGGGAAAGTGAGTGTGTGGCTGTCATGTATCTAAGCTTGGGTATAGATTCACACAAAACGACGTCGTTTTGTTAAAATTAAAAAAACGTGGTGCAATTCATCTTCTCAGACTCCTCCCTACGTTGCGTGACCATCCATCTTCCAGACACCTCCTCCCTGCTTCTCTTCTTCGAACCCAAGCTTGGGTGTAGCAGGTTCTTGCTTGTTGATCGATGAAATCATAATCGAAGCAGTCTTCCTCCTTCGAATGAAATCGAACGAAGATGTCATGTAGTAGGTTCTTTCTTGTTGATAGGCTTTTAACGAATTTAGGGTTTTTTGCTTTTCCTCTTCGAACCAGACTCCTCCTCCCTGCTTCTCTTCTTCGAACAAAATCGAACCAATATGTCCTGCAGCAGGTTCTTTCTTGTTGATAGGCCTCAAACGAATTTAGGGTTCTTTGCTTTTCCTCTTTTTCCTCTTCGAACCAGGGTTTCTTTTGTCTTCGATTTATGATTTTACCTATGCATAAAAGGTTAATTAGTTCAAGTATTGCGTTTGATTATCTTGTGGACATGGCTTTCCTGTTCTTTGATCTGATATGTCTGATCTGCATAAAAGGTTATTTGGCTGCATATTTTTCTGCTTTCGATTATTATTGTTATAATTATTTAAGTATTTAGATCACTGCTATATTATCAGAATGTATCAAGAGTTAAATTGGATGTTATCAGAATGTATCAAGAGTTTAATTGGATGTTATCAGAATGTATCAAGAGTTAAATATTTAGATCAACGAATGGAGTTGTGCTAGACTTTTAATTTGAGCTTAATGTGGCTGTCCATCTTGAATTATTGGATCTGTTGTTTTGATTGAATTCTTTGACCTATATTGCTCCTCAATTACTTGCTCCACCTCTGTTTTGATTGCTCCTCTCATCGGATTCAGGTACTTTGTAACAAGGTTTCTTTGAGTTGCTTATATAAGTAATTTGGTCTAGCTAGGATGTAAAATTATGAGTTCATTCGTTCAATTTGTCAATTAGATGTTATTCTCATAGATAGATCCATAGCTCAAATGGTTAGAGCTCCCATATGGGAAGATGGTGGTTCGATTCCACCTGGATTTTTGATATATTATTTTTCTGTTGAAGCACAGAGATGAACTTTACTACTATTGTTACCCAAAAGGAGTTGATTTTTGAGGTCAAACATATGTTCTTTAATCCAAACTGATGCATATATTCTCTAAACTCAATCTAATCTTTAATGCAACCATGTAAAACTCGCATCTGATTTGCTTCCTGGGTCATCTTCCTTTGAATCTGTAAAATATAATCGAATGTTGCTCTGCTGCTCTTCTTTTTATCAAACCAATAAAAAATTGATGTTAGTTTGTTTGAGGATGAAATGTGTTCTTCTCCACCAACTCTATTTTATAAATTATATTTATATAGTTGTGTGTGTATATAAAGAGGTGCTATGAATTATTTGGCCAAGAATAAGAGTTTGCAAGGAATTTGATTCTACAAACAATTTATTCAATTTTACTTATGCATACAACATGGTTGACAAAATGCCTTTATATTCTTTTTCTTTTCTTTTTTTGGCTATGAGTACTGTACATTTATGGTTCAATTTATGCTCAAGTATTGTGAACAAAACCACCATAAAAACAGACCAGGTTAGTATGGTAATATAAGTTTGATTATATTGTCAATATTATGTCGCAATTTCTAGTTACTGTCATGTTAGTATAATCACTAACCTATACTAAACATGATGTTCCCATTTTTATCACAGACGTTCTTTGGTTTACATCTGAATCCCTTTGTTGGATGGTGGACTTCTATGACATTTTTAGTTAGTTTTGGAGGCAAATATATGGTGGTTTTGATGTGCAGCTTTGATGCTGCAAGTTTTGGTAGAAAAAACAACCCATTTTCGTTGTGCACAAAGTTGTTACCATAGAAGAGGTGATGATGGCCCCTATGTTAGTTGCAGTGTGTAAACATAATTAAAAATTGACTAAATTGTAAACTTCCATATACAAGTAGTTCTTGAAATTCTATTATATTAAACCAAAACCTCAGTTTACAATGATATTGAATCGTCAGACCAGCAGCCATAAAACAAAGCTACAAACACCCCCTTAGTGTTTAGAATTTCGGAGATCCAGGTGGAATCGAACCACCATCTTCCAATATAGGATGCTCTTACCATTTGAGCTATGGATCTATCTATGATAGTAATTTTAATTTTGGACTTGTAGGCTTGTAGGCTTGTAGCCTTGTGGAATCAATAGTGGAAATACAAAAGATATGTACATGCTTCATGCTATCAGCTTTGTAAGCAAATGCACCAGTATTTTGTTTCAAAGAGTTTGCTTCACTTGTTGAATGGATTAGTTTATTGTCTTGTGATGGACGTTATCTAAATTCTACTACCGATTGATGAGAAGTTCCACGAATTGATAAAGGCAATCTACTCATGCATTATCTAATTTCTTTCTTTTGCTAAGACATACATCAGTTGGTGAATTTTATGGCACACTTTCTAGTTGTGCCAAAACAATCTGCTCATACATAAAATCAACTACTCACGTATACATGATTATATTCTTGTTTTTGCTACATTTGTCTCTAAGTATCCAAGAGATGAAGGTAACTAGTGCTCTGAAAAACAATTAAGAACCATGAAGCATAACTAGTGCTCCAATATTGAAGAAATATAGTGATCTCACTGCTCTGCAATTTATGACATAATTAGTGTTGTGCAATTGAAGAACAATCAAGTACCATCATATTCAGTAGATAAAATTGAGGAAAAAAAACAAGTCCATTGATTTTTACTAGATAAAGTTGATACACAAGGCCTTATGCATAATTAAATCAAGGACAAAATTAAACAAAGGGAACCATAAAATCGAAGACAAAACTTATACACAATTAAAACTAAAATCAGAGACAAATTTTAAAATCAATTATACCTTACTTTTGCCAGCACCATAATTTGTCAGGAAAAGTCGATCAAAGAATTATTTGGCTAGGAAGAATCTATTGAAGAAATCGGACCTCGTAGTCACAGAATCAATTACATGAAAATTGATGTTAGACAACCACAAAGATTGATGGGTTTCTATACCTAATATTAGAAACATGAAACCCTGGTTCGAAGAGGGAAAAGAGGAAAAGCAAAGAACCCTAAATTCGTTCGAAGCCTATCAACAAGAAAGAATCTGCTGCAGGACATCTTTGTTCGATTTCGTTCGAAGAAGAGAAGCAGGGAGGAGGAGTCTGGTTCGAAGTGGAAAAACAAAAAACGCTAAATTCGTTCGAAGCCTATCAACAAGAAAGAACCTGCTACATGACATCTAACATCTTGGTTCGACTTCGTTCGAAGGTGGAAGACTGATTCAATTATGATTCATCGATCACCAAGCAAGAACCTGCTACACCCAAGCTTGGGTTCAAAGAACAGAAGCAGGGAGGAGGTGTCTGGAATATGGATGGTCACGCGAAGCAGGGAGGAGTCTGAGAAGATGGATTGCACCGCGTTCTTTTTAATTTTAACAAAACCACGTCGTTTTGTGTAAATCTATACCCAAGCTTGGGTACATGACAACCACATACTCACTTTCCCCTATATATATATATATATATATATATATATATATATATATATATATATATATATATATATATATATATATATATATATATAAAATAATTAGTCAACTTCATACCTACCTGTCTAATAAAATTAGTTCTGACGATCACAAATTTTATATCAGAATGTAGATACAAATAATGCGATTATAATAATATATTCAAATTTTAATAAAATATAATATATCGAAAGTTAACACAGAAAACAAAATGGTTTTATATTATATATAAAGTAATAATAAATCAGTTTAACAACTGTCTGACAGCTAACTTTACTATTCGGTGAATAACAAAATTGTGTGATCGATTAATCAACTAAATGATAAAAATTTTGTCATTTTAAAGTAGTTGATAAGAAATGCAATTTTATTTTAGAATATGGATAAAAAGATTGTGATCATGATGATATATTGGAATTTTTATAAAATATAAGACAACAAACGTTATAATTTAAAAACAAAACAATTAAATATAGAGTAAATTACACAAATGGTCCCTGTGGTTTGGTGTTTTTTGCTCTTTTCGTCCCTCAAACTTTTTTTTGCACCAATGGTCCCAAAATCCCAAACCTTTAACCCTTTTGGTCCCTCTGACTAACATCAGTTAAGTTTGGCCGTTAGAGAAGAGGGCATTTCCGTCTTTTTGTCATTCAGGGACCATTTGTGAAATTTTTTATAAACTTTTAAAAGATTATCAATTTTTGGTTTTTCTTTTTTCTTTTCTATTTTCTTTTCTTTTTTTTAATATAGAAAAATCAAAAAAACTAAAATCTATCTTCATCTCATTCAAGTATCATCCTCCTCCTATCTCCTTCAGACCCATCTGCTTCTTCCTCTCCTCCGATGGTTTTCCGACCAGCTTCTTCGGCCGTTTCCTCCTCTCCGACAAACATGCTAGTGTCACCGGCTTTTGCCTCGTTGACGAATTGATTGAAAAGGCGCAGCCCTGCCGCCCCCTAGCCGCCTACCTCCTCGTGTTTGTAGCTCGATCGGAGGTCAAGACTGTGGTTCAGCGGAAAAACAGAAGTCGTCTGTATCAAGTGTCTTCCATTATCTTCAATCTCTGTTGTTATTTCTCCGATTGCACAACCCGGATCCCCTTGGGCTTTGCGGGTTCTGACGGAGGCACAACCCAGGTTTTGTTGGAAATGGATTTAGGGCCTCGTTTCGATTGTTGTTGGATCCGATCGGTTGTTATAATCCTGGCGAAATCTTGAAGCCTTGGTGAAGAAGGAACCGATTTTCCCATAAACATAGAAATAGAAATTGACTTGAAAAAGGTTGTCTTTCCCATTTCAAGTATCAATTTTGCAAGAGAAGTCGGTGAACCTCACCATTACTGCCGCCATGGTTGTTTCCTCATTTCAGCCTCCGCCACCCTCCGATTTCACGAAAAATGCGACTGCGCAGGTATGGTGGTACTACAGTAAACAGAGCAAAACACTTCTACAGAAAGAACTTTTGAACAATTTAGTTCTAGGGTGTGTTTGGTTTCAAAGATAATCAGAATATTTGAAATAACAAAAACCAGATGAAGGTGGTTGGTTGCAGATGGCAGGGAGGGAGTCTTCGTCGGAGAGGATGAAACGGCCGGAGAAGCTGGTCGGACTACCGTCGGAGGAGAGGAAGATAGGTTTTAGTTTTTTTTTATTCTTCTATATAAAAAAAGAAAAGAAAATAAAATAGAAAAGAAAAACCAAAAACCAAAAAATGATAACCTTTTAAAAGTTCATAGAAAATTTCACAAATAGTCCCTGAATGACAAAAAGACAGAAATGCCCTCTTCTCTAACGGTCAAACTTAACTATGTTAGTCAGAGGGACCAAAAGGGTTAAAGGTTTGGGATTTTGGGACCATTGGTGCAAAAAAAAAGTTTGAGGGACGAAAAGAGCAAAAAGCACCAAACCACAGGGACCATTTGTGTAATTTACTCTACTCTTAAATATATTATATATAAAATAAAATATTTAGTGAACTGCATACATGCCTGGTTAATGAAAATAGTTTCGACGATATTAAAAATTATATTTAAATGTAGATAAAGATAGTAAGATCATAATCATATATTCAAAATTTAATAAAATACAATGTATAAAAAGTCATCACAGAAAAACTGAAATGTTATATATTCTATATATTATAATAAAATAAGTCAGATGGTTACTTATCTGCTTAAGCAGTCTGACAGCTAGTTTCACTGTTCAATAACAGTGAAAGCACGTTTGTAAATAGAATTATTAGTAAATCCAACCCAAAAGAGATCAAAGTGCTGGTTTTATATAGTAAATTTCAACAACTCATTTAGAAATTGGATTTAGAGACCCTCATTTACCATGTTTGGATAAAAACTAAAATAAAAAAAAAATTTAACTTCATTTAGTATTTCATATTACTCACTTATCATTCTTTCATAATTCACTCATCCTCTTAATCATTTTGAAATCCTATCATTTTATAAACCCTCTGTAGCCAGAACAAATGGAATAAAAGTATGCAAGAAGACTGTTTGTTTTTCTTAGGAAAAGATGTAGGCAGAGATTCGAAGGTGGAGGCAGAGCTTCGAAGTGAAGAAACTATGCGGCCAGATGTCTGAAGACGGCCTCTTTCGTCTTAAAAAAATCAAACACTTTTCGAGTACTTTACCTCAACTCACGTCTAAGAACTCGCAGACATAAAAGATTCGAAGATTTTCTATTAAAAAACAAGCAAAACCTAGGAATCATCGATCCTAGATGGTGAAATTATAATTCACACAAATACAAACTCATGCATGTCTATCATTATCATAACCTGATTAAAGTGTTTTGTGCCTTCATTCATTCATGTCTATTCAATTCTCACATCCACATGTAATCAAAAGTCCTATATGTTCGTGAGTCAACAACACACACGGTCTTTTTGTTGAAGTTACTTGCTAGCCTCTAGGTATTATTGAGAAAGCTTTTTGTTTTTAAATACTTTCATATTTAATTCATGTAATTAAAAAAAGAAATATTTTAAATTTTTAAATATTAATTTAAAAATTAAAATATTTAAAATTTATTTTTATAAATATGATATTTTCTCGGTATAAAAAATCAATTGTAATCCATGAATTGTATTTTGAGGATTCATGTTTATTAATCTAAAAATTAAAACATCGAATGGTCACTGAGAAAAAAATTTGTAATTGCACAATAAATATTTTAATTAAAAGTTAGTGTTTATGTTATTTTTTTTTTAACTGGAATTAGGTTACATATTTTGAGTTTTTTTAGTTAGAAAAAAATAATTGATCTTATTGTGTATTAATAATCAGATAAAACAGATTCTTTTGAATTGTATGCTTGGACGAGTTTAATGTTTATACGTTAAAATTTAAACCAAGTACACAACTTTTTATATTTTTTATTGAACTAATCTCACATACATATAAAAAAAATAAAATTAGGTTTGTGTTAAAAGTTTATGGATAATTTTTTATGACATTCTACATTGATAGTATACAAAATAATATAGTTGAGAATCATTATTAATGAGTTAAATTTAACTTTCAATAAACTAGATATATGTTTATATCACATGCATATAACAATTGTGTATTTGTTTATAAGTTTATATTCCCATAAAATAATTAGTTTTTTTAATACCCAGGTTACACATGAGTTAATTAATAAAAAAACATCAAATGTCACGTGTCACCTCCATATTTAATCGGAAAATATTGATGCAACTTATTATTATAAAAAAAAAATAAAAGATAAATACAATTTATCATTTATAAAAAGATAAATACATTTTATTATTTTTAATCTATTTATAACAAAAGATAAATACAATTATTCTTTTTAAAAAGATAAATAACTCTTTATTATTTTTAGTCTATAAATATTAATTCGTAGTAAAATATGTAAATATTATATTATATATAAACTAAAATCTCAATTTATAACAAAATAAATTAAAGTAAAAATCATTGACGATTAATAATAGTAACTTTATATTATTTTAAACGGTTAATAGTTATGTATTTTTATTTTACTTATATACTTTTTATACAAATAAATTTTATTAGAATCTACGTATTTATGTGGGTCTAGTAATTTATAAAAAAAAAAAAAAGAATGCCAATTAAGATATTATATTGTTGAATCTCGTAGGTTTTTTTTTAAAAAAAGGTTCCGGTTTAACTCACACGAGCTTCAATTTCTTGAGGGTAACAACTACCTTTATAAAAAAATGTTAGTTTTGTATGCATGCTTGTTGTCTAGACTAGACCCCCAAATGAGGGGGTCCAAAACCAAAAGTGATGTACCTTTTCTTTCATTTGGTGGCCCAACTGTTGCGGTGTGTATGCAATTTTTATAACATCTCGTCTAATGTTATTTTTATTTTTATTTTTAAAAACTTTAAAAAAGGTCAACTATTTTATTTGTTTAATTCGAATGTCAAAACTAGTGACATACTGCCATGTAGACAGACCTACATTCCGTATATGCTCTTATTTTAATTTATAAGGGTAAGAGTTTTAAATACTCTATAATGATTATTCCTAAAATGACTTAACACATAAAAATCTATAGATACAGTTCTAAATTATTAGGTCCAACAATTAGCATATGTGAACAATAAATTTGTTTTAGAGTTCGTGATAATTACTTCACTTATCTCAATTAATTAGACGTATTATGAATTTCCTTCTTGTTGTCACATGGATTATTTTTTTATTATAATTCTATTTTATAAATACTAATAAAATGAGTAAATAAATTGATACATATCGGTCCCTCAATTCTTATTTGTCACATGTCATCTACTAAAATCTAATTTAAATTCAAATCTAATGTAGGCAATCTTATAAATAATTAACTAAAATCCAATAAATGTTAATTTATTAAAATTATTTTATATATCTTAATAAATATTTTTTTAAATCAACCCGTGTAATACATGTGTATTTCACATTTTAACCTAATCTAATATTATATCATTTAATCACCTTAATTATATGGAAGGAAACTATCAAGAACAAACAAATTTAATTTCTAAAATAAATCACTTTTTCTATTTTAGTAAATATAAATGAAAAACTATTAATAACATACTTTTCTAAAGAATTGTAATATTATGTATTAGCAGCAAACATGTTGTAGTACATTGCTAGTATTAACAAAATATGAAAGTATGATCCTGATTTTCGTAATTACCCAATTAAGTAATTAACTTTTTATCATTTAAATTTAATTAACAACTAACAGGTAGAGTTTCCTTCATAAAAAAAAAACAGAAAGAGAGAGAAGAAGAAGAAGATAAATAAAGGATAAGATAAATGTATGTATAATAAAACCAAAAACAGTTAGTATGGTGCCTAAAACAACAATGCCAATACATCAAGGGGCAAAAGTGAAAAGTTCTCGGATTTGAAATTTTAGACCGTTCCCATCCACCAACGGTTACTCCTCCTTCTTACCCTGTAACAAACATCGAGACATCCATCCCAAATCCAACAACAAATCCCTTTCACCAAATCACACACACACACACACACACACACACAAACTCACTGCTGAATTCAAATGGGTTGCGTATCATCCAAACACATCAAGAAAAATCTCAAAAATGAGATTCACCATGTTGTTTCCCTCACTTCTTCAACCTACGGTGCTCTCAAACTCGACAAAGATCACCAACCATCACCACCCATCACACCCTCTCATTCTCAACACAAAAAATCTCCGCCGCGAAGGTCCCACCAAGGGCCTCCGGAGATCATCAATGCCTGGGAGCTAATGGAGGATCTTGAAGACGACCCACAACTAGCCACTTCCATTCCGGTGAAGATAAGCCCCAAACCCATTCGTGGGGTTGCAGAAATCGATCTGAAAACGCCCATGAAGTTCTTGAATCAGATGGGTTCTTCTCCCAAGGTATCTAAGAGGTTTTCCGGTAAAGAAAATAAGAGAGTTGGGTCACGCCAATTGGACTATAGTCCCAAGACAACAATCGTAAAGGCATCGACTTTACCCCCAAATTTGAGGATTTCAAAGAAGGGTGGTTCAGAATCTCCGGTGGATTCGGCTTTGAATTCAGCCCGGAGGAGGAATCTTGGGCTGTTGTTCGGTCCAGATCTCGTGGATTCAACTGGGAAAAAGCGGTTTCAAGATAAAGAACAGATCAAGAAGATGGTTTCAGGGACACCCACCAGTCAGAAATCAAGAAACTCGATAGAGTCAAAGTCGATGCTCGAGGTTTTCGAGAAGAAATGTGCTCCGGACAGTGAAAATGCAGTAGTGATGTACACCACCACATTGAGGGGAATCCGGAAAACATTCGAGGACTGTAACACCGTCCGGGGGATCATTGAATCACACCATGTTCGACTAATTGAACGAGACGTTTCGATGGATTCAGGGTTTAAGGAAGAATTAAGGAAATTATTGGGCAAGAAAGAAGTGAAGGTACCGATTGTGTTGGTGAAAGGGAGATTAATTGGTGGATCAGACGAAATAACCAAGTTAGAGGAGGAGGGTAAATTAGGAATTTTACTAGACGGGATTCCGAGGGTGGTGGCAGGAGGTTGCAAGGGCTGCTGCGGGGTGCGCTTCGTGATGTGTACAGTCTGCAATGGGAGTTGTAAGTTGATAGGCAGCGATGGGAGGAGGAGCATCAAGTGTGTAGATTGCAACGAAAATGGGTTGGTTCAATGCCCCATTTGTTGTTAAATTACATGTTTGGACGGACATGAAGTATTTGCAGGTTAGTACAATATCACATGTATTGGTCCTCGTATCATGACCAATTTGGTCATAAATTTGGGGAATTTTAAGCTTGGTTTATACCTAAATATTATTAATTTGTTAATTCATATATTTTGTTTGACTTTTTAGTCAATGCGATATGTAGTCGGAAAAGATTTCAACATTTGATGTTGATTTGGTTTTTCTCTTTAATTTTTTGTTTATGAATTGAATGGTTTTTTTTTTCCTTCAAATTTTTAGTTGTTCTTTTCTCATTGTAAATTATTAGAAGTTTGAAAAAGTTTTACGAATTTTAATGTGCAATACGAAAATTTATTTGACAAAAGGTGTTACGAATGGTAGGATGATAGTCAATTGTGACAAGGATCCATCGGTGGTTGTTTGCTATTCCTCATCGGGAAGTTGATAGGATTATGTGTTGGTTTAGTTTTTGCTTGATAAAATATATATAAATCTTTTTAGTAAGTATTAATTTATTTTATTAAATGTGTTTCCTCATCATTTTTTAACAAAAAGTTCCTCATCACGTAAACTTGTTATCACCACTTTTTTTTTGACACCTTGAAATACAATCACTTAAGTAAGCATACTTAAAAAGACCATTAACCAATTGTCAAACACAATTTAATATACTCGTAAAAATAGTCATAGTATTTTCATGCGATACTTTGATTGTTTCGTAAACCAAACACTAACCAAGGTTAAAACTTATAACGCATTATGTGAATTTCCTGGTTACACGGAGGATACATGAACCAACTGAACAGGAACAACTTTTTAAAACAGATGAATCAGCAAAGGCACAGAATTCAAGCTCAATATTTACCAATTTCACGGAGCTGTGAATCGGTTTTTTTCGTAACTGTGCACGAAAACCCTTAATGCTCTCTCTCTCTCTCTCTCTCTCTCTCAAGTCTACAAACATCTATCTACCTTACTCGGGGAGATGAAACTGCATGAGGATAGCCAGACATATCATGTTGCAGACCAGAGAACGGTGGGGTAGGAACATCCACCTAGGCTTCAGTTCCCACCACCAAAACCACGAGGGTTTGGCCGTCCTGATGAGCCTGCAAATTGTTTCCTTGATTCTGATCTTCTTTTCCTCCTGGCAGTACCTGGAGGAGCCTGAAATTTCAAAAATGTTAGAAGGTTAACCTTGCAAAATGAAAAAAACGGAAAATGAAAGCACCTTTTGTTCAGATTTCATTGCCTCTTCGAGATTGCTGAGTGCAGGAACAGATCCACCTTCCATAACACCCATCAAGTTCTTCATCCGAACTCGCATCTGGAAAAGCTGAGCAACAAGTTGGCTCACCTGCAACACATGTCACATCTTGCTGAACATGGTACAGTATCATCAAGATAGAAACGTAATAGCATTGAACCTTCTTTTGATTTTTTTTTTTTAAATTTGGAATAAGCTACAAAAAGACAGTTTGTTATATATATACCTGCTGCTCGGTCTTTCCAGACTCTTGAGCAATTCGTTTTCTTCGGGCGGGGGATTCTGCAAGCAGTTCAGGCTGCTCCCTTTCCTCTAAAATTAACACCAGAAACCATATCAAACAAACAGATGGCATTCAAATCAAATGTCTACTGGCCACAAAGATAAATTCTTGTAATTATATAAGTTTGTCTATTCAAAATGAAAATGCAAATGCGTCGCACCCCTTGCTGTAAACGACTTCCCTGGACCCCTGGCATATGATGATTAATATGTACCCATCATTTTCATAACTTTACAAATGTTTAGGAAGAGATGGTGGAAGACATAGCATGATCATTGTTCATCTTTGTTGAACATTCTTCAAGATAAACCCATGTTTAAGCCAAAAAAAAAAAAAGAAACTTGAATAGATGTTTTATTCATATAGGTAATAAGGGAAGAAAAACCTGGTGTCATGACTTCAATCATTGCTTCCATTATTTGTAAGCTCTTTTCTGCCTCCCGAATTTGTGCAGGAGTAACCTGACCCATTGAAGAGAATATAAGAGAGGGTTTATGAATTCATTCAGTTAAGAAATGAATGCACTGTAAAGAGAGAGACAACCAGTGCACAAGTACAACAAATATAATTGCAACAGCCAATGTCTGTACCTTTCCCATTCCAGGAATCATTCCAAGAACACGAGACATGGAACCCATCTTTGCAACAGTACGAGTTTGCTTTAAGAAGTCATTAAAGTCAAACTTTGCACTCATGATTTTCTTCTGCAAATCTTCGGCATCTTCTTGGCGCATCTGTCATGATCGGTTTAAGAGTTACTTCAAGCTGTCAATCTTTAAAGGGAAGAAACAGATAAATGCACTTTATATGACACTCACAACTTCTTGTGCCTTCTCCACAAATGAGAGAACATCTCCCATTCCCAATATACGTCCTGCCATACGATCTGGATAGAAGGGTTCAAGGTCCTCCATCCGCTCTCCACGCCCTACAAGCTTGATTGGCTTTCCTGATACCTAACATGCCCAGATGAAACATCATCTATGTGAATCTTGCTACATGAATTTAGATCTCGAACGTTTATATTTTGTTTTAGTTGATGAATGTTGTTGAACTTCTCATATTTGTAATTAATGCATATGAACTTCTAATATTTGTAATTGATCTTCTCAATGATTTAGTTGCATACACAGAACTCAGAAGTGAAAGCTTGTAAATGATTTGATTATTTACTTTCCAGTTTTAATCAACTTTTATGTTTGATTGTACGTTATGGGTCAAAATCAAAGCTAACATTAGAGTTTGGCATACGTTACTGATGATGCGTTTAATAGAAAGGAAATTTAGCTTAAAAGGAAACTGGTCGAAAAGTTTAAAAGGTGTTGGAAGTGAAGCCTGACTCGACCTGACCAATTTTTCCGTGCTTGAGAATTACCTAGCGTGTGACCCAAGCGCATTTGACCCGTTACCCAACCCCCTGTTTTGTCACCTTTATCTATAATATGCATCTTGTCATTATAGAAGGCCAACCTCTTTAACACTCAGAGCTGCTCCACCTCTGGAATCCCCATCTAGCTTAGTTAGAATGGCTCCAGTAATTCCAATTTCAAGATTGAAAGTTGTCACCAAGGCTGCAAGATCACCGAGGTTAGCATAGTAAAAAAATAAGAATGATGACAAAACAGTTAGTATGATAAATATAACATGAAAATAGTTAAATGTTCTGTTTAACCATAAAGAACATATTTTATTGGATTTATGACATGCATTATTAGTAAAGAAAGAAAAAATGCATAATTAAATAATATGCAATAATTAGTGAAATTAGCTAGACAAAGTCATCATGAGCTACAAAATGCTAAAGCTTTCAAATAGTGATTTTCAAACGACCAGTGTGATGTTTTACCTGCAGCTTCTTGACCAGTCATCGCATCCACAACAAGCAACACTTCAGTGGGGTTCAATGTTCGCTTCACGTCTTTCAATTCATCCATCATAGTTTTGTCTATCTGATAAGAAAATGCCAAATAACAAGCTAATGGGTGTTAGCTTAATGCTGAAACATGGTGCTCCAAATATCTTAAGTAATCGAAGGACATGTCATATAACCTGGAGCCTTCCTGCAGTATCCATTATAACTACATCTACATTCTTCTTTCTAGCCTCTTGAAGACCTTGCCTAGCTATTTCGGCCGGTTTGACATCAGTCCCTGCTGTATACACAGGAACATCCACCTGTCACGAGGTTAATATCTATGAGAATGAGTTTTAAGTGCCATCAGTCCCTGCTGTATACATAGCACCACATAAATCAGTTTTGAAAAGGCACACTGAGAACTATTTTTTCCTAAAATGGAAGCAGCTTCATGTGTCACAAACATTTGTGTGAAGGTAATACACACCATAATCTATGGTACTACAATTATAATACTTAATTGAATTTACAACAATCTGGATAGATGCTGCACTACCACCACTGCCCAAGAGAACATGTGCACTCGTAAAGATTATAATTAGACTAAATTACCAAAATACTGTCATTGAAAGTGCAGTCATAGTGAAATACTGTGATTAGCATCCATGACTAATTCTCAGCAACTCCAATTTTTGTCTAGTGATGATTAGACAACAAATAACTGCATCTAACTGCAATCTCTCTTGTCAAGTATTGATGGCCTGTAGTAGTTGGGACAAGGCTAGATCGAGTTCAATCAGGTAAACTTTATCTACCGAATACAAAGAAAGGAGGCAAAAAAGAAAAAGAAAAAAGGACTTGATAACTAAGAGTTGAGAAATACAGTTTCATACCTGTTTACCCAAAATAACAAGTTGATCAATTGCAGCTGGTCTATATACATCTCCAGCGATCAGCATGCAACTTTTTCCCTGTAGTTTGTTTTACATAAAGTTGCAAAAAGGGTAAGAAACTACTCCACAATTCTTCAGACCTATAAGATGCATGCAGAATATAAAGATAGACATATAGTGTGTAAGGGTGCAATAGAGGGTTTAAAAATGCAATATACCAGTTTCTTGAGGTACAAAGCTAATTTTGCACTAACAGTTGTCTTCCCAACACCTTGTAGACCAGCCAGTAAAATAACCGTGGGGCCAGATTTTGCAAAAGTCAATTCAGAAACCTCTCCTCCCATCAACTTCACAAGTTCATCTCTAACAATCTGCGTAAAGCAGTATGTTCATGAACCTTCATCAATTGCCTTGGAGAAAATCATATTATAAGCAGACTGAATCATTTGTTTCACAAAAAGAAAGAAAAAATGTACCTTCACTAATTGCTGATCTGGTCTGACTCCTCGAATCACGCCAACACCAACAGCTTGTTCACTTACAGCTTGAATGAACCTTCTTACAACAGGAAGACTAACCTGAACCAAAATTAGAAACTTAGTACTATAGATAAACTGTTACCTATTAAGCATATGCATTTCTATTCAGAAAATACGAATGTAGCAAAAAAGTTGCACATACATCTGCTTCTAGAAGAGCTCTTCTAATGTCCCTCATAGGTTCCACAATATTCTCCTTTGTAAGCACCTCTGAAATTAAAAATATTTACAGCAACTGCTAGTCAATGATAATTTATATGAAAAACAGCAAGGTATAGGCAAAAAGAGCCACATTCAAGAAGTAACTAGGTTGTTATGGGACTTGAATGTAAACTTCCAAGTTCCATCTAGAGACAAGTGTGAGTGTGAAAATTCACAAACTAGAAAAAGAAAATGTATGATGGATGCGTAATGGGATTAATAATTTTTAAAAGATTTGTTTATGAGGATGATCATCAATGAAAGAGCACATGACAAAATGAGGATTTTTCAATCTGTTTATGACACTTTCGAAGAGTCGCCAATGTGGGATTGATGCTAACGACATCGAGACCACCAAACACATAATCATACTATGTAAACACTCCTGAGAAAGAAAGAAATGTGCTACCTTATACCGTTATATCAACATCCTACCACATGGAGTCCAATTTAGAGAATAACAAACAGGTTCTTTTGTAGGGAATATGGCATTGGTCTTACTTCAAAGCATCAAAAAAAAAAAAACAAACAAACAAACAATTAATAGGTACTAAAATAAGATTCCTCTGGAATTCTGGATATAGGAAAGAAAGGATACAAAGCTACTTGCAATGAATACTTTTTGGAGGTAAAAACAAACCTACAATTATGTCAGTTTTGTTTCAACTTTCAATTTCTAAAATTTGGATGCTAACTATGGAATTACGGAGTGTAAGGTAAGGTTGCTGCACAGAGAGTTCATTTTTTTCAAAATAAACAAAAGACACGGTTTTCCTTAAAACATGCCCCAAAAAACTCATAAATAATGCCAATGCCTACATATACATACATGATGATAACATGAAAACAATAACAAAAACTGCAGAATCTAAGGGGCCGCTTAGTACGAAGGAATCATAGGGAATGGAATCGCTTATGTTTATAAGCTGCTCATTTTTATAGATTGACATAGAAAATATACCAAAAACTATAAAACCTCCGTTCCCAAGAAAAATAAAATTTATACTAAACCTGATTCTCCGCTCAATCCCATCCAGAATCAAAATCCTCGTTACATAATAAAAAAAATTAAAAACTTAAGCAATATCATTCCTTACAATCGTATAAAAAAGAAATAAAACCTTCGCCTTTGAGTTTGTTCCAAGCAGATTCAAGTCCACTGGTGAGCTGACCAAACATCTCTGCTCTGATGACGCCAGGCCTATCTCTCCTGATCGTAATTACTCTCAGCGAATTCACAATTCCCCATAGCTCCTTTTAAACAACAAATATAGCCCAAAAAAAACAATCAATAGCCCTAAATAACGACGTTAATACATAGTTACAAAGTATTTTAAAAGCACAAGAATTAAATCTAACCACAGATGATGAATTGCTGAAGCGGAATGAGAGTGCGTGAGGTGAAGTTGAAGCTGTCCAAGGTTTAGAAGAGTGCGTCTTTTTGGGGAAAGTAGCGGAGAAATGGCGGGAAGCAACTGTAGAAAAAGTTAAGGCCTCCATAGCCATAGGCACAAAAACACCAGAGCACTGTGAAATTTGAGTTGTTAGAAAGAGAGGATGGTTATGGATTTTATGAGTCGAGATTTTATTATCCACAACCAACAACACAGTCAATGCGTTCGTAATCCGCTGATTCTATCCGGTTCGCTTGATTACCTGTATCGCCAGACCACCATAGTATTACTATTTACAGATCAACGGCTCTTAAAACCCCGCGAAACAAAGGGTAAAAAAGAAACTTTCTGGTGGTCAAATGGAAACAACAAATAACGAACGGTTAATATTTATTATTTTTACTTGTTTATTAACCCACGTAATTACCTAATATTTAATAAAAGATACTTATATAAAGTATACATAAACTTAAAATTGAAACATACAAACTTTTTTAGCAAATATTCAAAAAAACTTCATATATATCATTGTAAACATTTATTATTAATCATATATCCTTACAAATTTCCTTATATAATACATACATTTATCATATTGAATCGGCTAATTTCATTGTTTTTTTTTTTAATTTAAATTTGTATAATACACCATCATCTTAGTGTTATCTTTTGTCCTTTTATTTTAATAATTTTTTGTTTAGTTCTTTTTAACGTCTATTATTACAACATTTTCCTACACACTTAAAGTTATGATTTTAATTATACATATGTTTAGAGTTGTCTTTTGAAAATATTATATTATATTTAATTGTATGAAAAATACTTTATTATTCAAATGCACAATACAAAATTTTTAAAAAATTGTTTTATAATTAAAATGAAACTATTTTATATTTAGATTTTTTTAATTAAATATGATGATGCATAACATTGAACATTACTATTATAATGTTGACAAACCTTAATCGATGTATTAGAGATATTATCGTCATAAAATTATTTGATTTGATCGTAAAACCAACAAATTAAATTAACGATTAAACCTAATCAATGTCAAAATTTCAAATTATGGTTATGAATAATTAATTAATTAATTCTTCCGATCCGATTTAACATGACATTGTTTGTAATTTTAGCATTGCAAAATCTAAAAAACCAATGATAACAACCAACTAACAGTATCATTTGTATTGCTTCTTGAATTTATATCAGCTTTCCAATTTCACTCTTCGATCCTGGTAACATTTTGTTATCTCAATTGTTTGAAAAGTATTTTAATTCTATTGATTTTATATTTTTTTGGTAATTAATATTTTATACCCCTCAGCAACGCGCATGTATTCAATAACTCGTTATAATGAATTTATATCAGCTTTCCAATTTCACTCTTCGATCATGTTTCAGTTGTGATAACATTTTGTTATCTCAATTGTTTGAAAAATATTTTAATTCTTTTGATTTTATATTTATTTTTATAATTAATATTTTATACCCTTCATTAACTTGTTATAATGAATACCTACATGGAAATCAATCGTTTGGAGGATTTTCCGTTGTCCCAATTTCAACTTTAGAAATCCAACTAAATATGAAACTAAAAATTAAAATATAATGAAATTCAATTTCAACACTTAGATTACGAACCATAAATACTCTCTTTTTTACATATCGGTTTTTAAATAAAACGGTTGTTGAAAATTCAAAATCAATGTACGTTAATTAAATAACCAAGTACCATTAAAAGCATGGGACACATGTTATTTATAATAAACAAATAATGAGTAGTCGAATTTTATCATGTCATACACTATAAATATTATATACTTATAACATGCCTTGTTCATGTCATCAGCACAAAAAAAACTCATTTTGGTCTCTTAATTACTATCAATGAGTCCCTTTTGATGGTGTAATTTACTATAAGTTTTTCATTTTACCAATAATGAAATAGAAAAGGGTTGTTATTTGCATCTCTTTTACTAGTTGCATTCTCTTTACGTGCATCATATCGTAATCTTTTTAAATATTAGATTATTTAAACAATATGAAAATATCAAATCAATGATGGTACGTAGAGAATCATGTTAAAAGGATGCAAGTAGAATTGAACAATAAAAGAAAGCTATTATCAGTTAGAAAACTTGAATTATGTATATTACTTCTCTATTAATTCTCATGTTGTATCAATATATAAGCTAAGATGAAGCAGAAGCTAATATTAGAGAAAGATACAACAATAATAATGTTATTATATTTTCAAATTTCGTTGTCTAAAAAACCAAATATTTTTTCTTTATTTCTTCTCTTTTCGATTACCACCACCAAACGTGACATTAGATTCTGCAAATTGTGAAAAAATAATTAGTACAGAAGTCAAACTTCTATTCTATTAAAATCAATATGTTAGTCAACGAAGAACCCTAAGTAATATGAACCAAAAACCACAAAAAGGATTATCAACAACCTCATATGCATATTAAAGAAAAAAACATAAAACAAACCATTGGTATGCATAGCATATACCAAATTACATGTTCAAACCAAATTACATAAAGTTTTCGACCACCACCGGTCAAAATAGATACCACCACCCCATATTACGTCCCCCGTCGCTTCACCGCCACGCTTCAATCCTCTCCGTTCTTGAATTTAAGCGGCTCACGATCGTGCTTCCTTTGCTCTTCTCTACGTTTTTTCTCAACCCTTTTTTATGATTCAAGTTGCTCGACTGTGGATTTCTTCTAGTCTTAGGAACTTCAACCACCCTAGGACCGCTTTCTTCCGCAACCACAGTATCAGTTTGACTTTGACCTTTAGAAGTCAAATCATCTTTATCTTTACAAGTATTTTCAAGGCCTTCCAAGGTGGGTTCTTCCACTGCAAAATGTTGATCCTCCTCATTGGTCACCTCATGGGTCTCATCAATCATTCCTCCAAAGGAGCAGTGGGGTCCGTTGTTTTCGTCAAAATGATCAAAACGTGATGCGGGTCCGGGCTCAATTATCAGATCTTCTCGTTCCCTTAGTGTCTTGACGATCAAAGTCTTTAGAAAGTTCATAACTTGAACAGCATACATCAGTGCAGTCAATGGATCCGCCATCTGCGATAACAAAGGTTATATACATCACGCGAAGCAGAAAGTTCATTCAATGATTAAGGAACTCTGGGACCTTGACAATGTACCTGAGTCATGTTTGGGGCAAACACCATGGCAATATTACGAGCATTCATCTTATTGAGATGTTCAAGTTGAGCAACATCAGCCATTAGGTTTACTGCCCAATTCATCAACGATGCTTCCGTTGGTGGGAGCAGCCTCACGAGCCGAGCACAATCTTCTTCTGACTGCGCTTGCATCACCTGTTCCGGCTCAATTGAGTCCAGTACCCCATTTGGAAGTTCTCTAAACCAAGCCTACACATCAACAGAGAACAACAAATTCTTTGACTTTCAAGGTCAAAAAGAGCTAAATCCTAAAGTCAACATGTATTGATTTCAATGCACTAAATAACAAAATAATTCCTGATGATATATGGAGCCATGGAGAAGGAGGTACAAGACAAAAAAACCTTCATATCACATGGTGTAGTTGTTCCATTTAAAGAACAGCTGTACATACATCAATGATACTTCAATGTATGTGTCGAAATTAATGAAAGGCAGTTGCATACATTAATAATAACCACGAATAACAAAAAGGATTGGCAATGATTAACGGTGGCTAGATAAGAACTTGATGTGTATATAATCGTTTGAGAAAAAAAAAACATAATATATGACGTATAAAAGTGGACCCCGTAATATAACACATGTATGACGGGAAAGTTTTAGAAGTGTCTTTGTCTGCTAAATATAACAGGAAAGTTTTAAAGTCAGTGACGATAACAAGTACCTTAATAAGACCAGCTAAGCTGTGTACATCAATGTTCTCGGGCACCTCTCCTCTGTTCAGTTGTTCCCTTATTTGCTCTTCTTGCCCATTATCGCCGTTGATTCTAAAGATTCCCTCTGCCTGAAATTTGATGAGAATATGACACTTTTTTTCTAGTTCAAAAGATGCTTGGGAATATTCAGGAATTCGAATATTTGTTCTCGTGAAAGTGTTTTTTATGGAGATCAACGGATCCAAATGCAATGGATATATGAAATTTGATATACGGATACACACCTGAAGACCTCCTTGAGCATACAAGCGTCTTTGCATCATTAGAAGAATTGTGGGCACACTATTTCCTCTAGAGTCAAACGAAAGCTGCATAGACTCGGTTGAAACCCCAAAAACACTTGTGCTGCAAAAAGAAACCGAGTTAAATCCACTATTTATTAACATTGCCAACAAGAAACCAAAAACACATTTTTTCTGTTACCGTATTTGGTAAGGGATCATGATCAACTCTGATCTTCTTAAACCTAACCGAATTTTAAAATGCAAGCGCTGCAAACCAAGACTCCGCACCCAAAGAGGTGCACGGTGAACCTTCTATTTTCTTAATCTATTATATTCATTGTCAACAAAATCTTCAAGAACGCAAACAATGATTTTTGAAAAGATTTTGCTAACCAACTATTGACACTCCCCATGTTTAAAAAAAGGCTTTTTTTAAAACTGCAAAAATGTAAGCTTGTACAGAAGTACTTATTAATTATCTCTACTTCTATACACTTTGTAATATTTATATGATCTAACAAAAATTTATCATTTTTATTAGAAATGGTAGTAATTTTAACACAAGAGAAACAAATATGGAAAATTGTTAGTTTCAAGTAAATAAGAATGTAACTGGCATAATAATTAACAATTGTGGCTAAAATAGATTCAAAAAGAATGGGCAAAATATGCAGCCAATATAAGAACTACTGAAAGACATAAATTCATTCACATATATACACATAAAAGATCTAATATTATGAGTGTGAACTTCCATTTGCTTGATCAAGAAATGCAAATCACATGCCACACAGAGATCAAGGTCAAACGTACTACTATAAAAACACAAAATTAATTAGATTTTATATCAAAATTCAACCTGGACTTTCAAGTTTGCTCAGGGTATCAATTTTTTTCCAAAAATCGAAGAATCAACATTTTCAATGTCAAAATTGGTAAGCATTTGACCTGAAAAAAGTCAACGTGCATCTTTCTTCCACCAAAAATACACTTAAATCGCATTGAGTTAGGGTTAGCTTGAAAACCAATTACCACACCCATTTTCATGATCCAAGATTCAGAAAGAGGAAACCACACCCAAATAATAAAATCTTACAGAGCAGTACAGTACAATTCAACAATGCATAAAATGAGGAAAAAGTAATCAAGAAACACAAATCTGGCACCTGGAGACCTTCTTGAAAAGCATACCAATTACGATAAACATTATATTAATGATGCAAGATTCATACAAGCAAAACACACCCAGATTTAAAAAAAAAAAAAAAAAACAATTTACAGCGTAGCACAGTACAAGTCAGCATAACAAACCTGGCACTCGGAGGCCTTCTTGGAACCTCAGGTTCAAACTCAACAGGCAAACCAAGAAACCCATTAAACCTATCGAAAGTAACATGAGCGACATGCCTAACATTTGTAGGCACTCCAATCTCCATTTTTGAAGATTTCTTTGAGTTGTTATTATCACAACAAAACTCTTCAAATTTCACACTATTACAAGAACCCACAAGTGATTTCCTAAAAACAGTCACCACCACACCCAACAATGACAACTCTCTTTCCTCCTCTACTTCTCTCTCTCTCCTTTTTCTTCTTTCTCTTTCTACCAAATACAAATTGGGACAAGGGTTAATAAGGGAAGAAGAAGGAAATTGATTATTTGTTTGTTGGAGTAACCCATCATTATCATCTAGTGATATCAAAGAGCTTTGAGAAGAAGATATCTGAAGTGGGGATTGTAGTATTTCTGTCATTTCAACAAAAAATAAAATGATTTTTCTTCAATTTCTTGAAATTTTGTAACTTGGGTTTTAAGGGAAGGCAGAAATCTTGAATGGATTGATGGGTAATCTAGGGTTTTTTTAATGGGGTTTGGTGAATTTGGGAGATTTGGGGAAGAATGTAGGGAGGGGAATACAATGAGTTGGATTGAAGCAAGGATTTTGGATGGTAACAAGTGAACATCAGAAAGATTAAATAATAAAATTTCTGTTCTTTTTTCTTCCACTAAGGTACCACTTTATCCTACTTCAAGGTAAATTTTCACCATAGAAATATTTCCTAAGTTCAGATATACTATGTTGCAATAAGTTGTATTTTGTGCATTGATACCTGTACAAATTTCCTCTGTTTGAAATTTGTAAGTCTGAAAAAGGTAGTATAGATGGAAAGATCCACATAACTAAATAAGATTATGCATTTATGCTGCTTTTGTTAAACATTATACATTCATCACAAAAAAGCAGAGTAAACGGTCCGCGGCCATTGCCAAACCATTAGGTTTATAAGTTTATTAGAGACTTTAGTCAATTATTATCATTTATTTTTGAAATCTGAATTAGTAATTTAGTTGAGGTACTTTGATATGCATTTGTGTAGACCTTTTATGTTTTTTAAATTAAATGTTATCTATTACTTGTATTAACAATAATTACAAGAAACCCATGTTTGGATCTTGAGATTATTAAAAGAAGTCTTGAGTTTATAATATTATATTTTATTCTTACATTTTCTTTGTATAATTCAAAAGGCATTTAAACACTTCAAAACCAAAGATAAAAACATTTTATTAATAAACTTATATTAAAACATGTGTGTTGCTCCTTGCACAACTTTAACCATCCATTGTGGTGAATTCAGCATTCCACTCTACATTGATTATCAGATTTGAATTGTTTTGTTTCTATTTTATTTTTTTAATTGCTGATTTTATTTATTTAAATATAGGCCTATCCTCTTGTTATGAACATGGGATGTTGTACACTTGTACATACAAATCTATATTAGCTTGTTTTAAAACAATAAAGGATAAATCATAATATCAACTTGTATTCTCACCATAAGGCTTGCTTTCATTTTATACTTCATGTAAGAAAAGTTATACATGCAAATGACCAAAAAAAAAAATCTGAACTTATGAATTTTATAATCAATCCATTTAATTTATAATATAAGTACATATCACTTACTCTGTATAAGTTGGAGATAGTGACGGATCTATAAATTTTTTTAACACGAGAACAAACTTCAAAACTCAAAAAGGTTCTTATGTTATCAAGAGTTAAATACATAAATTAATTATAATATTAGGACAAAGTTAGCAATATAACTTAAAATTATATATATATATATATATATATATATATATATATATATATATATATATATATATATATATATATATATAGATTTGGGTTCAAATGAGTACCATTAGTTTTGCGGAGTACCGGAGGTACCTCGCTTAAAACCATTTTTTTTGAAATTTTTTTTCATAATCATGTTTAAATTAATAATATAAGACTACTTGCAAAAAATCACACCTAAACACACACTAGAACTATGTGAAACGTGCAAGTTCACATGAACTGCACTGTTGTGAACGTATGTTCACAGCTAAGCATGTTCACATGAATTTTTTCACGTTCACATGACTTTTAAGAGGCTAGAAAGTGTGAATGTGTGTAATCTTTTACGAATAGGCTTATATTATTTGTATCTAAATTAATATGAAAAAAATTACAAAAAAAAAACTTTTTTCCGGAGCATGTTCACATCTTAAACCCGTGTGTTCACAGGTACTCACGGTACTCTGCATTTTTTAGGTACTCACACGAACCATATTCTATATATATATAATAGAAGAACTTTGACACACTCCCATTGCCCCAACCATGAGATTAAGTATTGTTTTGATCATTCAACTTTCATATTTGTCTCATTTTTCTATTAAACTATTTTTTTTCTTGAATTAACCAATAAACTTTAGTTTACTGTTTTATTTTAGGAGAAATGAATAAAAGTGATGGCTAAATTAGTACAAAGTATGATAGTTCAGTGGCTAAATCAAGACAATTTACAGTGATTAAATCGGTAAAAAAATGTTTATTGGCTAAATATGTATACAAAAATTAGTTTAATGGCAAAATTGGAACACAAATAGTTTAATGTCTAAATCGAAAAAAATCTAAAAGTTAAATGGTCAAAATTGTACTTAAACCTTAAAACATATCGATCTTAGTTCCCAACTAGCATATTCCTATAAGTACACTTACATAATTGTTAAATTCATAATCTAAAACTACTTGACTTTAAAACCATAGCATGTAGTAGTTAAACGATTGAAAAATAATTTTTAAAAGATATGATGTCTAACTGTCTATCTCCTTTTAAGGGACATGTTCCCATATATTGGTGTTAATGTTTGAAGGTTTAGTGAAATTAAATATAGAAAAACTATTATTTTTCAAATTATATTAAACATTTTCTGATTATATAAAGTAAAAGATTCACAAAATTTCAACTTAAATGAATAAAATATATTGAAATGAAAACCTGAAATTGGAATTTTATGTAATTAAAACATATAAAATGTATTTTATTATCTTGATACATATTTTATTATGGTAACATGTGATGAATACTTCATATATAACTTGCTTAGCACATAATATGAATAAAATAAATGGTTTCTTGTGATCCTAACCCTAGTAAAGAGTAAAGAGTGTTAATTACTTTAACCTATATCCCATTTTTCCCACCCAAAAAGAGCTACATGTTTTGTGTAAGGGTGTTTGGTAAAAGTGTTGCAATTGATCATTTTTTAAGGGTAGATTTGGGACCAAATTGCATCATTACCTAAGCACACTTATGGGTTGGTTTAGTGCTAATTAAGCATGGGACATCATTAATTATAAAAAACTTTGTTCTTAAAAGTATTAATCATAACTATTATATCTATTATGTTTTGGCTCAATGGCTCCTCCTACTTTGTTTATTTATGGTCTAACTAATCAAAAGACTCAAGAGGAGTGGGAGTGGAAGTTTTTTCATCTCTTTTTAGAATTTTAAGTTTTTCATTTTTTTTTTTAAATAAACAAATTTACTTTTTCCTTAATAGTTTGTTTACGGGCTTCCTTTTAGTTCGTTCTACTTGAACAAACAATTCACCACATGTTGGATTTTTTTAAACCCATTGTCTTAATCAAAACTAAATAACATGACTTTGCAAATTCTGTCTTTTCATTTCACCATAACAAAATGAAAAGGAGAATACCCAAGCCACCTTTGTCAACACAAGAAAGATTGCAAAAATCGGGTTCAACAAACAAAATCAAATAGAAACTAGCAATATTCAACTTGGTTTTTGACACTCGAGTTATTCAAAATATGGTTCTCAATCTTATCTGAAACGAGTACTAAACCAACCTTTTCTTTAAGGTTAATTTGTTAAGAATAGAAACAACTTTATGCGTTTTTAGCATTTATAACAATATTATTTATTTTTTTATCATTAATAACATTAACTTTTATATTTTTTATCATTTGTAAAAAAAATTTAAAAAGTTGCTATAAATAATAATAATAAAATACAAAAGTTGATGTTATTAATTTTGAAAAATATAAAAATTGATGCTACTAATGACAAAAGAAAATAAATAATATTGTTATAAACGATAAAAAAATTAAAGAGAATTGATCATTTTCTTTACATCAAAAGACAAACATATGCTTTTCATGCTTAAAAGATGTCATAATCCCAAATTTGTTATTTTGTTTTTTTTGGTCAGTCCACTTTTCTTTTCTACTAAACTTTTGGAATGATGCATGAGGTTTATTATATCGTCGATATTTTTGTTGTTAGGGAACCCTACAGGATCATGCAATAATGACTTGTACCATTTATATAAATATGTATTGTTTTTGTTTGTCATAAGGCTAACACGAACAACTGTTCGGTACATATTCATCATTAAGGTTCATTCTAAAAAAAATCTATTATTTACTTAGTTTTATTAATAATTAAACAATTTTATTGACTTGTAAAGTTTTTAGTTTTAATACTATATAATTTAAATTGTTTGTCATTAGTTTATCACTTTTACTTAGATTTGGCTTATTTTGAATATACGCCGTAGTCATATCCAGAGTTACACCTTTAAGTTTTTGTCCGGTCCAAAAATAATTAGACCGGCGTTGCACAAATCAAAGAAGCATGGCAGAAAATTGGGGGAAAGTAGAAAAGTAGAACCAACCGCTCCCACCTTTTCTGAAGTGGAAGCCATTATAATAATAGCCGTTAGGACTCTTTTCACTCAATTCAGACTGATCAAATTTTCAAACCAAAATTTTGGGAAAGAACCGATTATACATAATTACATATAATTTAAATAAATACCAAGACACTCAACATTGATCAAACGAAAGTTACAACCATTTTTAAGTCTGTAAACAAATGGAATACGAATATGTTTATATTACTATTAACAAATGACATGATTTATTGGATTTCATAAAAATGAAATGGTTTCCATTCATTTACTATCTAAAAGAACGAACGTAAACAAACTACAGTCCATAACGAACTAACATGAACAAGAAAATCCATTCATTTGTCGTTTATGTTATTCATTTGTCTTGTTAAACTTATACAAACTAGCAAAATTAGCCATTTGTGTTTGTTTGGTTAATTTTAAACAAATGAATGTGAATAAATTTGTTCGTTTAGTTCATTTTACAGCCCTAAAATCTTGTTCAAACCTAACAAAAACAGTGGAGACATGTGACATGAACACATTTCAAGTTAAAACGTGTCAAAGAATCAACCAAATGACACAACGATTGCCTTCAAATCGAATTTTTATAGTAACCATACAGGCTTTTGACACCGTTATCTCAACATTCAATATGCAGGATGTGCCCATCTACAGAATGAAAACACCATAAAATGCCAATGAACAAGGATTCAACTTATCAAAGAGCTACAATCTTACTTGTTACTACTTTCTACCGAGGATTTCTCAACCAATAATAAATCAGCATAGAACCAATCATGCTAATCAAGAGGTACCATACCATATACTGCTACATCTACTTTCCAGGAAAGAAAACAAGCCATTGTACAATTACTGTGCTCTACTGACTGGCTCGAGCGCTTCAACAGTCACCACACTATTCCCTCTAATAACCTGCACACAAGGGAAGGAGGAAATGAGTTCAATTTTATGATATTAGACTGGGCTTGATTCGTAATAGGGCCTTACCACCATGCCAATATCATTTTTCTCTTCACCATTCACTTCCATTGTGTTGTCGATGACAAGGTTCATGAACTGGTCAAAACCACGAAGTGTCCCAACTACCGTCCGATTGGCATTCAGCTTGACTGCGATTCAAGATGAAAAGAACAAGTCAATTGTACATCACACCTACATCAAAATAAACAAACAATACGTAACGCATAAAGAAGCATAGGTCGTATCAAGGGCTACTAAAACTAAAATACTAAAAAGGTACTTGGTTGGCAGTTATCCCTCATAAGGGTGGCAATGGTAATGAAATATAATGGTTGGTCTTATATATAATGCAATCATTTATTACCTACAAATTGGGGATTTGGGGTCATGAAGTTCATTATCCATGTCACTTAATTCCCATTCCCAAACCCTTTCACAAAATCAATACAATAATAATATCAACTATCATTCTTAGCATTTCCATTCCCAATCCCTTTCCCATTCCTCGGGTTCAACCAAGAGCCTCCAAAAAATGATTAATCAGAAAGAAAAAAAAATTGTAATAGCTCACTAGTATATCTATGAAAATGCATTCTAATCCACTTAATGGTGGCAGCATTTTGCTGGTTAATTTTTATCCAGTTTGACTCCCTGAATCCGCTAAATATTCATTCAACCACGATATACAATGATTGAACATGATTACATGACACCAAGTGGAATCTTGGTTTTAAAAGGCGCGCTTGAGGCGCACTGAGGCGCGGGGCGCATAGAGGCGCAAAGGCTAGGGCATCGCAGCAGTGAGGCGCGGTGGTGTCCAGAAGGCGCACTGAGGCGCTGGCAACATGCGCTTTTTGGAGCTTCAGAGCCTCTGCGCTTCAAGGGCTTCCTGGACATCCCGAAGTTTGGCCTAAAAAAGAATACGGGCATGAAAAAAAAGGGTACGCAGCTTAAAAATCTAAGTCAACGATTAATAAACCCTACATAATTTTTTTCTTTATCGGTTTCCCTTCCAACTGGACGTTTCTTCTTCTGGTTGCTGGCGCTGCTACGTGGCTTGGTCTGCTACGTTTCTTCTGCTACGTCCTTCCAGGTTTTGCTTATTATTTTCTTCGATGGCTTCTCTTCTTCTTATCATCTCTCGAAATCAAACATCTCTGCACTTCTGCTGTCTTCCTTGTCTCTGTTTTGATTATGTTGTAGTTATTTTTATAAACTATAAGTATATATATAACCTACTAAATGTTTGTTAAAGGATTTTAAGTTTTTAAGTTTCTTATTTCATGATATGTTTTGGTAATTATTATCCATCAGAATTATGTGACTTTTGTTGGTATGATATGAATATATGATATATTTTGGTATTTTGGTTAAGGTAGCATTATTGTCTTATTTTGTATGAACATTATTGTCTTATTTTGAATGAAATATGAAATATTTTGGTATTTGATTAAAGTGGGCCTCGCGTCCGTGATGCGCGCGCCTCGCTTTGCGCCTCGCGCCTCGGGCTCCAGGACCCTTTGCGCAACGGTGCGCCTCGCGCCTTTTAAAACCAAGAGTGGAATGAATCAGTTGCAACGTTTTACTTGTTAGTTTTTGTACTTCAGGTTCTCGAACAAAATTTCTCACAAAATACTGCATTACTTCTCACTCCCTTGGGACTAGATATGTTCTGCTACATGTTTCTGATTCTACTTATTCAAGATCCAAACTTACAAAGGCTGTGGGTTCAACTTGAAAGAATGTTAATATAACCGAATTTGCCAACTTGCCACACTTTTTAGTACGATTACATATCACTTCCCCTTTTTCTTAACAATAGATTAGAACTTGCACCACTAATTAATCACAATCAAACAAATTTCAGACTCACTAAATTCATGGTTCTTCAATCAAAAAGATCGCCTGATCAATCATCAACATATTACCCATTTTGGAATTCAAATGAAAGTAAAGACGATATTGTAGGGAAGATGATTGTTAAAGTTCCAATTGAGAAAATGGAATACAACTGCCCACCTTCCCCTTGTCAGATTATTGTTGCAGAGAACTCTTTCGAGCAAAGTGCACCAATTAAGCACAATGCCGATACACACTATCCCTGCTTCAGTTTCACTCACTTTTTGCACACATCAAGAATCATAAAATCAAACATACAAGTTTCAATCAAAACATTAAAGCACAAAATGATTTTCTTTATCTGACCTTGTTGACAACCACAAGCCATAACATGATTTTTTCAGAAAGAAGGTAACATTGTCTAAACCATGTTTAAATTTAAGTAGAATAAAAAGAAAACCCTATTAACATTTTATAACAACATGCTTTCATCTAACGACTGTCTCAACGTTACACACGGTTGACTGACAGAAACCTTTACTACTGCTTCATACGTATATTAAGAAACACAAAAATCACTTGAGAGTTGAGAGTAAACATGTTAACGAAACAACGGTAACTCATAACAAAACTAAGTAAATATCGAAATGAAAAGAGAGAACTCACTTTGTAGTTGCTTATCCATGTACCTGTGTAATCCAATAGAAAATTTAGAAAAAAGAAGTAATTAAAGAGATATCAAAGGAATCTAAGAAAGAAAAACAAAATTGAGTCGAAGAAATGTAATTGAATGGCACCAAGAGGTTACTTTTTAAGATCTGGAGGTTGACCTGATCTGCTCATGGCGGAGCCTGAAAATGTAGACGGCGAAGATTCAAGATGATGACGGCCGACAAGTGAGGGCGCCTTGGTTGAAGAATGGATAAATCAGAGAGGTTTATAACCGATGAGCCCGACCTAAAAAAGTTTTAGCCCAAAAATGTCATTTTGTGGGTTTCTTTTGGGCTTTTGGGCTATACACGATAAAAAATACGATACAACGGGCTGAGTTCAAGTCCTTGCGGAATCGAACGAACGGGTTGACTAATGAATTATTTAAAAAAATAAACAAAATACCAATAACGGTGATGTGGGTAAAATAAAGGTTGATGCTACTAATAATAAAAAATAAATAATGTTTTTATAGATAATAAAAAAATCACAAAATTGTTATTATTTTTAATAATTGACCATTCTTTATATAAGCATTCATATATACGAACAAGTGTTTGTAACATTATTCATATGATTCAAAGTGTTTGTAAAAGTGTCCGCAACAAGATTTATAATATTCAAAAGATTTATATCAATATTTGTAACAAGATTCGTAAGATTCATCAAATTCATAAAAATTCAACCAAATTCATAAGATTTCAACAAGATTTATCTATTAATGGAAAGTTTATTAGTATCTGCAACAAGATTCATAGAATTCAAAGTCACAAATGTTCACAACGAATAAAGTTTTCACAAAAAATCTTGTGTATTCTAAAATATGTTTTTTTTTCAATTGGCAAGTTTAGATGTGTTAAAATTTTGTGGAATTTCAATTGCCTGGAAAATTGAGAGTCGTGATTCACTTTCAGATTGAAATATTTTGACGATACAATCAAAAGTTCAACCGAATAACACTCAGGTAAAACCAGAACAAAGAATTTGAAGTTATGAAAATCTGTATCTAACTTATTTGCGACCAAAAAATGAGAGAAAACTAGCCTCATAAAACTGGCGCGAAAACCAACTACCGTCGATAACCAACAGACACAACGGTTATTGACGGGAAATTCTACCGGGTCAAATAAATCATATGCTCTGCCCTTTGGAACCCGCCAGGGATAGACCCGGCTTCAGGGGGTGCTGCCCCCGGACTCCCGTTGTTTTGGGGCTTCGCCCCTGACTACCAGTTTATTCTAAATTATGATAAATTCAAACAAGTATGCATTCCGCCCACCTTTCACTTATTTGATATATATCAATATTATATCAGTCACCAAATTAATCCCATTACACTTAAATAATATTGGTTATACAAATCATTAACAATATATGAACCAGTCGGTTTTGACCGGATTTATTCCAAGAAACAAATAACAAAAAAGAACAACCATTTAAGAAACACAAGAAAATACAGTGTGTCTGTATAATTTAAAATTATGATAATATTTACTTACTATTCAAATGATAAAATATTTCAATTTATTATACATTTTCACACTTGTTATTATATTTAAAGATGATGTTTGATTCAGTAAAATGATAGAGAACTGAATCAATTAGGTTATAAGTCTTTTAACTAATGAAAATAACATATAGATGAAGATTTACAAATTTAATTTAGATGTGTTATTTTTGTTCCAATCCTATCAACTAACAATTGATACTTGATAGTCGTTAAAATTATTGATTAGTTAATTGGAATTAGTAGGTCAATCGTATTTTCATCTGATAAAAATGGACAGTAGACAATCATATTTTTATATAAAATTTTAAATTAACTAATAGTATGTAATAGGTCAATCACATTTTTTTAATTTAAACATTTGATATTCTCGTTAAAATACAATTTTCTTTCAAATAAATAAATATTTAAAGAGGAAAAACCAAGCCCAAGAATACTTCAATTTCGTCGAATCATACCATCCATATTTGTTTGAACCCATAATACTACAATAAAATATATTTTGTATATAAAATAATAATTCTTATATTAATTCTTTTTATGTTGATTCACACTAACAACAATATATAAATTAACAAATTGACAGCCAAAAAATTTGAACTCTAATCATAGTTTATAGTCCATGCCATCTAAGTGACAAATACATCTTAACCAATCAATTATTGCACCAATCTAACGATTCATTGTCAACCTATTTATATATCGCTTACAATACCCATCTCCATCAAAAGGTTTCGAATCCATAATGTCGATTTATTATCAAGTTTTTATCGGTCTAAACATGTTTATAAGAAAGATTTGTTCTATTAAGAAGCTTGCCAAGAAAGCGACATATAGAAGAAGACACCTCCTTTGTGAAGTGTTTTACGTTAAAGAAGAAAATTTGTTAAGATACGACGTTGAAGGGTACCGCCTCTCTACTACAGCCACCACCCCAAGAGGGTTTTTGGCGGTTTACGTAGGTGATGAGAGACGGCGGTTTGTGGTTCCAACACACTGTTTATCTCATCCACTCTTCAAGATTTTGTTAGCGAAGGCATCTGAAGAGTTCGGGTACGATCAAAAGAATGGGTTGGTAGTGCCATGCAGTGTCCAAGCCTTTCAAGAGGTGGTTATGGTGATGAAATGTTGTCATGGCATGTTTGATTTTGGACACTTGGTTGAGGAATTTATATTTTAATGGGATTTTTTCTCTTCTAAACACTAAATTATAAGACCTCGTAAAATTTGAAAAGTAAGCTTATATAATGTGACATATAAAAGTTTTTATTATTATTATTTTTTTTTTTTGGTTTACTACTCGCTTTCAATAGGCCTATTTTTTTTTAATCTTGACATCTACAAGTATTGTTTCTATCTTACCATTATATGTGTTTAGATATTAAAAATGTGAAAAATGAACATCCAAGTACATCAACGATTTAAAAGATTGATCTCCCTTTGGAAATTTTGTGCTAGCTCCGTTTGTGCTCATCGCCCGAGGAGGAAATCGCTTGCTAGCATCGATGGGTACTTGTCTTTGCATTGCTTGATCTTCCTTTTTTGATTGAAAATAGCTAGTGCCTACATAACTCGATCCTTGCTTGTTTACCAAGCCACACCCGTCTGAAGTGAATCCTTCAAAAGAGCCCTTTGAATCCATTATTAGCTGCCTAAACCTCTTTTCCTTCTTTTCTAATTGACCTCTAAAGAGATTCAAGCCAATAGGTACCAATTCAAAATTTTATTCAATCGATCCGACCCGAAATTACATGTGTGTGTCCACACATACATACACATATACAAGCTTGATCGTGTGGTCTATCGTGTAACATTAATTGTTCATCATCCTTTTCTAATAGCAGTTCTTTCTTGAAACAACTCATGATCTACATATATTATTATGACTATAAATAACATAAAACGGTTTATAATGAAAAACAACTAGTTAAACTAAAAAGTATGTGATTTAAAGCTAAAAATAAAACTCAATCAAATCGATTTTAAACCTAAAAATGTAAAAAAGAAAAACACCATAACCCTAATATTAATATACAAAATTTAAAGATCTTTAAAAGGAAAAAAAATAAAAAATTGAATTAACCTAGCCCGAACCTACCAAGTATGCAAAGCCCATTTGGAGTTTCTTTAGATGGTCCATTTTCGCCTATTAAAATTTACACACCAAAGCCTGAACATTTCACAAGTGTAGATGCGATGGAAATGCCACTGTTTTTGTCCACATTTTTGAATCATAGAGTGGGGAATGGCTTCATGCGGAAAGACCCATGCGCGTGACGTGCGGCCCCAAGCTAAACACCATTCCCCTGATTTGCGCCACACCAAAATACCCAATTCAGCTTCACGAGGCCGTTCAGTTACGCTGTGTTCCTTAACACTGAAAAGTGAGAGAAAGTGAATGGAATCGAATGAATCGAAGGGATTAAGAAGAAACATGTTTTTCAATTTTTTTTAAGGATGGAAAGGAAGGAAACAGATGGAAATTGTCCCAAATTTGTTCCGTCCAGATTTGAGAAGACAATAGTGATTTGTGAGGGGAAGGGCTACAAGCGTGTTCTTGAGTCTTCTTCTACCTCTTGTCTTTCTCTTCTTGCTCTTTCCTCTCTCTTTTTTCCTCCCATTTTCTTTCTTTTAATGAGTTTTCAAAGAACAGCGTTAGGGGGAGAGAAAGTGTGTAATACGAAAGAAAGAAATTTTTTAGGGTGAAAAATGAAATAAAATAAAATAAAATAAAATAAAATAAAATAAAATAAGGTGATTTGAGGAATGTATATTGACTTCATTTATTCTCATTTTTTTGATTTTCTCATTTTTTTTTCATACCAAACACCCATTAAAGCTGTTAAGGATTTTGTTTAATTGTTGACTTGTTGCTTGTATTCTCTCTATAATTAAGCTTTCTCAAATTTTTTCCTTAAATACATAATTTAATCAAATATGTTGTTATAATAATAATAATAATAAATAAATGTGTAAAATAAAATTTCTGAGGAGAAATAACTTTCCTAATTAAACTACCAACAATTAATATAAAACATAAGTATATTTTCATAATCGGATCACGGATGAGGCATGATATCAGCGATAAGATTGTACGTGCATCATTTTCAACTAATGATATAATTATAAAATATTTGATATGGCATGATATAAACTTTTTGGACGTTTGAAGATAAAGTTAATAAATTTTTTTGACATTTCTGTATATTCACATATATATAAATATATTATATTACTAGTTTATGGACTCACGTTGATACGTGGATAATATTTAACAATTAATTTTTTACATAAAATGTATGTAAACTTTACATTAAACCGATATAAATATTAATTTCTAAAAGTACAATACAAGAAAAATATAAATAATATAGATATTATTTATCTATTTTTTAAATATACGTGAATAATAGTTATTTTTAAACATTATTTTAGGTTTTTTTATTTCGAAATTAATATGTAAATAGTAATTATTTTATGTCAGAAAGTGGATAGAGTTAATTAGTTATTAATGTTTATAAATATTAGAAATAATGAATTGTACTTATTTTAGAAATAATATAATAAAATGTATTTAATTTTCGAAATAATGAATTGTATTTATCTTTTATCTTATTTTATTTAAAAATAATAATATGTATATATATTTTTTAATAAAATATGATTATGACATGTGACAATTTGTGTTATGGATTATACGTTATACTTTTTTACAATTTATGTGAAAATTTGCAAATCATCTAAGAAGAAACGTTGATTAATGATAAACAAACATCATACTCTAAAAAAAATATTTGACGGTATGATGCGGTGAATATTCAACCTCTTGAAATTAGAAACAAACAATAATCAATAGTCAACAATAAATTTATATTGTTAATATATTGCCAACTTCTTCAGTTAATTAATTTAATTGTTTCTAGCTTTATAAAAAGAAATCTCAAAAGCTGAGATTTAATAAATCACCACACCATAAAATGATAAAATCATACAAAGGTTTGTTTCTTTATAAATTATTCAAGTCAAAACATCAATATGTTGCATGACTCGTGCATAAACACATACAGAAAGTATGGAACCGTATGTTTGAAAATAAACTAAAGTGTTGTAAGCATGCCATGTAGGGATCGCATAAAAAACCAAAACCGATGCGAAAACCGATTAAAATAGTACAGGTTTTTGCTGAACCTGATTATTTTTAACGGGGATGAGATTTATGATACCCGCTCTGATTAACCACCCGATTAAAACACCAATTGAATTCCCGATTACTTATTACATAATAATAAGTATTTTATTCATAATTTAAATTGTATGTGTACCTTATTCTTATATTTATCTCATATAATAACAACTATATTATAATATTTTGTTTATGCTTTTATTCATTTTTGTACACGTTTATTGTTTGAATCACTAAAAAGATTACTTGTTTAGGTTTAATAATAATCTCGAAATAAAACTTCACTGTTTAACTAAATGTTTGTACGTTATAGCTAGATTCCCAGAATTCTCGCGGTTTTTCCCGCCTCCACGACGAGGATCCCCCGTTAAGGCCCCCACGGTTATTTTGAATGGAGACGAGATGACCAATCAACATCTCATTGCCATACCTAATGCCATGCAACTATCTAATTGAAACCCAACCAAACTTGAATTTTAAAATTTTGGAATTTAGAACCGAACCAAACAATACCACTTCGGTTTGCTACGCTTTGATTTTATCCTGACTTATCATTGACAAAATAAAAAATCAAACTGGATCGACCCAAACAAAAACTAACCATTTAACCAATGATAAGTCAGGATAAAATCAAAGCGTAGCCCGAAGTGGTATTGTTTGGTTCGGTTCTAAATTAACAAAAACTAACCATTTAACCAAACAAGATCTATAATGTATGTGTATTCCGAAAGGATTATTGGAAACAACATATATATATATATATATATATATATATATATATATATATATATATATATATATATTAATTAAAGAAAACAACTAGTGTCACGTGTCATTTTCCTATCATACCAACATTTTGTTTTCTGTCTTTTAGTGTATGTTTAGTTAATGAAATTTTTCAAAACTTCCATTTCACTTTTTAAAAAAAATGAAAATTTGTTTACTTAATAACAATTTCTTAAATTTTTATTTCACTTTTTAAAATATCATAATCTCGCACTCTCTTACTTTGTATTACCTACCATATATTTACTTTTAAGACTTTTTCTATCTTTTGTAATCACCTATCATATTTTTCTTATTTTATAATCACCTATTTCTTTCTTTCTTAAAACTAAAATTTTATTATTTTAAAACAAGTTTTCACTTTCTATAGAAACTCTTGTTTTTTTTTTATTGAAAACTATAAAATTGAAAACAAAAACTGAAAAATGACTAATTTTCGTATAATAAACACGATCTTACCTTCCATAATTACATGTCTTATTGTCACTAATTTATTCATTATTAGTATTAAAAATAATTAGTTATCAACTTAAATACATTCTTTTTTATCTAATATATAAATTAGTGGAGGAAACTTTTAAATGATTTTTAGATATTCTAATCTTTATTTTTAAACTAAATATTATACATTAATATATTTTTCTCATCACGTAAATTAGCAGGTCACATGCCAACGCCTCAATTTTGTCACATGTCAACCCTTCTTGTTAACATTACTTTACTTAGATTTTTCAAAATCTAGTATAACTTTAAATAAAATCAAATCCAATATACTCTAATCTAATCTAACTAATATAATAACTATTTATGGCTAATTTATTATAATTATCTTATACATCCTTTCCAACCCTACTTGTCTATACGGCTATACTTGTCTTACCTTCACTCTATTTCTCCACCCTATCTAATATCTATCCATGTTACCTTAAACAATGATAGTATTACAAATAAATAACTTTATTACTATATATAGTATTTATTTGCATATACACATATTTAAAAACTTTATTACTTGTGTAAATATTAATTCAAGTTATAATTATACATAGTTATGTGTTGCTATATATTTACATACACAAATATATTAAAGAAAAAAATATATCTTTTTCCCAAAAATCTTGTAGTCGTGTGTTTATCCATGTAAGAAGATATTATTCAATTACATTCTTAAAAAAAAAAAAAAAAAATGAAATACCGTCTTTCGAATACGTATGATGATTAGTATTAATACTTTACTTATTCATAACCACTTAAGCATATTGTTATAGCTTGAGTGAAAAACATTTGAGATTTTATACAATACAAATATCTTAATTTAACTTTTATTTTGATTTTTTCGGATAAACTTATGAATGGTCTAAACACGGTCATTGTTAAATGTGTAACCAAATAATCTTCTATTTATTCTAATAAACAAGTAAATAGTCTGTTATGTGTCATTTAATTAGACCGCCACTTAGGTTATTCTACTTCTGACACATGTAATTGTTTTTTCCTTTTGAAAAATTAAATTTCAAGATTACAATATCAATTTTAATAATTATAATAAAGATGTATACATTGAATCATAGTTTTTAAAACATAACCATACTATTTTATGAACCAACATATTACGTGAATAGTTTTTAATAAATAATTTTAATAACTATTATGTTTAAACTCAAATCAAATTACGTCAATAACTATATTTATATTTTTTAAAAAAGTTAATATTTATTTGTTTTAATATTATATATATATATATATGTATATAAAACAATTATATATTAAAATATATTCGCATATCATTATGCAGGTAAATAAACTGGTGTAATATTAACTCCATAGTGATGACTATGACTTAATAGTTGGAGTATAAAATAAAGGGGTCCTTTGTTAGACTCTCTTATGTTTGATTGTTTGAGTCAACTTGTGTTTAAAAAAAATAATGTAACATTATCATATAATAAATTAATATCATAAATAAATAAATAAAACAAAGTTATTGACTTCACACCTAACAATTAAACAAAAGTAAAAGGACAGGGAAACAAAGTTTAAAATTGAATGATTAGGGAATAGAGGGGGATTTAACTATTTAAGGCCAGACTCGTGGAATGGTACAAGTAACAATGGCTTTATTCTCTAACCATCAATCTTTATCTTTATCTTTAATTAAATAATGCTTCTAAAAAGGATCATAATAAGTAATTAAGTACCACGGCATATTTTGCTTTGCTTTCGGCCATAACACTTGTCCTCTCATCACCGGATGCTTATCCCATCATCTTAATCTTAATCTTAATCTTAAACTTATTCTAATCTTCATGTAAAATATTAACTACAATAATCAACCCCTAAACACCTTAACCTATCTATTTAATATATATATATATATATATATATATATATATATATATGTGTGTGTGTGTGTGTGTGTGTGTGTTGAGCGATGATTAATTTGAAGATAAATCGTTTGAGGTTCAAATTTCACTGGCCTCAACTTTCAGTAGGCCGTTCGTCTCTATTTTAAGATTGACGGGTTGTCGGGTCACATAAATTTTAGAAAATTTCACTATGAAAAAACCAAAAAGTTAGACAAACCAGGTTTCTTCATCTACTGCAGTTCATTGTGACCTAGTTCATTTTTTTATCATTGATGGTAATCATACGAATGATATTTCTTCGTCTTCATTGTAGTGGAAATCAATGTAAAAAAGCCATAAAAAAACAAACAAACAAAAAGTTCTTTTTTTGGTGAGACAGTACATGTAATAGTTTTTCATTTGTGCATTTTAAATGGGGTTTATGCATTATGATAAATTGTAGTACTATTATTCTGTCAGTAACTAGCAACCACATACTCTGGCTGTTAGAGTTTTAGATGAAATTAGATGATTAATTGCTCTCAAAACTCATCTATTTAACATATATATTCTTGAAAATCATTCATTTATGATTGAAAATGTTCCGGATAGTTCACTAAATTTACAATTCATTGATTTTACATATTGCATATTGTTCAATATAAATGTCGATTTGCTTCAAAAATCATTTGCTCACGTTATCGTTCTATGCTAAAGTATTATTTATTTTATATTTCTTATTTTGTTATTTGTTTGACTTGACTTACCATGTTTCCTATTAAATAACCGGGGCTCAAAATAGTGTTTTTGTTTAAGTATTTAGATGAGACATTTTTTCTATTGTTTCACCCTGGGCATTAAATACCCCAGGACTAACCCCGATGACAAATATAATTAAAATATAATTAAAGATAAAATATCACTATATGGCAAAAATTTGTTGTTTGAAATGATATATTTGATTTGGTTGAACTAGAAAGAAGAGACGGTTACTCTAATCCTACCGACAAAACCTATCACCTAAAAGAAAACATGTCAACTTCATGGACCACAAAATGCATATATAAAGCGATAGGTGCATATTTTAACATGTTAATACATAATTAATATTATTGTGATACTGATGTTTATAAAATTTGACAGACACAAAACATTAGTAACAAATAAAATATGTTGGCAAAAAGGTTATAACGTTCAGTATTAATTAAGAAACACTGATAAATTATTGAGATCCAAAAAATCTTATAAGAAGGACGAATGATAGTATAATAATCAATTCATAAAAGCTTAATAACTGTCTGGTATGTACTCACAACCGTCCAATGCATTAATTAATCGAGTGACATTAAATTTTCAGTCCAAAAAATGATATATTAAGAATTGTTTTGTTATTCAATATTTATATCCAGTGCTGTAAACAAACACGAACAATGATGTGTTCATATTCGTTCATTTAGTTTTAACCGAACAAATAAATAAACACGAATATAAATGAACACGAAATTTTCTTTTAAGAAATTAATCTTGTTCATGTTTTTTTTATGTTCGTTCGGTTAACTCATAATCGAACATAAACGATCATTAAATGAACATAAACGAACATAAATAAATACACAATTAAACGAAAACAAAGAAACATAAATTGAACGAACAAAGTCAGTGTTCATGTTTGTTCATCTAATTAAACATACACATATTTTTGTTTATGTTCATTCGTTTAATAAAATGAACGAACATAAACGTATTTCCCGCCGAATAGTTCGAACGGTTCATTGAATGTTCGGTTCCTTAATAGCTCTATAATATATCTTCATTATCAATTACAAAAATTATAATATCAGAAGATGAGAATAATGAGATCAAAAAATGTAATAAGTCGTAGAAGAATATTAGTGTGAAAAATACATTAGTTGTGTTAGAAGAAAGAACGAGAAATTTGTTTTACTTCTCAATCAAATAATCATTGTCTAATAATCTAATCAGACAACATAAAAAGTGATCGAGCAAGTATATTAATTTTTGAAAAAAAAATTTGAGACATTAATTTTTGACATTGCGATCACATGAAATTAGGACCGGCCCAGATAACCTAAAAACATGTCTTGAACAATGGTCTATGTATACGTGGCAATTTATTCATAATCAACTCACTGATACAAAACCAGATGAGTTCGTTTTCGTTAACTAGTGTACTAGTTTATTACCCACGTATTACATACACGAGTATTTTTAATATATATAAAAATAATAAATTAAAAGGTAAATATATAAATAGTATTTTTTAAATAAAAGTATATAAAAATGATATTATTATTTATTATTACCTATTAATTTTATATATTTCTAAATATATATGAATAGTAATTATTTTCTTATCTTTTTCTAAACTTATATTATATTATATTATATTATATTATATTATGATTAATAAGTTAGCAGAATATTAGATTTTGTTTGATTTGAATTCAAAAAATAAGATTATATTAGATTTGGATAAATATAATATAAATTTATTTATTTTAATGTCACGTGTCAATTCAAGTTGATAACACGTGGTTTCACATGAAATGAGTATGATTACTCTTTTATTAGTATTTATAGATTGGATATAAAATAACTTATAAATATCATTATTAAAAAGAATGCAAGTTTTAATACACGCACCATAAAGAAAAATATCAAATAACACGTGTCACCTCCAAGTTAAATAACAAAATAATATAATTTGTTATTATAAAAAAGTAAAACATAAATACAATTTATTATTTTTAAAATGATAAATACATTTTATTATTTTTTAATATGTAAATAAAAATAAATACAATTAGTTATTTTTAAAAAGATAAATACACTCTATTATTTTTTAATTTATAAATATATGTTTGTGTATGTATAATAAGGGAGAACACAAATTGTCTTATTATATCTGCACGTTTCATCTAAAAATATAAATACATTTCATTTAAATAAAATATAAATATAAATACAATTTATTATTTTCTGATACCTATAATATTAATAAATAATTAACTCTATCCACTATTTTACATTATCTAATAGTGTTATTTCTTATCATTATCTATTTGATATTTGTTAATGTTTAACTTATCTAAATCTAAACTTAAAAAACATATGTCATAATATTTATAATAATTTTCTTATATTATTTTAAATAATTAACATTTGTGTAGTTTTATTTTTATATAACCACACATATGGGTGATGGTGTACTTATCCCTTCCAAATTCATCATTTTGGACACCTCGACGCTACGCCAGCTTTTCTTTCTCCATCATTTAAATTTTAAAACATTGGAAAAAAACCTATCATTTTCAACTTTTTATCCCGATACCCATTGACTCAATTATTTTAAAGAGAGGAAGAGAGAGAGTGTGACTGAGTGAGGGAGAGAAAGAAGCCGCGGGAGGAAAGCCTCACCGCTGAAGGAGCGAAGAGCCAATGGGAGGGCGAGGCCGTTGGAGGAAGGATGGTGTTCCCATCAGGAAAATCCCCAATGGCAAGGCTGCCGGCTTCAACGGGGGATAGTACACCGGATGCTCTAAGAAGTGAGCAATAAAGATAGTAATTATATAATTAAAACGAAATTGGTTAGGGAATATTATGATGGTGCAAGAAGACACTATAAAGTACTCAAGAGTACCGCCCCAGATTTGTTGGTGGAAGAATCTTTCACGCACTCTCTTTCAATCACGCACGTTATGGTTGGTTGGGGACCCCCATTTTCATAGATTTAATAATTATGCTTGCCCTATTTTGACCCCTCATATCTTAACTTAAAATAATAACAATAATTGGTGTAATTTATTATAATACATGTCTTAAGTTTTTTCCAACATGTTTAAAAGATATTTGAGTTACACACACACACAGATATATATATATATATATAGGGGTGGGTTCAATGGAAAACCACTATGCACCGGAAAACTGTGGAAACTTACGCATACCGTCCGATTTGATGCATTTCATGAAAAACGCGGTGGCATGATCGTAAATAAAGTGACGCATCACGCGGGATTTTGCTGCATCACGCGGGAAATTTGATACATCACGCGGGATTTTGATGCATCATGCGGGAAATTTGATGCATTTGTGGTGGTGCAGTGCAGTTTTCACAAGTTTTCAGGTGCATTATGCAGAAAGACAGTGCATCACGCGAGAATTCGATGCATCACGCGGGAATTGTGATGCATTTGTGGTGGTGCAGTGAGGTTTTCCAAGGTTTTCCGATGCATGTTGGTTTTCCATTGAACCCCCCTCTATATATATATATATATATATATATATATACTAAATTTGATACAGAATTGTAAAATCATAAATTTGATGTTGAATATTCAAATTTATAATGTTTATTCGATGTTGACTATATAAAAATTCAAACGATTCAATGTTGAATATTTATTGTCGAATATTCAGACATTCAGTGGTATTCAAAAAATTTTGAAAAAAATATACAGTCACGTTTTAAAAAGGATAAAACTTTTGTTTTTATGGTATAAATTTTTTGTTTTAAAAGTTGATAATTTTGACCTTAATTTAGGTTTAAAGTTGGTTCAGCGCTTCTGCAAAAAATTTAGGTTCTTCAATTATTCTGCCTATATGTATTTTTGTAAGTATGTATGTATATAATAAAAGAGAACATAATTTGTCACATGTCGTCTCCACGTTTCACCTGAAAAAATAAATACAAAAATAAAATAAAATATAAGTATAAAATATAAAATAAAAGATAAATACGAATATAAAATAGGGTTAATATTGAAGAAACCCCACAGACTTTCATGTAATTATCGATTAAGTTACTGAATTTTTTTTCCAAGTGTTTAAGTCGCTAAACAAATTTTGTCTTATTCAAAACTATATACTTTTAACCTGCTACCTGCTTAACAGGTAAAACAGTTAGTTTCTCGAATAGTTTATTATTAAAAAAACCAACTTTCTTTTTCAATTTTCACGATTAAGTCACTGGATTTTTTTTGTTTAGGTCACTATACCGTTTACCGGTTAGTGACCTGCTAAACAGGTCAATATATATAGTTTTGAATAAGACAAAAATTGTCTAGGGGCTTTAACATTGGTAAAAAAAAGTACAATGACTTAATCGATAAATTCATGAAAGTTCGTAGGGTTTTTTCAATATTAACCCTATAAAATATAATATAAAATAAAAAATAAATACTACATAAAATGAAATATAAATACAAATACAAATATATAATAAAAAATTAATGCAACTTATTATTTTTTAAATCTTATAAATTTTAATAAATCATTAACTCTATCCAACATTTGTTTACATTTCTCATTATTTAATATTTATTATTACTATTTTGAATATAGTACAAATACATCCAAATTACATATTATATATAAATTAATTAAATATAATATCTAATTTTGTGTTCATTTATGTTCGTATTTATTTGTCACGTATGAATTCTGAAGATTTAAGACTATTAATTAAACCGTAAGTTTTAAATTAATTATATATTGTATTTAATTAATTTATATAACAAAGAAATTAAAATAATTTAATATTTTAATTAATTAAAATGAAAATTTATTTTTAAATACAAATTAAACATACTTATATTTGAATTGAAGTTTTTACAAGCAATGCACACACATACACACACGCATAGAGAGAGAAAAAAAAATTAAATTAAAATATAAATTAAATAATTGATTTTAATTAATTAAATTAAATATTTTTTAAAATTAAATGAATAAAATATTGATATAATTAAGAAAATTATGTTTTAGACTTTAATATCATAGTTTGTATGGAGTCCACCAATTAAATTTAAGACCTCATTTAAATTTTTTTTAAGATCTTAATAGTTAAGTCTGAGATGTAACAAATAATCTTAAATCTACTTAAGTATGAAATATAACAAATACCAAACATACATCACCTGTCATTTGATTATACTAATCTAAATTTAAATCTAACAAATCCATCTAATCTAATACAATTCAATCTAATATAATTATTCTAGTAAATAATTGACTAAATTATAAGTTTTTATAATTATTTTATAAATTAATCCATGTAATACATGAATATTTAATAAAAACAAATTACATAGAATGTATGTAAAGTGTGTGTGTATTATAAGATTATACTTAAAAAAAACTACTTTTTATATATATTTTATGTATTGGCTAATATAAAACTAGTTTATGTACCCACATATTATTTGGATAAATTTTAATAAATAGTTTCTTATATAAAGTTTATGTAAATATAAAATTAAAACATACAAATATTAAATGTTATTAAAAAAATAAAATAATAGTATTGTATTTCATAGAAAAAGAAAGTTGGTTTTTTTTAATAATAAACTATTCAAGAAACTAACTGTATTACCTGTTAAATAAGTAGCAAGTTAAAATTATATAGTTTTGAATAAGACAAAATTTAATTTGTTTAGGGACTTAAATACTCAGAAAAAAAGTTCAATGACTTAATCGATAATGAATGAAAGTCCATACGGTTTTTTCAATATTAACCCTTATTTATGTTTAATATATTTAAAAAAATTATAACACATAATAAGTTTTTTAGTAGACACAATAAAGTGTATTTATTTTTTCTAGATGTTATTTAGTAATATTGTAATTTTTTTCATTTATAATAAACTCTTATTTATATTAATATTTTATTTGAAGTTTATAGATAAGTTTTTTTAAAGTTTTATATATAGATATTAAGAAAACAAAAATTACTATACGGTCAAATCCACTAGGCTAAAATTTATTTGACTGAATATGTTGACATGCTGTTCGACTTGCCAATTTTGACTCCTATTCTATTTTATGTTTGACAAAATGTCATGTTGAATTTGGATGTCATTTGAAGTAGTTACAACTTACGAGTGTGTCAATGAATAAATAACAAAATTTGTATTATTTTAGATATGATTATCTAAGAAACATTTTTCAAAAGTAATATACTAATATCTATAATCTATTTATTTGTATCTAATTTCTATAATTAAATACAAATAAATAAATGACATTTATGTCACTTATGCCTTCTTTAATTAATCATCTGAGATCTCCTCTTACCATATGTCATTTGTTTATACTAATTTAAATTTAATTTAAATTCAAATCATACAAATTTATTTAATCTAATCTAGTCCAATCTAATATAATTATTTTAGTAAATAATTGATTAATTATAAATTCCTATAATTATTTTATAAATCAATCAATATAATACATGAGTTTCTAACTTAGAAAATACTAATAAATGAGTAACTAAGTGTGCCATGTGTCATATTTTCAATTAAATAATTCGTGTCACAATATTTTTTTTGTCACATATCATTATCAAAATTTAATTTGAATTCATATAAAATCAAATTGATCATCTAATCTAACTAATCAAATAATTAATTAATTCAAATTGGTATTGAGTTTGAACTTTTATAAATATGTTATATATTTTATGAATATTTATTATTCAAATTTTTTTAATTCACCTTGTATAAAATATGGATATATAAAATAGTTAATACTAATTTAAACTTTTTCCGAACATAAAACTATAAATAAGTATTAAAAACACAACGAACGACAAAGAAATTTATACATTTGACTTGACAGTTGACACAACATACTGACATACCAAGCATAAGCATAAGGAATTATGGGTTCATGATTAAATATAAAAATAATAAACAATCTGTTTACATTATGAAATTAAAACATGCTTAGTTTGTAAAGTCATAAAAGATTTCTCAAGATTTGAATTTTAAAACTTTTTATGAAATCCTTGCTTTTACAAGATTTTGAAAGATTGTGGTTAAACACATCCTTGTAGTTCCAATTTTAGATGATCAAACCACAGAGACCATTTGTATAAAATTTTTGATTCGGTCTTTGTGGTTTCAATTTTACATAAACGATCATTATTTGCATTGTTTAGTTGCAGAAATGGTATATTTGTCGCATTTTTTTTATCTAAATAACAATTATACCCTTACCCTCAATAACATTTTTGGTCTCCTTCTTTTCATAAATTTTGTCTTTGTTTTAAATTTTAAAAAGTAATTTAATAAATGATATCTTAATTAATTAATTAATATTATTATCATTATTTAAAATATATTTATTTTTTATTTATTAAAGTTATCCTTATTTATCTATTTAATTAATTTATTTGACGTTTCTATTATGTATTTAATTTGTTTATATTATCTTTCATTATTATAATATTTATATATATTTTTATTTTATATGTTTCTATGTATTTATTTCATTACATTAATATAATTTGATTTCATTATATATTTTTAAGAAAAATATATAAATTTAGGGTTTTATTCGTTTGGATTTAGATATTTGTTACGTTATTATTTCGATTCAAATTAGTATTCTATTTGTTTTGATTTAAATTTAGTATTCTCTTTGTTTTGATTCAAATATTTTGTTACATTTAAGTCAAAACAAATAAAATGTTAAGTTTATATAGTTCATGTTATATAAACTTAATACTTTATATGTTTTCCTTAGAAAAATATAAGAAAATCAAAATATATTAATATAATGAAATAAATGGATGGAAACACCAACTATATAAAATTTAAGACCCACTATTGTTATATAGGGGTAGATTCAATGAAAAACTTATATGCATCGGAAAACCCGGGAACCACTTTATAGCCAGTGGATCAGGTGATGCATCACGCGGGAATTTGATGCATCACACGGGAATTGTGATGCATTTGCGGTGGTGCATGGAGGTTTTCCAAGATTTTCCGATGCATGTTGGTTTTCCATTGAACCCCCTCTTGTTATATATATATACACACACACACATACAAACATATATATATATATATATATATATATATATATATATATATATATATATATATATATAGGGAGGTTCAATGGAAAACCACCATGCATCGGAAAACTTGTGAAAACCGCACTGCACCACCACAAATGCATCAAATTCCCCGCGTGATGCATCAAGTTCCGGCATGATGCATCAAATTTCCCGCGTGATGCATCACCTTATTTACGATCATGCCACCGCGTTTTTCATGAAATGCACCAAATCGGACGGTGTGCGTGGGTTTCCATAGTTTTCAGGTGCATAGTGGTTTTCCATTGAACCCCTCTCTCTCTCTCTCTCTCTCTATATATATATATATATATATATATATATATATATATATATTATTAATATTAACGATTTCCAACCAACCAAACAAGTAAAACAACACCAACTAAAATGATAAGTCAGACTAATTAAGATGAAGAGATTCCCATGACATAAGAATACCAACACAATCATAAGGGTCAAAAATCCTTTTTTTTTTCTTTTGTTTTTATAAAGTCAATAAGATGACCATCTTTGGGACATTCTTGCCATAGCCATACCCTACATATTTGATATTCTCCCTCTTCCCACATTGTCATTATTCAAATCTCTTAATCTCGATCGATCTCCCTTTCAATTCTCCCAAAAACAAGATGTTGGGAAAGATGGGTTCCGTCAAGAAACTAGCCAAGAAGGTTAAAGTTAAGGTTGGTAGTAGCACCGAATCGCCACACCACGAGTACTTACTTAGAGATCAAGACGAAGCATGTTTATTGCCATCGTGTACAACCCCGACTGGGTTTCTTGCTCTTTACGTTGGTGAGGAGAGACGTAGGTTCGTGGTTCCTACGAGCTACTTGTCTCACCCTCTTTTCAAGATGTTGTTAGACAAGGCCTCGGATGAGTTTGGGTTCGAGCAAAAGCATGGTTTGGTGGTTCCATGCAGCGTTGCCGCCTTCCAAGAGGTGGTGAGTGCCGTCGAATGCTGCAATGGAAAATTCGATCTTAGTCATTTGGTTCAAGAGTTTATTTAACATAAATTAAAAGTTGTGTGTTTGAAGGAGAAAAAAAAAGAGAGAAGTTGTGTTTCTTGCAACTCCCTTTTTTAGATTCTAAACATCTTTTGTCGATATAATCGTTTTGGTATGGTGTGATATATTGATATGGGATTATAAATGAATTAATCCTTCATATACTTGCCACATTTGAGTTTTGGAGATTGACGGTAATAGTATTAATACAATTTTATTTTGTTGTTAATGTTTTAATTAAACTTTAGTTAAATATAATATACCGTACACTTTTTTTTTCTTCTAAAATTCAAGAATCTTATGTTGCCTTTAGTTTACGAAAATTATTATTTTTTTTCAATTTCAGTTCTAAAAAAAACAAGAGTTTTTATAAAAATTAAAAATTTGTTTAAATGATAAAGTTTTAGTTTTAAGGAAAAATAAGATAAGTGATTATAAAATACAAAAGTAAGATATGTGATTAAAAAAGTAAGAAAGAGAAATAGAGTATTATAAAGAATGATAGGGTATTTATTAAAAAAGTAAGAGAGAGAATATTAAAAATGATATTTTAAAAAGTGAAATGAAAATTTATGAAATTGTTGTTAAGTAAACAAGTTTTTATTTTTTTGAAAAGTTTTGGTGACTAAACACACCTTAACGTTTGTCCATTTAATTATAAAGATGAAAATTTCTGTTACATATATACAATTTATAACCAACAATTTTCTTGGCACCAACCTCAAAAAATATATATATAAATAAACATATATATTCGTTCTTTATCCCCTAAATAAATTAACTTTCAATCTTGCTAGTAAGTTGGTTAACCTACTCCTATTAAGTCTCAAACTGCGTTCATTTGACTACTTTGATTGATTAATTGCACAAGTGGGTATATATGTTTATCTCTTAAATTATTTTTTAAGATTCCATTATTAGTTGGCTTTTATTTAATTTCCCCTTTCTTTACAACGGTTAGATGTCCCTTTTCATGAAATTTACAACCTATATTTGCGTTATGTACAACTTCTTACAACATATATGATCATCATGAATATCCAATGAGATAACTTTGAAATAAAAAAAAGATGATACATACACATCTTCGAATTGTTAATTACTTTGTAACCATTCACCTCATGATAATTGATAGCTTGATGCAATTATTAACTAAACAATTATCAAATATTGATATATATATATATATATATATATATATATATATATATATATATATATATATATATATATATGTATATGAAACTCGGTATATCTAGACTATCATAATTGTTTGTTAACGTACGATTTAGATAGACGTAACTAATTACTAATTAATACGTGCAAGATACTCATGATCGATAAGGTGTTCCATCAAGGTTTTTGGGGTTTCTTTGCTTGCAACTTACCCTATGAGAAGGTGTTATGTCACATTCTCACTTGTTTTACATTCTCACTTGTTTCACCAAAAACTTAGATAGCTTCATTTTCTTTACCAATAAATATTACAACATCAATTTTTCAAGATAAATGTCACAAGTTGTTGGAAAGTTTCTAAATTAAAAACTAATGTGCCTGCAACTCTAGTTTAACGTATACACACCAACTTATAAACCAAACCCACCAAATTTAGTCATCAAGTTTTGTGTTTGGAATCTTGGTTTCATCCCATGTGATGGCCATTGGCCAGGGTTTGTGGATTAAGTAGAGGATCAAAGAAATAGTTTGATGTATACATTGGTAAATCTTGGTTAAGTATATATCAAAACCAACAGGTTAAACTTACATAATGTATCCTAACAATATGGTCCGTTTGTTTACCTCTTAATGAAATCATTAAGAGAACATTTACCTTTAATTGTGTTCTTAATGATTTCATTAAAAATTAACAAACAACCCCTAAATTTATAAAAAAAAACTTGGATGAAGTGTGGTAAAGTGTTCACATCCCTTTAATCCAAGTTATTCAAATTATTAAAGAAATTTAATAGATTACACACACATATATAGAAAGAGAAAAAGGATCATTGGATGGAGAGAGAGAGAGAGAGAGAGAGAGAGAGAGAGAGAGAGAGAGAGAGAGAGAGAGAGAGAGAGAGAGAGAGAGATTGTAGAACTTAAATTTTGAATAAGCCAAATAAAATTAATAAATGTATATATAAATATGGAGAGAGTATATAATTAAACCAAAAATAATGAAATAATTAAACATAAAATACAAAAGGTTAGCCAAATGTCCAAAAGTGAATAAATATAATATTGATGGATTAAAAGAGAAATGGTATATTGGTCATTTTTAAAAAATTAAGATGAGTAGGAATCATTATGAAAGCAAACAATGATTTGAGAGACTGTCAATTAAACTTTAAAAGTTGAGGGATTATTTTTATAATTTTGATCAAACCACATGGACCATTTCAGTAATTTATATAAGTATTTGAAAACAAGGGACCATCATCAGTTACCATTAACAAGAAAAAAAAAGGATTGGTGATGTATATTTGCAATAAAATCAAAGGAACTTGTATTAATGATGATGAGAAAACGCATTGTTAGATCTTTAAGACGCAAATTAATGAAGCTGATTGTGTTTGTTGAATTAACATTATGTTTTTTTAACACAGTTAATGAAAGAGAGTAAAATTAAAAGAAACTAAAATATTGTTGTGTTCTTTAAACTTTTATATAATAAAAAAGAAAGAATTAGAAGGGAAAAAATGATGAAAAACTTTCTCTTCAAAAGTGAGAAGAAAGGAAAAGAAGATGCTTAAACTTGTTATTCTATATTGTGGAAAAAACAAGCCAACAACCAAATGTAAGTATAATGATTCGTTTGATTTTGATTGTCCAATGTCAATCTCTCGATCGATGCTTATATGTTTCTATTCATTGATGCATGATTGCATGTAGGTTAATTAAGATGGTTCACATATATCTATGATACATATAGGGGTGTGCAAAATAACTGAACCTGAATAACTCGCCCGAACCGAACCTTATTCGGGTTAAATGGGTCGGGTTATTCGGTTTTCGGGTTTGTTAATCGGGTTAAATGGTCACCGAATAAGGTTTTCGGTTCGGGTATCGGATGAGATGTAAAAAATTCGGGTTACTCGAATAACCCGATTAACCCATACATCAATATTTAAAAATTTAATAATAATAATATATCATCTTATCTTGGAATCTTGCGACTACTTTAGTAAAGATGTAGGTTTTTATTTTTTACAAACCAAAAACACGTCTCTTTTTTACTCTTCCACGGTTCCCATATATAGAATATAAATATTTAAATACTTAATTTTAAACTTTTTAACACGCTTAGCCCGTTTTACCCATTTTACCCAAACCATTTAACTCATTTAAACCATTTTATAGAGAATTCTATATTTATACTAAAATCGATTAACCCATTTAACCCAAACCGAATAACCCGTTACCCATTTAACCCAAAACCGATTAACCCGTTCTTTTATTTGGTTCGAGTTCGGGTAGTTAACATATACCCTCATACCCGAATAACCCGAACCAAATAACCCGAAACCTGTTTAACCCGCCCGAATAACACCCCTAGATACATGAATAACTTACAATGGATTTACATAACAGACAAAAACAAAAACAAAAAATCAATAAGTGATTGATTTAATTTGCGTTATGAAAATTAATATTTTACTTTGCATAACCACAAACAAATATCATTACGTTATAGTTTTATGCTTCGGAAATGGTTGATGCACATTCATGGGCGGATCGACCTAGCCTTTTGGGGATGGTAGCACAGGCAACCGGTCCATGAGCCAATAATCGTACGTATTGCGCAATACAATTTTTTTTTTGGAATTTTGATTGTGCAACCGAAGAAGTTTGAAGTTTGCAACCAGTGTATTTTTAAAATTTAAAAATTCATAATAAGCTTACAACAAGTTTTATAATATTAACAAAATAAATAGATTTGTAGTATACATTTATTTTAGTTAACTATGTTACCTTAATTAATCTGATTTGAAGAGCATGATACCTTAAGTAGAAAAAAATTAATATGTTACACAAATTAAAATAAATCAACAATAGAGTACATTTTGACATAGTTAACCCTTTATTATATAACCAAAATAGAAATAAATATATATATTTTACAAAATAAGTATGATATTAAGTAATTAGAAAATTATAAGAAAAGCCTTCACGTAACAAAATTTTTATTAAAAAGAAGTTATTAGCACAATAATAAACAAGCTATTAAATAAATAATATAAAAATATGTGAGTTTTAAATCAAGCTACATCCTTAAATGTATCAAATCAAGAGAGTTTTTGGTTAATAACTAATAAGAGGATATTAGAATTATGTTTGTTAATATCTCAATCTTGATATTAAAATTATAAGATTTTTACGATCATGATAAGCAAACTGAGTTAATCTTTAGTATGATCTTAATCAAGACCGTAAGATTTACTATAGGATTTTAAGATCTTTATCCTATCCTATCTAATCTCGCTTTCGCTTACTAAAAATGAAAAAATTATGAATGAGTCAATTTTATTAAATAAAAAGGTAAACATACATGTTAACGATCAAATTTGTTTATATGATAATATTTTTAGAATTTTAGAGTTAGATACTCTAAAATATAAATCTTAATAATGTAATTAAGTTATCTAAATGCTTATGAGTTACATTAATGATTAAACTATCGTTATAATGATTAAACTTTGAATATTTCACAATTAACATAAAAATAATGTTAGTTTAGTATGATAATTCAACCATGATCCGATCTTATGAAAATGATTTTTAAAGATAAAAACAATCTCATGTAATCTTGGTTTGAGTGATAGGTGTACATAAATAACGGTTGATGAAATGCTACAAAGGTAAAAGGTATTAATTATCAATTTTTTTGTTGTGATTTCCTCTTGAGTTTGATTCTACGTTTTGCAGATTGAGGCTTGCGATGTGTGTGTATTCATACATACATACATACATACATACATACATACATACATACATACATACATACATACATACATACATACATACATACATACATATATATATATATATATATATATATATATATATATAAATCCGATACGAATATTTATAATATTATAAACAAATGTTCAAACAAATAATAGAGGTGTTTTGTTAAAATTAACAAGTTCAAAAAGGGTTAGGTGGTATTTGTTTTTTAAGAGGTTAAACGTCTGAAGTCTGAAAACCACGTCTGAAATTAAGAGGAGGCCTTCAGATCTGAAATTAAGAGGCTCTAATTTTAATTCAAACAACTCTCATCCTCTTAAAATTCAGAGGAAAATTAAGAGGTTTCAACCTCTTAAGTCTGAATTTAAACAAACAATCTTAATGTATTATAGATCTGAACTTTAGACTTCAGACGTTTTTAAGAGGGTCTGAATGAAAAACAAACGAGGCCTTAATGTTAAAATAATCATCATTTTTTAATATTTTAATTTTTATGTAACTATTTTATTATTGTAATTGCGAAATTTATAATCAGGGTTATTCATGTTTAAAAATAACATGTCATTTTAATTTAAGGTTTAAATTAAAAATATCACGTTTTCAACATTTTATCAATTTGATTTTTTGAAATTTTATTTACATTAATAATCAAAATGTTATATAAATTTTTATTACTTACTGCATAAATACCTAAATTTATGATGAGTTTAATATGGAAAAAAAACAACTCAGGAACCAAACTCATAAAATGCTAAAATTTGATAATTTTTTTTAAAATAAACCTTAAACATGACATTTTTGTTAATCTAAAAAACAACTTACCAGTAATGAATCTTATAGTTTCAATAACAGAGTATGACATGATCTATTTATCCATGTATTCAACAAATAAATAGTCTCTATATCAATGTTGAATCTATATTTTACTAAAAGTACAATAGTTTTAGATGTAAATAACAGGAACAATTTATGTGAATTATCATATCATTCATACAAATTTTTATGTAAATTGTGTGAATGATCTAATGACTCACGTAATGTTAGACCATTCATATGATTTGTTTTTTGAATATTAATATATAAAATGTATGATTCTTTTGACGAAAAATATAATTATTCATCCATGTAAAAATATAGGAATAATGGTACGCTGGATATTTAATTTTAATTTGTTATGATTGAAAAAAATAATGATTAATTCCAATTTTTAATTATTTTGAACGGATAAAATGACGAACTATTTAGATCTTCAATTTAACCGACTGAAAAAAATACCAATTACGCAAACTGATTAAAAACTTATTTTTCAAACAAAGTAAACAAAAAAATATAAATTTCCACAAGTTTATTAAAAAAATATATAAATGATTAAAAATTAAAAAATTATTAAAACCATATATAACATAAACAAAAGTGTAAAACACAAAAATATTCAAAATTACGAAAATGATACAAATAAAAAAAATAAAAACCACAAGGACCATTTATGTTAATTACTAAAAACACAATAAATAAAATACAAAATTTACAAACCAATTAAAAGATATATAAATGATACAAAATTAAAAGTTTAGGTGTGTATGTATATAAAATAAAAGAACTAAAAATAAAAAAGAATATTTTTTTTGTTTTTATTTTTTAGTAATATTGATATTTTTATTATAGTTATATATTTATTTGTTTTATTAAAATAAAAAATTATTGATTTTAGTTAGAAAGTTAAAAAATGTAATTAAAACAAAGACAAATAAACATTTTAATTAAGGTTAATAAATAATTTTGTTACACAACTCTCGGGTTTGGGTGTTTGTTGCAATGATTAATTGGTAAACGGTAAAATATTGATGGCACAGGGGAATTCCGTCAAACAGAATCTCGATCTAGATTTTGACGGTATATACATCGTCAGATCAAACCTCATCGACAATGAACCGTTTGATCGTACGCAGGAGAGCGGCATCAAAGTATTCAAATTTACGATACATCGGATCGACGGATCCCCGTTAATACTCATTTCTGTCGTTGTGAGCAACTGAGAAAAATAGACAACATTCGGATCTCCGCTGCTTCTCCATCTCACTGAATACACTGTTACACACACTGACTGTGTGTTAAAATGTCCGGTCGCCATGAAAAAGGCGTTAATGTTCAGGTCCTTCTCCGGTGTAGGTAATGTTCATGCTCTATTTTCTCTTGCTGAAAAATTGGTTTGTCTGGGTTTGAGTTGGTTCCATTTGCTTGCTTTGTAATTTCAGATACATGTATTAGTGATTTGTCGATTTCAATCTAATTTGTGTATGGAAATGCGCTTTTGATGTGATTGTTTGTTAGGCCGTTCAGCGATGATGAGTTAAGGAACAATGCGCCTCAGGTTGTAACTTGTAGCGAGTACCAGCACGAAGTTGCGGTTTCGCAGAATATTGCTGGGAAGCAAATCGATAGGGTTTTTACGTTTGACAAGGTACCTGATTTACTAAACTATTTGGTTTGATGATGCGATGATTGTTATGTATTCATGCATGTTAATGCTGAAATCCATAGGGATGGGATTTCCGGAACTAAGATATTTTAACAAACTGAATCAATGCTTGATAATCGATTTAGTTAATTTAACATCAATCATAGCATTATGTACAAATTAATTTGTTTATTCATGTATCCTTTTGGGCTTCCAGTTGCGCTACTGGTTTACTCTCTAGGTGTTAGGCGAGTCTTGAGGTTTAGATTTCTCAGATAAAAGACAGTATAGAGCTTGAAGAACTCCATGCTGCAATGGTTGTTAATCGGCTACTATTATATTTATGTATGCAGGTTTTTGGACCTACTGCTCATCAGAAGTCTTTATACGAACAAGCAGTTGTTCCTATCGTAAATGAAGTTTTGGAAGGATTTAATTGTACTATTTTTGCTTACGGACAAACAGGCACAGGAAAAACTTACACCATGGAAGGTGAATGTAAGAGGTCAAAGGTACTAGGTTTCTTTGTTTTACATTATTCATGTAGTTTATTAGCTACTTCTTTGATAGCGGTAACTGACATCAACTGGCTAATCCATCAACAGAGTGGGCCTAATGGAGACCTGCCTTCAGGAGCTGGGGTAATCCCTAGAGCTGTCAAACAGATTTTCGATACTTTGGAGCACCAAAATGCGGAGTATAGTGTTAAAGTGACCTTTTTGGAGCTGTATAACGAGGAGATCACTGACCTGCTTGCTCCAGAAGAAATTTCTAGAGTTGTTGAGGACAAGCAGAAAAAGCTTTTGCCGCTCATGGAAGATGGTAAAGGTGGAGTACTTGTGAGAGGATTGGAAGAAGAGATTGTAACGAGTGCTAGTGAAATTTTCTCATTATTGGAGAGGGGGTCTGCAAAACGTCGAACTGCAGAAACCTTATTAAATAAACAATCAAGGTTTTTAGTTATTCTGCATGGTCTTTAACGTTACCCGTGAAAACTCATTGTCCTGCTTAACAGTTACTCGTTTCTCAGTCGGTCGCACTCTCTATTTTCTATAACTATACATATCAAAGAGGTCAGCCCAGAAGGTGAAGAACTTATTAAATGTGGCAAATTGAATCTGGTCGATTTAGCTGGTTCTGAAAATATATCTCGTTCTGGTGCCAGAGAGGTAATTTATCCATCGAATTTTCTTTAACAAAAAATTACAATTAAAAACAGCTCTACTTGCAACACTGGCCATCAACTTGCCCATGGCTTTGTATTTAGTTTTTATGTATCCCTTTTGGTTTAGCTGATAATTTGCAATTTTCAGGGCCGTGCAAGAGAAGCTGGAGAAATAAACAAAAGCTTACTTACTTTAGGACGAGTAATAACTGCGCTAGTGGAGCATCTTGGGCACATCCCATATAGGTTTGCATGACCGCTTAAATATTGTATTTGAATACCCTCATAGTTGCTGTTGTTTTCAATCAATTTTCAATTGGCAACACCTCCAAAATCAAGCAATTTAACATATCTTTTTCTCTATTGTTTGTCATTTGTGGTGTGAAAATTCTGATTTCTGAGTTTATGTAATCCAGGGATAGCAAACTGACTCGTCTACTTCGTGATTCATTGGGTGGAAGGACCAAAACATGTATTATTGCAACAGTATCTCCTGCTGTTCATTGTCTTGAAGAGACCTTGAGCACACTGGATTACGCTCACAGAGCAAAAAATATAAAGAATAAGCCTGAGGTTAAACTCTATTCTTACATATTGATGCCTTTTGTCTTTTATCTAATCGTCACTATCTTCTTTAATTACTTATATGTAATAATCTTCTAGGTGTTTTGAACAATCTAATATCTTTCTAAAGTTTATGCTTCCCCTTTTGTCTTTCTTGTAGGTAAATCAAAAGATGATGAAAACAACTCTTATCAAAGACCTTTATGGTGAAATTGAAAGGCTCAAAGCTGGTAAAAACTTTGCTTCTTCTAATAATCCAATGAAGATATGAAAAGAAGAATTAGTTAGCCATAATTGGTAGCTAACTTGTCTGTTAATTTCACTTGCAGAGGTCTATGCCTCACGTGAGAAAAATGGTGTTTATATGCCGAAAGAGCGATACTATCAATGGGAGTTGGAACGTAAGGTACTGAACCAATCTTAGTTTTATGTCATATGTTATGGTGGTTTTGTATAAGGATATCTGTTGTCTATAAGTATGAACTGATTGAAAAGTGGTGCATTGATATGATTTTAACGTTCTTATTTGTTTAGTCAATGGCAGATCAGATTGAACAAATGGGAGTTAAGATGGAAAACCAACATAAGGTATAGTCTTTGCATGTATGTTATGGCCTCTATCTAATAACTAATGCAACTTTTGACCGGCACATAGGTACTAAAGTTTTATCAGTGTTGTAAAAATCGGCCTAGGCGGCCGGCTAGGCGGCGCCTAGGCGCTAATCGGAGGGTTGCCGATGCGATTTACTTGTGATCGGGGTGATTTAGTCGGAATCGGCCTAGGCGGTTTTTGGCGGGTCCTAGGCGGGTCAAAGTCAACTTTTTTTTAAAAAAAAAAAAATTTTAAATAAAATAACAGAAAATAAAAGACAAAAAGATAAAGATTAGGGTTTGTACTTTGAAATCATTGAACAATATGGTCAAGAAGATCAAGGAACAATTATGTTGTCTTATAAAACATATTTTTGGATGTGTACTTGAAGATTTTAACAATTATGTTGTCTTATAAAACATATTTTTGGATGTTATGATTAATTATATTTATATTTGAGTATTTATATACATGATGTACGTATAATTCTAAAATCTACATATAAAAAATCTTAATCCGACTACTCCCCGCCTAGGCCGACTACTCCCTAGTCCCCAGTCGGCCGCCCGACTCCCGCCTAGTGATTTCTACAACATTGAGTTTTATTGCCTGTTAGTGAAATATATTCAGTTTCTTTTAATATTTTTTGTAATAATCAATGATTGGCAAGGACTTAACTTAAGATTGAAACGTTTCCAAAAAGGGATGTAACTATCAGTGGACAGCCTTAAGGAAACTGATGCCTTTATTTTTGGGTTAGAGGGAGTAGGGATATGTATGTCATGCTAAGTAACATTGTTCACATGTTACTCTTTCTTTTTGCCTAAACAGCAATTTGAAGAATTGCAAAATAGTTTTAATTCCCGTGTTCAAGAGTGCTCTGATTTGGGTGAGAAACTTGATTCTACTCAGGTAAATCATTTACTGATTTGATTAAGTAGCTGTTAAACTTCTTATGTTGTTACTAACTATATATCCTTTACTCCGTTCTTTATCTCTCCATGTTCCTTAGAACAACTTGAATCAAACCAATAAGGCGCTGATCAATACTCAGGAAGAATTGAAGAGATGTCAATATGATATTAAGGAGAGAGATTTTATCATAAGTGAACAGAAAAAAGCAGGTATATCTGGATGTTTTAGATGTTGAATTTTCCGATTCTTAAGTTATTGCATATACTAATGAACATTGTAAACAGAAAATGTGCTGGCTCATCAAGCATGTGTTCTTCGGTCGGACTTGGAAAGATCCCTTAAGGATAATGCGTCGTTGTTTATGAAGATTGGTAACCTTTCTTTTGTCTAGCGCATTCTCTTCTGTCAACTGGTTTGGGGTGTTAACTGTTTTTACCTCAAACTTTTATGCAGCAAGAGAAGATAAATTGAGTGCTGGTAATAGGTTAGTTGTGAATAAGTTTGAATCTGAGCTTACACAGGATGTTACCTTACTTTGCAACACGGTGGCTGCATCTATGTCTCAGCAAAATGAACAACTTCAATGCATTGAAAAATTTTGTGACACCTTCATCAACGTTAAAGATAAGGTGCTGCTTGAGTCACATGAAGCTTTCTTATGTTCATTATATGAATATTTAACTTTTTGACCCCACAATGTTTGTTTCTAATCCTATATAATAGAACTCCTTAAATAGCATGCTGTGGCTACAGAAAAATCCACACATGCATTTGTAAATAAATGTAAAGCTGTTGTCACACATGCTTTTTGGATGGATAGTATGTTAATCCAAAAATCTTGTTATAAACAATAAAACTGTTACGTTCCCAGAGTCTCAGTGATAATCTATTGCAGCTAGCAGCTTTGATTTGTTATATGGTTTTGTGCTTTATTAGGCCATAAAGAACTTGAAAAAGAAAGTTGCTGCGTCGAAAGTGTTGTATCTTTCTCACATCGAGGCCATGCAAAATGTTGTGTTTTTGCACAAAGCCAACTCTAATGCAAGTTTACAGGAGCTTTTATCTCTGGTTTCTTCTAATGCTTGTTCTGTTGAAGAAGTAAGTAATAAACATTTGCATAGTTGCATCCATAATGTTGGTTTTTTAAGGTATTCCAATGAGCAAACTGTGTACTAATTGACTATACCTGTTCTCTCTTAATAAGCTACTGGCTGAAGAAGCTGCCAAAGGACTTCATATTTTTGAAGACCTTCATGGCTCTTTATCAACTCAACAAATAGAGATGGCACATTTTGCTGGAGAGCTTCGGCAGGTTGGTGCTGTAAATTTTTTATTGAAGAATATATAATCTGTTTAAGCTTTCTTTTTAACCTTTTCTTATTGGGAACTTGAACTTTTCAGAGATTTAACGTTACTGTCGGACATACAACGGAAATATCTGAGTTCATCCATAAATTCTTTGATAAGCTGATGGAAGAGTCGAAAGAGCTAGGAAGTCATGCTAACCAAGTAAATGAGATCCAAACAAAGAACTTTGATGAATTTCAGAAGGCATATGAGGTATATAATGGGAGTTGTTAATTGCAAATCTAAAACAACCAATCGATCAACATTGTAATATGTATGTCTCCAGGAACATTTGAAATCTGATGCAGAGAAGCTTATTGCTGATGTAACAAGTTTGGTCTCAAACCATATATGTTGTCAAAAAAAGATGGTTAGTTTGCCCCTTTCTTATATATCCGCTATCTTTTCTTTCAATCTGAAAGAGAAATTGATATTTGAGTGGACAGGTGGATGCACGACTAGCTAGTATCAGAGAAACTGCTACAGGCAGCACGAAAGTTTTGGATGGACGTGTTTCATCTTTTGAGAGAATCACTACAGATGCCAAAAGAAAATGGCAAGATTTTCTCATGCAATCAGAAAATGACATGAAAGAGAGTGCCGATTTTGCTGCTGCTAAACACTGCCGCATTGAATCAGTGCTTCAGAAATGGTAAGGTTGCAATCGTTTTTAGGCTAATTCTGTATATATAGATTGTTAAGAGCTAAGCTGATGTTTTATTTCTGGTTCTTTGTGACTATTTCCTCCAGTGTTGATACTACTGAATTGGCTCTAAAGCATTCTAAGAAGACTCACAACTCTGTGATTGAAATGGGAAGAAAACACGTCACATCAGTTGACTCTCTTGTCAGGTTAGTTAGCTGTATATTCTGATTTTGTAGTAAATGAGATACCATAAGTAGTTGAACCCATTACGGCATTACCCATCTGCTTTTAAACAATAAATCATATACACCTTAGTTAGTGTTAGCTTTGTGATATTGCTGTTATCCATGATATTTAGTTAATATAATGAAAATATATAACACTAAGTATAACTTTGAATGATGCAGGAGTGCATCATATAGTTATGATCATCTTGATGCCGAGATTAGTTCCCTAAAGACCAGTGCTGAAGATGATGTGTTGAAGTCTAGTGAAGACATATCAAAGTACATCGATGGTAGGTTTAGTTTTTTGAATCATGTGTTTTTCTTTTGCCCTGACCTAGGGATTTTTTTTGGGTGTGGTGTGGGGTGGGAAGGGTGTATGTTTATGAAGGCAAAAGGCAATCAGAAATAGGAGCTCGACTCTGTTCATAAAAAAGTTTGTAGGTGTGTACACTTCACATACATAATAGATCGACCATAATATTAACTAAACAGAAGGGTCCCACATAACCACTACACTGTAGATAGCTAACTTGAAATAGATATTTAACTAGGATACAATTCAATATGAAGCATCCAATTTTCAAGGGAAAAACTGCCAGACTTCGACATTTACATCTGATGCCATGTAATTCCCCCCCTCCACAGGACCCATCAGTGACAATAGGAGTACAATGAAACAATTATGATAATACTTTTTAGTTTGAGAACACAATAATACAATCTTTCCATAGCAATTACCATACAATGAGGCATCCGGGCAAACGTGACTGAAACTTGAAAGATTGTACAACTTGTGAAAGTTGCCTATGATGTTTCCCTTTGTGCCACTTTTATGTGGTCTATGGACAATTACTCCGTTCTGTTGAATACCGTCAATATTATGAAATTATATATGAAATGATTGTCTCATCTGATATTGTTACTTAGGTGGTGTCATTATGAAATCCTTGAAATATATTTAGGATAAATCTCATAACTATTTTATCTCTTAACCCGTGGTGGACCTGAAAGTAGCATTAATATTGTCGATTGTTTAATGCTCTTTGTGGACGTGTCTTTCACTAGGTACATCAGAACAAGAGAGAGAGATCGTTTCCTCTATTCTTGAAACAAAAAAGGCTCAAGCTAAAAACCTTGAGAGCCTACATAAGGATCATGCAAGACAATCTGCGTCAATACAGAAGAAGGCTCATGATACTTTTCAGCAGAAGTACATGGTATGTGTTGTGTTTCTTTGTTTTTGTGTCATGTGTATGTGTGTATGCTACTCGTTATGTGATACGCTAGGCTTAATCCATACGAGTCATGTGAATAATTCTGGATTTTGCTAAAAAAGCTATCAATTTAATATAGGGTTAAATATTATTTTGACCATTTAACTTTTAGATTTGTCGCATTTAGCCACTAAACTATTTTTTGTCCTGATTTAGCCACTAAACTTTAGTTTAGTGTCCTATTTTGCGAAAATAAATAAAACTAATGGCTAAATCGGTACAAAATATGATAGTTTAATGGCTAAATCGGGACAATTTTCAGTGGTTAAATCGCTAAAAAGAAAGTTTAGTGGCTAAATATATATACAAAATATAGTTCAGTGGCTAAATCGGGACAAAAAATAGTTTAATGGCTATATCAAAAAAAATCTGAAAGTTGGATGGTCAAAAAGTCACTTGACCCTTTAATATATCATCCCTAGATCCAATTTTCTTGTACATGATGTTTATGTATATGCTGATGCCTAGGATTATGAGCCATCCGGAAATACCCCTATAAGAAGCAATACAGAAGTCCCCAGTAAAGTGACCATAGATTCACTTCGAGCAATGCCAATGGAGAGCCTATCAGAAGAATTCAGAGAAAACCATTCACTTGAATCATTTGCAGGGAAGGAGTCAAATATATCTTCCACTCCACGTCCACCCTTGACACAAATCAACTAAAGCATGTTTTTTAAAGGTAAACATCATGTACATGATATTGTTTTTTACTCGAGTATCTCTATATGATCAAGTATAATGGTTCGTTTGAGTTGTTACCGTGGGTTTTGTACCACTTATTTGGTACGGTGTAATAGAAGTGGATCAATTGAAATAAATCCCTTCTTAGGATTTAACTGTTTTAATATAAACTCACAGGCGGTAGGAAAATCAGGGCATATTTTGGGTGTTATATACATAGTGATTTGTGATGTTATTTAGTAATTTTTGTTCATTTGGAAAGATTATTGTATTAATGTTTTATTACATTATGATGGATGGTTTCAATTTTCGACAACTAACAATAAAAGTGGTCATTTTAGTTCTTCATCGTAGTTTTTGAATGTTTTTGTTCCTTAATCATCAATATTATTTCAATTATTATGTAAATATCAACTATCATTTTTCGCTCCATTTTCGTGACTATTAAAGAGAGCTTCATGCCTCATCATACTTCTATGGATCATATGCCTCTGTAGATGACCTGCTTGGTTGGTTGCATGCTTAGTGAAGATTGGTTCAACGTGTTGAATTGCTCACCGACAACTCCTTGTATGCCGAAAATCTCAACTACTATTTCATGAATGAGGTGCGACATTTGAGCGTAGAAAAGACTCGAACTTATGAGTGATTAGTTATTGTTTGAGGTAGTATTAGGCGAAACATCATCTGGCAATAACCTGCATATATGTACTAAAACACACACCTTGTCTTTATACACTTGCACTTTAAATAGTATGATATATCATTACATTTTCATGCATGTATCGTTTCATCTTTGCTCATGGCTTAAGACAAGTAATTATTGAGTGGTGCTAAATAATGTTTAGTTGTTTTTTATTTACGGAATATGCTTTTCAATTAATTTGGGAAATCGGAGGTGACATCTTTACTAGTTGTTGGCCCGTTATTGCTCCCCATCAAGTCAAATGCGGCTCAAAAGATCTTTTTCTCCTTCATTGCTTCCACGACATGGTCTATTTGGAAAGCACGAAATAAGTTTATTTTTGGTCAATCCACTCTCTCCCTATTTAAAGTTATTTTGGAATCTCAGGCAATCGAGAATGGTTTCAAATTGTTACAACTCTTGATTCTCCAACGATTATATCAGCTAACAATGATGTTTCACATGATAGTTTACCAAAGTGGACACTCCCACTCCAAATATCGTGAAGCTTAATTGTGGTCTCTCTTTCAAGAAGCCGACTGTTGTTATCTGAGTTGTCGTGAGAAACTCTATGAGAACTTTGTTTGGTTGCTTTGGTGAGAAATGTCAATGGGAATCTGTTATAGCAGTAGAGTTTCAACTTTCAAACAATTCAACCAGCTTGTTTATATGTAGCTAAGAAAGGCTGGACTCATGCAATTATCGAATTTGATTCACGATTAACGATCTCACTGGCCTCCACAGAAATGTCCCCCCATGGTCACTAGCAACGTTAGTTTCCAACATCTGGTATTGGACTTCTCAAATGAATTGCAGCATGTTTGGGTAACTTCACAATCCTTCATGTTGCAAAAGTTGCTTATCAGGGTGACAATTCTGGCCCATTCAAACGGGTCGATGACCAAAAGACAAAATTTTAACATATTTGAATTTTTTTTTTCCAAAAAACAATTTTTTTAATAAATCATTTTTTTATAAAAAAATTATATTCAAACTTACTTTTTTACTACGGGTTCTTTTGATCGTTCCGTCCGTTTGACCCGTTGAGTCAAAATTGTCACATTGCTTATAATTTATGTGTAAATTTTATTTGGAAGTCAAATTTTCTTGTTGAAATTACCTCCATCATATGGAGTGATATTTCTTAATAATATTTATCTTTTCGTTCAAAAAAAACAAACAAGAAAAGGCACGTGAAAAAGGTTATGATTTAACTTTATACGAGTGGTTCCTTCCTATCCGTGAAATATAAACGAAACGTTTTTCTTTGGAAGGTAAAAATCCATATAGAGCATGTATTATTATTTCATGGATAAGGCATTTCTTTCACATATTGATTTCTTGTTAAGAGCTTGTTTCACTAATGCCTTAATTGGTGAACTTGTTTCAGAATACATGTTCAGGTATAATTTCATATTGCTTCATAATGACCGTGATTCCACGATGACGACGGAGAGGAGAGAAAAAGTTTCACACAGCTCTTTCCATTTTTGGAAAGAGGACGGTATAAATGGAAGGTGAAAATGAACATCATAACAAGCTTTCTAAACATGATATTGGAATGCTTTCATTTAAATATGAAAATTATTGAAATAACTTAAAGTTGTTTTCAACATTTCATTGATAAATTTTGAAAATGAAAATTTTATGACAGTGAATTTTTTTTTTTAAAAAAAATATGCAAATGAACATGTTTCTATAAAACTCGTGTTTAAAACGAAACCCGAAAACATCTTTATTTTTATAAACTAAACATGATATATTAAGAATATATCTTCTTTGTAAAAGTATGATTCCTATAAATATAAAATCAAGGGGTTGCTAGTTTGCTATGTAATGGTTTTGGTTATGCAAATGAGGCATATTTTATGGATGCTTTCTGTTGTGTAGAAACAGATTTTTTTTTCTGAAATTTGCTTTTTGTCAAAAGATTTGCATTGTGCAGCATTTACATATGTCAAGATTTTATCAAAGAATCTGCATTATGTTATAGAAAAAATTTGTTAATCTGAAGAATGTAAGCTAACTAGGATTTAAAATCTCGGGGGGGAGGTTGAGTTTTTAAATAAAAAAGAAGGAAGGGATTTAAGAAATTCTGGGATTTTAAATCCTTACTGAAATCTGCGAACCAAACACTGGATTTTAAATGCAAATCCCAGAAAATCTGCGAACCAAACGTCTTACCTTAGTGTTGGAAAAAAGTGTAAATTTTCGAAGGAAAAGTGTATATTCCATGTTTTTGGACCAAATATAATTATATATAATTGTGAGATATATAATTAATATTTTATGGGTTTGTGTTCTCCTTGAATAGAGGTTTTTAATGATAAACGTCCAAAACGAATCAATATTGTGATTTCTTTAGGATTATGAATTTCTTTGGATATGGTGTTTTCAGCTGATACTTGCTCGTATTGACTACGTGCTTGAATATTGTATCCAAATTTCCAATTTATTATGTCACAATCTTAAGAGGGTTAATTAACAAGTCGTGCTAATGCGATTAGCCGTATATGAGGGTTACTTTGATTTATAATTAACAAAAACAATCGTAAGTTATAATAAGTTTTTAGTCAAATATGGATATGTTTTAAAGGTTAATATATATTGTCATGCTAGATATATGTCTATTAAGCGATATATATATTCAATGGAGAACCTTATGTCTATTATTAGAACTTCTAATCATCAAATGCATTCTTTTGATCCGATCAAGAAATGAAAGATTTTGTTGGAATGTGCGGACTAACAAGAATTCAGGAAATTTGAATATTGTGTACATCTTTATAATGTAATTTTTTTGACTAGTAATTAACGTCAAACTTAGTTTAACTTTAGTTTTGTATAGTTGATTCCACCTAAAGGTTGGTTGGACCTTACCGGATAGAAGTTGAAAAAGATGTCAATTTGTGATTTAGTAATACTAACTAGTTTATTATCCGCGTATTATACATATATTTTATAATGAATTAAAAGGTAAATGTATAAGTATTATTTTTTTTAAACAAAAAGTATATAAGAATGATATTATTTTTTATTATGAGCTATTAATTCTATATATTTCTAGATATATATAAATAGTAATTATTTTCTTATATTTTTTTAAAACTTTTATTATATTATATTATATTATAATTAATAAGTTAGTAAACTATTAGATTTTATTTGATTTGATTTGAATTCGAAAGTAGATTATATTAGATTTGGATAGATATAATTTAAATTTCTTTATTATTTTTAAAACTTATAAATGTCACGTGTCGATTCATGGTGATTACACGTGGCTTCACCAGAATGACAGAATTGAATATAGTTACTCTTTTAATTATATAGATAGATATAAGCCGTCGAAAAGTATAATTTTGCATATAAACAACCTGAAAGTCAACAATTAAAGGTTATAATGTGATATCAATTAAATCCCTGCTCATGTTTAACTGAATTAAGGTAAATTCTCAAACTTAAATTCTCAAACAGCAATTACTGATGGCATATCCATGAATACAACACACATAAACGTACTAAAAACTTTATTTTCACCACAAGAATTGAATGATATATAAAATATCATAGTCATGTTAAAAAATATAAATTTATTCATTAAATTCGTGACAATACAAACCTATTTTCCCTTAAATTTGCTTTTTCTTTTTTATTTCCATCATCTTTGATTTATGTATTGGAATAACATAAACAATTTTGACCAACAATTATAAACCACAATCCATATTTGAAAATGTAACATTTTGATAAGCATGCATCCTCATTATATTTGTCACGAAAAAGTAAACCTATGTCATTGTCATTTCACATTCATTCTCTTGCTCTTTATCCATTCTTTATCATTTACCATATATAAAAGTGTTTATGGATAAACCTTGAAGAAAGACTACGTATACGTAGGCAAGGCACATACCATTCAAAGAATCTTTGAAATATATAATGATTAATTTTAACCTTAGCTTTCAATATATCATATAACATTTATTATAATCATATATTTCCTATGTTTTATATTGTATTTTAAATTTAAAGAAACTACATGTCATGTAAAAGCTTTGAACCCTAGTCTTATAAAACCTCGATGACCGCCGGTGAGTCACTCTCAAGAACGATATCATATCACTCATGAACAAGCAACAATTGACTCGATCACCATCATCTGCGCGTTCAGTTCCATCATCTGTGTGACCGTATAAACATATGTCTTGCGGTGGTGATGCATCCTACCTAATGGTGATGGTACATGTGTATACACATATATCGTCTAGCCATCCTGTCATTTATGTATACTGTATACACATACATATTGCATATATCCGTATGGTTTCCAAGATTCCTTGAAATTAGAGTTAGGCCATTCGTTTTGAGCTTTTTTCAATACAATACTTGTTTGTACTGGTTTTGGTTAGGTTTCACATTAAACAACTTATTAACATTTTACACCATGGATATTATGAGTATTTGAATATTCAATAGTTACTATATAGTAATATGTGGCTTTAGTGTTAATAAATCCATACCTTTATAAAAATTATCTAGGAAGAAGTAATAAAACGTAATAATTTGTTTAACCAACTAATAATCCAATTAAATATAATGGAAAACATATATTATATCTAGCATAAAGATAGTAACCAATGTCTTTACTATTTTTAAGAGCCCACAAAGTTCAAGACTCGAGTGATCGAAGAACATATGGACAAACCCTTTTGCTATAATAATGTACCATTTGTGTCTAATTTTTATATGCCACACTACATAAGCCATAGATCGTGGTTATATCGTCTAATGATAAACAACACAGTAAAATAAACGATCAAAAGTTGTTGCTAATTAAAGTGGTAAATTCTTTGCTAATTGGCTTTAGCAACAAAAATAGATTGTCGGTAGTATGCTCATGGCTATCCTTGGCAATTTACCAGACCACTGTTTATTGCATTGGTAAATCAGAAACATGAAAAACCGTCGATAACTATACCATTTATCAACAATTAACATTCGTTGCTAGATTATAAAAAGAGTTTAATATGAAAAAACCAACATGTTTTTCACGTTTTTGCGGTTTAGTCCCTCCGTGTTATTTTTATCAAAAAAATTCTTAAGTATTATATTTGTTTGTGATATTTGAAAATTTTCTTTATTTTTTCAAAAAGGTTTTCAAGTTTGTGTACTTTTCGTACTTTTCAGAGAAAAATAGTGAAAACATATTGGTTTTTTGTGGAAAAAGTCAGGGTTGATTATGGAAAAAAAAAACTTTTCCGACAACCGGATTGAAAACAATAACTTGATGACTTTCTTAAGAAAAAATATCACGGCATCACAAAAGACATGAAAACATGTTGGTTTTTTTTTCTTCATATTAAACCCTTATAAAAATTTTCGATCCTATAATTCATTGATTTTATGTACATTAGCAACGACTATTCACATGTGAGTAGTGCATTAATTACCAACTATCAACATGATTTACTTTGATTACTTTAATAAAAGTTATATAAAATGAAATGTAGCAAAAATACAGATCTAAATAATAAAATGTAGTTTTTTATAGTTTATAAGTACATCATTTATAAATGAAAATTTTAAAAACATTGCCAACATGAGATGAGTTGTTCACTTAGTTTTAAAGTTGAAAATTGTTGTATGAAATCATAAATGTATGCGGTGGGAGGAAATGAAGATATAAAAGTTTGTTTTTCCCACTTGGTGGGAAGATATATATTACTTTATCGGATTCATCGTGACCCACAAAAATCATAATTGTATATTATATGTTTTAAATAAATAAGTAATTAAATAATTAACAAATATTTAATTAAATCGATGATGAAAATACGTCTCCACTACTTGATAGATGATCGTAACACACTCTTATTAATTGCAATTGACAATTATCAATCGAATCATTTGAACAATCACACAATAATTTCATTCTAACCCTTATAAGCTATAAACACGTAAAATTAGAGCAATTTGTACGAAATCAGTGTTAGCTCACTTTGGTTATTCGTTCGTATTAGATTCTTACTATAAAACCTAAACATTGCCTTATATATATAGGGGTGAGTTTAATGGAAAACCTATATGCATCGGAAAATCGGGGAACCACTTTATAGTCATTGGATCAGGTGATGCATCACGCAGAAAGTCGATGCATCATGCGGGAATTTGATGCATAATGTGGAAATAATGATGCATCACGCGGGAATTGTGATGCATTTGTGGTGGTGCATGGAGGTTTGCCAGTGTTTTTCGATTCATGTTGGTTTTCCATTGTACCCATATAACTTCTAAAAATTATTTTAAATTTTGTTATAGTAGTAAACCGAGGGTTTTAAGGTAATTCCAAGGAGTTTGTAAGTTGTACAAACCCCTTTTGTTTTAATATCAATAGGATAATGTCACCTAACATTAAGAAATGAATGTGAGTTTTTCTTTCCTATAATATGTTTTTAAGTTAATTCGGAATTATTTTTGTAATATTGTTTATTTGTATCATTGTTTCAAATAAAACGTAAACACTTAACTAAATAATTGTGGAAACATATTGGATACAATTAGATTGAAGACATACGTATAAATTTTGTTTCATAAGAACATTGAAATGAGTCGGAGGTACAATAAAATTTTTATTTATTTATTTATACACACACTTATATAAATATAATTTGACAACTCAATTCTTTAGCAAAACAAAATAATTACAATTGAAAAAATAATAAAACAAAATAAGTTTCACCTCATCAAAAAAAAAAAAAAAAAAAAAAAAAGGAGTAAAAAATGAACCTTATCTTATTGTAGAAGACTTTTTGTCTCTATAAATACCTCCTAAACCTTGCAACTTGTATTTCCATCTCCTTCTCTCTTTATTTTCAGAAACTAGCTAGCTAGTGTTTGTGTGTTCTATCTTAATTTCTCTGTTTGAATCCAAACCAACCACCCTTTTAATTTGTTTCTTTCATATATTCTTGGTGGCCGGACAGACATATATAGTCCAATTAAGACTGGTTTTTATGTTTATATCATACATAATAAGATTCTAAATCTTATTTATCTACGGGACGTACGTACCATGAGCCTTTTTTGGATTTTCTCATTATTATTAATATGTCTTTCTCCCGTGTTCAATGCAAGAGGAGTCATGGCCTTCTACAACGCTTTTGATCAAACTGATAACCATGATGCTAAGGTTAATCAAGCTTACAGAACTGGTTATCATTTTCAACCAAAAAGAAATTGGATTAACGGTATGTATTACTTCATTTATCATATACAATGTATAAATCTAATCAGACACTACTTATGTGTGAATGTGTGTTAACTTACTTTTTGTTCTTATTACAATAAGAGAATAGAAGTTGATTTTGATTTTAATTAATTTTTTATAGTTATTGTGTTCTCTTTATAGTTACATTTGTGAGGGAAGAAAGAATATATAATTTGAATTTAAATAAGTTTTCCTATTGTATAACGTTATAAGGTTAGTGTAACTTTTAAGACTAAATTATTACATATTTGACAAATTAAAGCATATGACCGTTTCATGAAAAGAAAAACCATATTAATTGGACTAACAATTTTATTCATGTTCAACGATGCAAATTCATAAATCATGTGTTTCCCCCATTTAATGTTTAATAAATCAATTGTTCTATATATCTCTCCTAATCATTTCGTTTCTTTTGATTTCTATATTATCATGCTTTTTTTAATGCGAGTATTTCAATTATTTTCACAAGGAAATTAAATTACTACAAGTCAAAAGGAATCTTTGGTTTATATGAAATAAAAAGAGCCGGCCTGTCTTCTTTGAATAACAATAGTACTTATATTTGGCTTGTTTTGATTATAAATAATTTTAAACTTTAAATCACGTAGTTGTCTTGAATAAATTTCACAACAATTTAAACACTGGATGTGACATATGATAACTTAAACAATTACTTGTAAAGGAGTCAATTTGCGGTTAATAATGAGGCATTAAAACTTTTAGATAAAAATAAAGTATGTTAAATGAGTTGAAAACATTCTTAGTGCTACAAACGAACATGGACGGTAACATGTTTTTGTTCTTTTAACCGTAGACGAATAAATAAATGACCACGAGATTTTTTGTTTGTATTAATTCATTCGTTAATGAATTGATAACGTTCATGATCGTTTGTTTAACGGATAATCGAACGGTTAAGGAACGTTAAACAAACGATAATAAATGAACAATTAAATAACTCACAAACGAACAAACACTACAAGAAAAGTGTCATTTAGTGACACAAAAAAAGTGTCACTATATCTTATTTTTAATGACACTTGTGAAAAAAAGTAGGTATAAAACAATATATTTTACCCACGTTTTTTCTAAATCAATGACACAAAAATTTTGTCACAAAATACTTGAGGCCTATACCCATATACATTTTTAGTCACTATATATCTATAGTCACTTCACTTTTACCCACTTTTTTTGTTGTATAGGTAAAGATTTTGATACATATAGTGACACTTTTTATACAACAAAAGGAGTAGGTAATTTCTCACAAATAATTTTTGTTGTTTTTTGATTTAACATTTCTCACAATAATTAATTTATCACAGAATCCATATAAAAAGTAAATCTTATGAAAAATATTAGAGACAATTCTGGTTACAAAATATATAATTAATAATCTAGTATCCAACCAGAATTATAATTAAATAATGTTTGGCCATGAAATTATGGTCTTTTCATATTTCTCATCATCATTAAATTTCCAATATAATCATCGATCCTAATTCTCTCACTTACTCACTCACGCGAAACACACACACTAGAAAAGAGAGAGAGGGGAGGGACGGAGGGAATAAATGAATTGAATGAGGTTTACGTAAAAACTATTAATATCGTGAGAATCCTAAAACCAACATTAGAAGATAAACTTTTGCATAATAGTCATTGTTTTTTATTAAAGATATTATTATTGTAATAATATAGATATGGTGATACTAAAAGGTTGTTTGTTTAAGTTTCAATTAAGGTGGTTAATGGTTGTATAATATTAGTTGATGATGTTATGTAGGTAAGTTTAGATTTGGTAGTAATTTGGAACATATTAATTATTTGTAAATTTGTAAAACGGAACATAAAAATTGTTTCAAGGTTAATTAACTACCGTTATTAATATACATATTTTTTGACCCAATACTCAAAAATCAAAATGTTTGTTTCGTCAAACGTCACCAAACATATTCCAGAAATCGAGAAGACATTGGCAAAAATCTTTGATGTAATTGTCCCTTTTATTATGAACAAATCTTTATTATATATAATATGGACAAGGATCATATAATTGATGTATGTTTCATAGTCTACCACCTTCTTGTCCTTTTCCCCAATCCATTGGTCTAAGTCAATTAATGCTCTTAATTAAAATGTCTTCCATAAATAAAAACAAACATTTCTTGCATTTATTTATTATCAATATGTTTTAACTTTTTATTTTTTTTTTAATTGTTTACAACAACAATATTTAATTTTATCATTAATATAATGATCCTTTTTATATTTTCTACCATTTATAGACATTTTATTTGCTAACATGTTTAATAATAATAATTGTTATTATTATTAAGGGTGTTTGAACGTAGGTGATTTATTATAACAAGTTTACAAGTCATTCGTTGCTATAGACGATCAAAGTTTCAAAATTTAATGTTATTAATGATAAAAAATAATAAGATGGTTATTAATGGTAATTAAAACATAAAAAGTTGTTGTTATTTTCGGTTATTGTCCATTATAAATAATAATAATTGTTATGATCCTAATATACAAATCTTAACAACCATAATTTTATGTCATTAAATTATACCAATTAATTAATGGTTGATATTGAAATAAACCTCACAAATTAATTTGTTACGATTATGTCCCTAAAATTTTGTCTCATTATTTAATTCCATAAACTATTTTATCTTATTTAAATGTGTATATATATAGATCGGTTAGCTACTGGATTAGCTGGTATAACACAGATGGTAAAAAAATGTTTAGTCTTAATTGCTTAGATCCAAAAATATCATGAGTTTATTCCAATATTACTTTGGTGAAAAAACCAAGGTTATTTATATGGTCAAAGAAATCTAATATATATACTTTTAAATAAAACAAGAATAGTTTAGGAACTTAAACAATATAAAAAAAGTTTAGAGACTTAATCACGAAATTTTTTTTTTTTTTTTGATAGAGTTATATTAATATTAACCCATTAATTAAGCATAATATTTTGATAACTTTGGTTTTAAAACATTTGCAAGTATCCAAAACAATAATTAAATGCGAAAACCTTTAAAATCTATGTCCACGACTAAAAACGTTAAAATGAACAAAAATTTATTATTACCAAAATTTTCACACTTTGACCGTTTCATTTTCACCATAGATGAGTTATATAATATTGTCTAGATACTATGCAAAGACAACTTATGTTAGTTTATAAAATCAGAAATAAATATTAAATTGTTGTTCTGTTACGATGTGGGTGGAAAATAATACCTATTAAATAAATTGGTTAATTGTTTTTTTTAATGATATCGTGTCTTCTTGTTATCATCAACGACACGTGTATGTGTTAAGTTTCTTTCATATATTTTAAATTTAATAGCTTCGTAATAAAATGATTGAATCCAATTTGTGTCTAATGTTTTTATCTAACTATAATAGTAATTTTTTGTTTTATATATAATTAAATTGAGATTTAATTATAGATTTTTTTTGTTGTTTTCTTTGCATGATATCGACGTGGGGTATAATAATATTAAATCAACATAGATCCAAATGGTAAGTCTATTTTTTCATTTTTGATTATTTATAGGGTTGTGTACATTTTGACTGTACAAGTTTTGATTTTTTTCGATTTAGCCATTAACCTAATGTTTGTCTCGATTTAACCACTAAACTATTTTTTGTATACACATTTAGCCTCTAAACATTTTTTTTTTGTGATTTAACCACTAATATTTGTCTCGATTTGGCCACTTAAATATCATAATTTGTATCGATTTAATTATTAGTTTTTATTTATTTTTCCCAAACTAGAATAGTAAACAAAAGTTTAGTTGCCAAATTGGGACAAAAAATTATTTAGTGGCTAAATTAGACAAATCTAAAAGTTGGATGATCAAAATGATACTTAACCCTTATTATGATATAAATGTTTTATTTATTTAACAAAATGGATTTAACCACCTTCTATAAATTTCAAATTTTACTTTTGACGTATGAACAGCACCCATGTATTACAAAGGGTTTTATCATTTGTTCTACCAATACAATCCGAAGGATGCTGTGTGGGGCAATATTGTGTGGGCACACTCGGTGTCAACTGATATGATTAACTGGATGTCATTAGAACCTGCAATCGAACCATCAAAACCATTTGATAAATATGGGTGTTGGTCTGGATCTGCTACACTTCTACCAGGTGACAAGCCAGCGATCTTTTATACAGGAATAATAAACCAAAAGCCTAAACCTGGCTATCAAGTGCAAAATTATGCCATACCTGCCAACTATTCAGATCCCTACCTTCGAAAATGGATCAAACCTGACAACAATCCAATCGTCAAGCCGACACATGAAAATGTTTCTGCTTTTCGTGACCCTACAACGGCTTGGTTTAACAACGGTCATTGGAAATTCATTGTTGGTAGTAAGCACAACCATCGAGGCATTGCCTACTTATACCGGAGCCGTGATTTCACTAAGTGGACCAAGGCTAAACGACCGTTTCACACAAAAAGTGATACGGGTATGTGGGAATGCCCTGACTTTTACCCAGTATCATCTATAGGAACAAATGGATTGGACACATCAACATTAGGCGACAATATTAAATATGTTTTTAAGGCTAGTCTTGATATGACTAGGTTTGATTATTATACAATTGGAAGGTACAATCTCATCAAGGACAAATATCTTCCGGATAACACATCTGTTGATGGTTGGGCTGGATTAAGATACGATTATGGGAACTTTTATGCCTCTAAGACATTCTTTGATCCGATCTATAAACGAAGGATATTGATGGGTTGGGCTAATGAGTCAAGTACTACCAACGAAGATCGTGCCAAAGGATGGGCAGGAATTCATGTAAGTTTATTAAGTATATCCATATGGTGTAAATTATTATATTATTTAATGTCAAACTCAATTTCATTTTTATACTTACAGCTAATCCCACGTAAGGTTTGGTTGGACCCTAGCGGAGATAAGTTGCTACAATGGCCAATTCGTCAATTGGAAAAACTAAGAGGTGAAAAAGTAAACTTAAGCAAAGTAAAAGTCAACAAAGGTGATATCGTTGAGGTCAAAGACATAACTGCAATTCAGGTATGCATTTTTGAGACAATAGTAGCATGTAAAATATATTATTGTGATTGAGTAGTTTTACACTTTAGTTTTAATTTGGGATGAATATAGGTTGATGTGGACGTGACATTTACATTTTCAAGCCTCGATAATATTGAGCCGTATAAAAAAGAATGGGAAAATTTTCCACCAGAAGATCTTGCTAAAAGCATTTGTGGGGTTATGGGTAGCACTGTACAAGGTGGGCTTGGGCCTTTTGGGCTTTTGGCATTGTCTTCAAGCAAGTTAGAAGAATACACACCAGTATTTTTTAGGGTTTTCAAGACGACCGAAAACAAACATAAAGTTCTTTTATGTTCTGATGCTACTCCGTAAGTATTCTCTTCTAAAAATTTATTAAAGAGCATAAAATTATATTAAAAAATAAGTGCAACCCCTAGTTATAACATTATAAACTTATTTTAGGTTAAGAATAGGCAAGTATCATAATCACTAATTACTATATAAATATATATATAACACAATACAATTACTAAGTTTATTACAAATAACACATTTCCCTCTTACAAAAGAAACCAATGTTGTCATCTATAATGAATTCAAGTTTTAAGTCAGAGATAACTTTCTCAATATGAAAATTGTCAATAATTTTGAAATTTTTCTTCACGTTGTAATATGAAACCATTTGAAATGGAATTAAAATTGGACAAAAAATCCCCATTATAATTTTTTTTTGGTTACGTCCACTAACATTGGGTTTATTATTCTCATGCAAATAGTTCCTCGTTGAACCAGAATGAATATAAGCCATCATTTGGCGGATTTGTGGACGTTGATTTAGCTAAAAAGAAGCTTTCACTTAGAAGCTTGATTGATCATTCAGTTGTAGAAAGTTTTGCAGAAGGAGGAAAGACAGTTATCTCATCCAGAGTTTATCCGACACTAGCAATTTTCAAGAATGTACATTTACATGTATTTAACAATGGTTCCGAGGTCATCACAATTGAAAGACTGGATGCATGGTCCATGAAAACAGCTCACATCAACTAGACTTGACCATTTCATGTCATACAGTTTTAGAAAGGTATGAAATAATTAAAGGATATCATATTCTTGTTAAACGAACTATATCAATTAAAATGTTGATGAGGAATGATTATTGTATTAAATGAATTGAATGTGACTGAACTTTCGTATAACAAATTTGATATATATATTCCATTAAAGCATGCATCCTTTTGTGAGCGAATGATTGGGTCATTGCATGAATACAAATCATAATTTAGAACCCTAGCATCAAAAACTCAATATTGCCACCAATGACTCGATCAAAAACCATTTATATGAGTAAAGTGATAACTATCACATTTGTTATAAGACACCAGTCGTCCTAGATTTGAATTTATTTCAATTTCAATTATTGGGTTCACTCGTCTTTTAAAATGATGGTTTATATATATGGCACGTGGTTTATATCGTATCATGAGTTTGTTGGCATGAGTAAATGAGATATTACTCCTACAAACACTGACCCGCTCACTCTAGATCAGAGGACGACATGACCCAACAAACTATACAGGCTTGGTTAATTGAATTATACACACACACATATAGTTTTATTCACTAGTTCGAAAATTAGGATAAGATGACAATGGTATTCTTCGAAACCTTTTATGCAATGCCGACCTTAGAGGGGGAGTCACGCGGGCTACTCTCCAGGACATCAAACCATCAAATGACATTAATTTTTTGCTCAAATAAGTAATATATTAAGTTTTGTTTTGTTGTTCAATATTCATATCTAGGATTGTAAAAAAAAACACGAACGATGATATGTTCATGTTCATTTGTTTAATATTGGCTGAACAAAAAATGAACACGAACATAAATAAACACGAGAGTTTCTGTTCATAATCATTCGTTAAAGAAATGGTCTTGTTAGTGTTCTTTTATGTTCATTCATTAAGCTCATAATCGACATAAACAAACATTAAACCACCGTTAAACGAATGAAAATAAATAGACAATTAGATGACCACTAGAATGAACATAAATGAACAATTAAACAGATACAAACAAACGAACATAAATTGAACAAACGAAATCTGTGTTTATGCTTGTCATTTAATTAAACGAACACAAATTTGTTTTTATGTTCATTCGTTTGATAAATGAACTTTGTGTTGAACACTTTGTGTGCCGTTTTATTCGTATCTTCATTATCAATGACAAAAATTATAATCTTAAACGCTGGAAACAATGAAATCAGAAATATAACATTTAACAAAAGAATATTAGTGTCAAAATCACAAGTTGTGCTAGTAGAAACAACAAGATTTTCGCTTTAATTAATCAAATAAATCTTATTTAATTCCTATTCACACCACATAAGAAGTAACCAAACGCTTTTAAAAAATAGCATGTTGTATTTCTAAATTTTTTAAATATATTATTATTCTATTTTGTTTTGAGCATGAAAATGTTCAGGTATACAATTTTTAAACGAAAGATATATGTTTGGCTGTAGCAAAGATGAGATGTTAGTTGATACTTTTTCCATTCAAAGAGTTGGAATTACTGTTATATGAAATCATAGGACATGCATTATGAGTTGATAGAAACTAACATTTAAAATTCATTTTTTCAATCAAACCTGGTTGGATGAATTTTTTGAATTTTTTAATGAATAATTTTGTCAGGGATTTTTCATATTGATTATATGTTGAAATTTTATTTTATTAAACTTGTATTAAACCTTTATATATGTATCATTCATGTTAACTAAGAATAAAATATGTAAATACACTACTATAGAAAAATTAAGACGGAATAAATGACAAATCAAAGTTCTATTCAATCGTAAAAATTCAATGTAGATTGAAGAATACTATACGGTGTTAATATTTTAAAACTAATATTATTTATTTGTTCATTTTTCCTAAAAAAGATGATATTAAAATCATTCTTAAAAGGTTATAATATAATATCACACAGTTTGGTTTACATAATATTAAGATCAGTAATATTTATAATATTAAAATGTTACACAGTTTGATTTATATATTATAACATAAATTAATTTCATAACATTGATGTGATTTTTTTATGTTTAATAACATTCTAGAGTATTCTAGAATTTCATAGCTTACTAATAAAAAATGATATATTCTAGAATTCTCATTTACATAGTATCCTTACTATCCTATAAATTTGAGGCCCTCCCCATAATAAGGCAAAGACCATGCCATTTATAGTAAACCAAAGAATGAGTACGTGTCACTTAAAATCTAGAGTAATTTTAGGAGAGATTTTCCTCCCAATCTTCCATTCATTTTTCATGGGTTTGAATGAGTGGATATGATCTTTAAAATTTTAAAATTAAATTCATTATTGCCCATTAAATAATAATAATAATAATAAGTTTGTCAAAACACATTTCATAATCAACCCTGATTTTTTTCACAGAAAATCAATATGTTTTCACTATTTTCTTCGAAAAGTCCACAAATTTGAAGACTTTTTTGAAAAAATAAAGAAAAAATCTAAAACTCACAAACAAATATATTACTTAAGGATTTTATCGGTAAAAAATAACACTGAGGGACTAAACCGCAAAAACGTAAAAACATTTTGGTTTTTTTCATATTAAACCATACATATATATATATATATATATATATATATATATATATATATATATATATATATATATATATATATATATATATATATATAGGGTTGGGTTCCGGTAAGAACCCTCGTTACCGTGAGAACCACTCCAAAATGCATAAATTTGTACATCAAATGCACAAATTAAAAAATTAAAAGTTTTACTTAAATCATTATTAGTCTTAAATATTAATAAATATCATAATCTAACACTAAAATTACATTAAAAAATTACATTCATTAAATTATAAACTAAATGCACAAATTTGAACATCAAATGCACCAATTTTCTTAAATACACAATTCATACATAAAACAGATAAATTATAGCATGAGATGTGTATTTTTTTACATGAAATGCATAAATTTACCGAAAACATTTAATTTTAGTATCAAATCCACAATTTTATACAGTGGATGCACAAATTTTAGAGTGGTTCTCATGTTCTCACGAAATATAGGGGTTCTCATGTGAACCCAATCCTCTATATATCTATCTATCTATCTATCTATCTATCTATATATATATATATATATATATATATATATATATATACACACACACACACACATGGCTAAACAATCTTTTTTTTCTCACATTATGTGTTTGATCAATATTATCTAATAATGATCAATTACGCTCACTTTACTTGTTATATACTAGGACTAATCCAGAGTCAAATTATGTTGCTCTTTTATGCAAGTCTACTATTTATGCTCTAATTGATTTTAGCCTTGATACAATGCTTTTATACGCTCTTTAAACAAAGTATGTTGCCTATATAAGTTTGTATAATCAAACATTGAAAATTACTAAACTCCGATAAACTTTTTTACATGACATATATTTGACTGAAAAGTTGACGAAGTTTGACTTTTCACGTAACACTTGATCCGAAAAGTTATACATAGTATTTTTTTTGCACACAATGACAAAGAAATAAAGTTTTCATATGACACTTTGATCGAGAAGTTTACTTCCTATATTAAGCCTTGCTCGAGAAGTTCAACGTTTTCGCATAAGATACAACCGAAAAGTCTAAGATTTCGTATGAAAAGACATCTACACTAGACTTCTATTGATTTTTAAAACCCGGTTTTTACATGTCTCATATTTAAAATCAAACGAAAAAACACTTAAGTAACCATGTTCCAACTTTTTCCCAAACTCCCAATATTTTTATAACAAGTTTTGTAAAACCTGAAGTCATACAAGTGAAACACACACATAGTTGCATCTAATTCATATGTAAGAGTATTATACGGGTTCCTAAGGAATCCCTTTTACATGTTGATTTCTTTTATTAGCATACTAGTTTATTACCCGAGTATTACGCGAATATTTTTAATATATATAAAATATAATAAATAAAAGATAAAGATATAAATATTATTTTTTAAACAAAAGTATATAAAATGATATTATTATTTATTATGACCTATTAATTTTGTATATTTCTAAATATATATGAAGAGTAATTATTTTCTTATATATTTTTTAAACTTTTATTATATTATTTTATAATTAATAAATTAGTAGATTTGATTTGATTTGATTTGAATTTAAAAGTGGATTATATTAGATTTGGATAGATTTAGTTAATAAGTTAGTTGAGTATTAGATTTTGTTTGATTTGATTTGAATTTAAAAGTGGATTATATTAGATTTGGATATATTTGATTTAAATTCTTTATTATTTTCAAAATCTATAAATGCCACGTGTCGATTCATGGTGACGACACGTGGCTTCACCATAAATGAGTATAGTTACTCTTTTAATAGTATAGATATATATACTAGTTTATTACCCGCGTATTACGCGGATATTTTTAACATATATAAAATATAATAAATAAAAAGATAAAGGTATAAATATTTATTTTTAAACAAAAGTATATAAGATGATATTATTATTTATTATGACCTATTGATTTTGTATATTTCTAAAAATATATGAAGGGTAATTATTTTCTTATATAACTTTTTAAACTTTTATTATATTATCTTATAATTAATAAGTTTGTAGATTATTAGATTTGTTTGATTTGATTTGATTTAAATTTAAAAGTGGATTATATTAGATTTGGATAGATTTAATTAATAAGTTATTTGAGTATTAGATTTTGTTTTGATTTGAATTTAAAAGTGGATTATATTAGATTTGGATAGATTTGATTTAAATTTTTCCTTATTATTTTTAAAATTTATAAATGCCACGTGTCGATTCATGGTGACGACACGTGGCTTCACCAGAAATGAGTATAGTTACTCTTTTAATAGTATAGATAGATTAAGCATAATGATGAGTTGTATTGTTGTTTAGTAGTCTGTAGAAACCTGTAGAGTCATTGCTTGGATTAGGCTTCCAAAACAGATTCAAACACTAATGTTATCCAGATTCTTGCTCCTAATCTGGTATAACCCTCATGCAATCACAATTAAGATTCAATCTTGAATAACCATGAATCATGAGCTTTATTCCCATAATCAAATACCGATATTTAAATGTCATATAATTTCATTCCATTACATTCCACCGTACCAAACATATCCTTAACTTCTAGCAAGACAAAACCATGCAATTAAAAAATATATATATTTTGGCAGAAAATAATAATATTTTCAATTATTTATAATTGGGCTTTGAGGGATTAGTGCCTTGAAATTTTTTAATACATAGTTAAGACTATAATTAAGAAAGCCCATTGGACCCTTATGCTATGCTACCAATTACCAAATACCGAAGCCCAAATGTTGATGTGAAAAACCCTATCGCCATATTTGTTTATATAAAACGGCTCCGGTGAAAAAAATTAGGGTTCTTCATTTCCTAGGGTTTCGCTGCCTCCAAAATCAAGAGAGAAGAAAGATGAAGACGATTTTGTCATCGGAAACCATGGACATACCGGAAGGAGTGGAGATCAAAGTGAAGGCCAAGGTTATCGAGGTGAAAGGACCAAGAGGAACCCTCACTCGCAATTTCAAACATCTAAACCTTGATTTCCAGCTTATCACCGACGAAGAGACCGGAAAAAAGAAGCTGAAGGTTGATGCTTGGTTTGGATCTAGGAAAACCACCGCCGCTATCCGTACTGCACTCAGTCATGTTAGTAATCTCATTGCCGGCGTGACGCAAGGGTACCGGTACAAGATGCGTTTCGTCTATGCTCACTTTCCGATCAACGCTAGTATCACTAACAATAACACCGCCATTGAGATCCGTAACTTTCTCGGAGAAAAGAAGGTTTGATACATTACATTTTTCTCTATTTGTTATTAATTTATTATTACTGTGGTTTTGGTTTTCTCAAGTTTCTTCGTACTTCTGTTGGTATTTAGTAGTTTGATACCTTTTGACCTTTTTTTTTGTTTTTTTGAATATTTTTCATCAGACATGTATTTGTTCCTAACCATATGACTTTGATTGTTAAATATACTGACATAACTACAATCTATTTGACGATTTTCTATCAAATGGCTTTGATTCTTAAATATTCAAATTGTGGATTTGTAGAATGGGTTATTGCTGTTCTTATAGTTTGTTGTAGTAACCATTTCTCAATCTGCAATTAATTAAATCTATCAGTCATCTTTTTTGTGGGTAAGAAACTGTATTGAAGCACCTCTAAACATGCCTGGCTCGATCATATAGATTTGTGGCCTTGATTTGTTGATGATGTTGGTGTTATGTTCGAATTATTTGAGTAGGAGCTCATTTTTTTTAATGCTGTAGGTTAAAGTTTGTGGCTTATGTTTTTGTTAGTTGATTCCTTATATTATCTTGGTTGTTTCTTGTTTAACTAGTTTTAAGATAAAAAAATAAGTGTGTTGTGTATTTTATTTTTATTCCATATTGATAATGTCAGTTTCTTTCAGTTAGGTCACCATGGATTTTTTTTTTAAATTCTAAATTATGTACGTCTAATTTCATCACACATAGGTCAATTTTGGAGGTAATTATGTCAGTGAAACATATTAAAAGGTATCAAGTGTAAAAAAATTATCTAATGGAGATGAATATCAAGCGAATAAAAGCAAGAAATGTTAAGGAAAAGCATAAGGATCTATGCACTAAGTACTTAAGTAGGAACAATTTAAAAGCATGTTGCTATTTCATGTCATCAACCCTTATCTAATTACTAATGGACTATAGTCATTAACAAGCCATTGGTATCTGTTTCTGTATTGGAGATATGCACATAGTGATATTGTATTTATTTACTCTCACTGTGAAAGCTGACATGTTTTTTTTTGTCATAGTTATTTATGTTTTGATTATGAATCCTTTCCGGTCATTTTGGAGTTTTGATGATAAAAATTATATGTGAAGAATAATGTATTGGTGTTGTTTGTATGACATGAATTTAAAATTATGGATTCTAAAATGACAGGATTATGAAAGGTAGAGATGTGGGGAATATGAAATGCTAAATGCTTTCTTTTTATTTTTATCCAAACATCACATGGAAGGATTTCTAAATCCAAATCTTAAATGAGTTGTTTAAATCCTCCAAACCAAATGGCACCACATTCTTGCGCAAAGCTTTGGCTTCTAACTTTGTTCTAAATATTTGCCATTGTTGGATGTATCTATGGCTAAAAGTATTTCTTCGCGATGAACAGGTGAGGAAAGTCGATATGCTTGGTGGTGTCACTGTGGTCAGATCTGAGAAAGTTAAGGATGAACTTATTTTGGATGGAAATGATATCGAACTTGTTTCTCGGTCATGTGCTTTGATAAACCAGGTATCATTTTCTTCAAGTGAAGGCTTCGTTAGATAGTAGATAATGGTTTCACTTGACAATGAAATAAATATAGAAAAGTTTTCTTGGAAAACACTTCAGATCATGCGTTTTTTAATCAAGTCTTTTGGAAAAAATGAAAAAAGATGTACATTTAAGAAAATTTTGGAGAAATTGAGTTTATTGCTTTCTAATGTCATCAGTTACATATATTTTTGGGCACATTTCTTTTAGTCACATGTATCATTACCGGTAACTTATGTGTCTATATATTTATATATTTACTTATTTGTTTATTTATATAGATAGTGATGGAATCTAGGTTTGATAAGAAAATCATTTTTGACCCTTTTTTTTTGTTTTAGTAACGTTTGTTGAATCACCGGTTCAAAATGTTAAAATCAATAATAAGAAGAGAGAATTGTTATCTTTAAAATGAGTTAGTGGTTTGCATATCCTGGAAGAGAGAATTGTTATCTTTAAAATGAGTTAGTGGTTTGCATATCCTGGAATCGAAGTCCAAAGTAGGTTTTAGTAGTAGTTCATGAGACCTAGAATTCCCACATTCTAGATTGCATTATGCCAACAAGTCCCACCCCTGAATCGTATATGTAAGAACCATAAACTTTTTCTCAACAAAATTAACTTAAATTTAATCTTTAAAGTTTAAACTGTTGATTTAAAATAATATATCTAAATTAATATTTCAAATTGAATAGTCCTTTTTTGACTTCAATATTGACTTGGGGTTATTATTTTTAACCATCGACTCAATGATTTTGCTTGTGTCATTTTTTATTGGTTATTAGTTTATGGAACAAGATGCATACATATTAAATTATCACATAAAACATCTGCAGTATGGGTAAAATCTTGCATTTCAAAACATATGCAACTGACACCCAATACGAATGATATCGTATGATATAGATCTTCATAGTTTGGCACGACACGCTCAACACTTGCGTGTAAACTACTTACATGCTTAGAGGTGGCAGTTTCGACCCTGTAGGTCAAAATGAGTGGAATTATCAAAATGACTCGTAGTAAAAAACTATGCTTGAACATAATCTTATTAAAAAAATGAGGTATCAAACAAATTGTTATTTTGAAATAATCAATGTTATGTAAATTTTGTCTTTTGGTTCTCAACATGTGTTTGCTTTAAAGGATTAGAATTGCTATATGTCTTGTTTAGCAAGCATTCAGTTTCTACTTTTGCAATTACATATTCCATATAGTCGAAAACTTAGGTTTTTTTTAGAATACATTCATTTTTTTTTTTACTTTTTCAATTACACATTCTAAATAGTGCAAAACTGAAGTCATTTTGTAGTTTACTGAAGGCTTGTTTATGTGCAGAAATGTCATGTGAAGAACAAGGATATTCGTAAGTTTCTTGACGGTATTTACGTGAGCGACAAGGGCAAAATCGAAGAAGAAAATTAAGTCAAGAAGGCATTACATCATTTTCTTCTTTTTCATAAAGAGAATTGTTTGATTTTAAGTATCTTTTAGAGTATGATGTTTATGGAACCTTTTGAGTTGAGCTTGAAGTTTTGTTATAAACCATCAATTATGTTGTTTGTTTGCAAATGTGACATTTTTGGCATGGGATGGTATCTTATCAAGTATGTTGAAATTACTGTCACATAAATGGTTGGATAATGGGCCTCAGTTTTGACCCAACGGGTTATACGGGCGGATGCTCAAAATGACCCATAGTTAGAACATAATTTTTTAAAAATGTGAAATTTTACAAAATGAAATTAAACAAATTGTTTTTGGAAAAAAATTTATATTATGTTATTTTTTTGTTTTTTTGTTGTCGACCTGTTGTCCCATTCGATCTGTTTGTTTGAATGAGTTGAAATTGTCAATCCCTCATAATTTTAATAAAATATATTTTAATAGAAACAAAAAATACAAATATTAAATTTCTAAAGAGTATGCAAGTATAATATTTTTATTTGTTGTAATTATTAATTTACAAACTTTATAAAAATAATGAAATAATTACTATTTAATGTATTTTTATAGATTTGTTAGTTATAAATTTATATATTTTAATTAATATAAACTGATATGTTGGTTTGTATATAAATAATATTATAAAGTTTATTGAAGTTAAAAAATGTTATGAGACAGGTTCTTATCATTTTTTTATTTGGGTTAACTACCATTTTAATCCTCTAACTTTTAGTTTTTTGAACTAAATTATTTTTTGTTTCGATTTAACCATGTTAATCTGAAAATCAAATGATCCAAATAGCACTTAATCTCTTTTATCTCTCATTCAATACTTTTTGTATCATATGAATTTTTTTTAAGGGTTAAATACCATTTTGACAATTCAACTTTTAGATTTTTTTTATTTAACCACTAAACTATTTTTTGTCCTGATTTAGCCACTAAACTAATTTTTCAATACACATTTAACCATTAATTTTTTTTACTGATTAAACCACAGAAAATTGTTCCGATTTGGCCACTAAACTATCATATTTTGCACCAATTTAACCAGGTTTTGTTCATTTTCCCTAAATTAGAACAGTAAACTAATGTTTAGTGACTAAATCGGGACAAAAATAGTTCAATGGCTAAATGAGACAAATCTGAAAGTTTGATGGTCAAAATGATAGTTAACATTTATTTTAATACGTACATATATGATAAGGTTTAAATTAGATTTATGATTCTTATTGATAAATACTTCAAAATGTTTTCGTAAACATATAACTATTTTTTTTAAATAAAAAGTACCATGTGTGTGTGTGTGTGTGTTTTTTTTTTTTTTTTTACTTTTTCTACTTTTTATATATTTGATATAATCCCTTTTATATAATGTGTATTTATAATTCATTTTTTATACATATAATATAAACTCTTAATTACATATATAAATAAATATAGCTAAGATAAAATTTAAGTTTAAATTTATTTATAATTCAAAATGATAAACATATAAAATATCATATATAAACATATAAAAAAATTAATCAGATAAACATATAAAATTTGATGTGATGAAAAAACGACATATTGCAAATTCGGTTATGCTTTGTTATACATAAAGATAATATTGAACCAAAATTGATAATGAGTATCATTTAGAGTCTCTATGTGGTGTCCATTTTTTGATTGAACAACTACTATTTATAGTATTATTGTTTTACTTTGTTGTCCGAATTTGACAGTCTTTTCGATTGTTAGGTTTGTGGAAACGAATTTTCATGTCACTGTCTTGTCTTTGTGGTTTTTGGTTTTCAAACTTGGATTTTTTTTTTTTAATTTTAGGTTATGCATTTTAGAATTCTGGGTGTGTTTAGTTACCGAAAATTTTTAAAGTTTTCATCCCATTTTTCAAATAAAATGAAAACTTGTTTACTTGACAACAATTTTATAAATTTTCATTTCGCTTTTTAAAATTCTCTCTCTTACTTTTCTATCACCCATCTTATTTTTCTTATTCTATAATCACCCATCTTATTTTTCTTAAAACTAAAAATTCATTATTTAAACAAGTTTTCACTTTTTATAGAAACCTTTTTTTTTTCTGAAAACTACAACTTAAAAATAAGAGATCTTTAAATTTTTAAAATTAAATTTATTATTGCCTATTTTTAAGGAAAACTATGATGTAAAATCCGTAATCTTCTAGGGGTTTTATGTTGATTTTGTGTCTTGCTTTTTTATTGAGTAACTAATTTCAATCTCCCAATCCATTTGTTATATTGATTTTTGGTTTTATATAAGGTATATTTCATTGAATATTTTATAATCATTTATTTATTTGTCTATAAATTAATGTTAAATTACAATATTAGTTTTGTGTAACTATAACTGTGTTCGTTATTTTAGTATTACTGACTATCACATACAAATTAATTTAATATTTAAGATTGAAATTCATGTTATTACAACGTATCTTGAATTCTAATAAGTTAAGACATGTAAAAAAAGTTTATTATATTTCACCTTAGTATTTAAGTTTTTTATAATAATTTTGATATGATTTATATTTAAAAATTACTTTAATAATATATTTTTTGAAATTTTTATTGTTTTAATATTTAATATGTTTTCTAAAATAGCTACTTAAACAATAAAAAAGAATTAAAATATCTAAATAATTAAATGAATTATATATATAAAGTATACAAAAAATGTATATTGATTATCCAGCTTTTTATAAAGTTTAATCAATTTATGTGATAATCTACTAGAAAGAATTAGGAATTAAGGATACATTTTAATGGTTTTTTATAGAAAATCATCTAATAAAGATAATTCAATGAGTTTGTTGATTGTTCAACAAAAACATCCCAGTTATATCAAATATTAAAAACTTATAACTCCAATTTGTTTGGAAGAATAAAAAATTAATAAATGAAGGAAAATAAACTTTTCTTTTAACAAAAATAATGAATTCAAATAAGAAAAGGTAAACAGTTGAAATTCAAATTAGTTTCACATGAACGAGTCTTTTTCTCTATAGTTACTTATTAAACCCACATAATTGAGATTTTTTCTCTATAAATACCTATTAAACCTCGAGTTTCTTCTTACACACTTATTGACATTAGTCGTGTTTTATCTTTCTTCAATTCAACATCACATATATTTGGATAATATATATACATCATCATCAAGATCCAAAAGTTTGAATTTTCATATATAATGATGTGTTTCAATAGACTTGTATGGATTTTGCCATTGTTGATATGTTTTCTATCAATGTTCCACAACTTTGGTGGAAAAGATGGAGTCGTGATGGCCACGAATCCCAATTGTCGAACCCAAACTCATAATCATTTGAAGGTAAAGCAAGTATACAGAACCGGCTATCATTTTCAGCCAGAACGACATTGGATTAACGGTATGCAGTCTTCTTCTCTTCCATGTATATTATCTTTGTCATTGGTTACAAATCATCGTTGATTATATTATCTCATATATATTTGTATTCTATAAGATTTCATTTTAACGAATCTTAATTTGTGTCGATCAAAATTTTCATTTGAAACATGCAAGACATATCTTTTTTAGTAGGACATTTTTTGTCTATAAAACCGAAACTGAAAGTGTGGTTCTATAAATAAAAAGTTGAGTTTGTGCGGTTTTTTATGATTTTTTTAAAGACTTGGTGCAACTTTTGGTTTGTCCAAAATAAAATATTTTTCGCACTTATTAATTTATGGATCTTCTACGTTAAATTTTCATATTAACATTTTAAATGTTTAAACTTGTTTTAGAGTATTAGATAAATACATAGACACAAATATATGTTTATGGTCTTTCTTGATGTTCATGACTTAAACAATATCATTTAATAACATTGCACACACACATATATATGTGTGTGTATAACCCTAGTACAATAGTTGTGATCTTTGAATTTTTTTAAAAAAAAACATAAGTTAAAACAAAAACATCAAAAACGTCTACAAGAAAACTTTTGAAGTATGAGACTTAAGAAAATAAGATTATGCAAAGTATGAAGTACGGTGCAGTTCGGTTATTAGTGTTTTTTGAAAGCACATAAATCAAACCTATGGCTTTCTCTTCAGTTTTATTATTTTCGGTTTGGTTTTTGATGCTTTTTGGTTCTTTCTTTTGTTTGGTCACCCCTATTAGAAGATGATAAAATCATCTCTGTACCTTTGTGATATGATGATTAATAATAATCTTGTCTTATATAAAAATTAATTATATGTTTTTACAAGGAATATGGTAGCCACTAAAAACAAGTTTTGTTAATCTAATGGTTGGTAATTATCAGATTGATTTTAAAATATTTAACATACAAAAGTATGTGTACATACATACATATACACACACACGTGTGTGTATAAAAGTTAAAAATATATTTTTTTTTGAAATATAAAAGTTTTCTTTAAAATGGGATTAATAAATTCATAAAACTTATGCTACATTTTATGGGAAACGACTGTTTAATACTTGTAAATGTAAATTTCCATTCAACTTTAACGTATTTTATTTTGATGACTTATCCAGTATAGATTATTATTCTGTAGACTGTGGTTATTGGATTATAAACATTTTTCGTCTTCTCAGTGTGAGAATAAATGACATTGTTTGTATTAAGGTTAAATTTAAATATCTATTAGCCTTATAATGATGGCATAGTTCGAGACATACAAATTCATTTCATTGGATTACACGTCATTTAAAAAAGTTTAGCTATCTATTAAAGTAATTCCAATTTCTTATATCTCTATTGATTAATGTATTTTCCTCTATTGCATGAAATTTGGGGCTCACTTACCTGGTCTCAACAAAGATCCAAATGGTAAGTTCTTTCTAGAACTTTCTTTTTCGTCCTGGATATTTAAAATTAGTTTCAATTACTTTATTTGTTTTATTTTATATATTAACAGGACCAATGTATCACAAAGGATTCTACCATTTATTTTACCAATATAATCCTCAAGCAGCCGTGTGGGGTAATATTGTTTGGGCTCACTCTGTATCAAAAGATATGGTTAACTGGATTCATCTTAAACCGGCCCTTGAACCATCACAACCATTCGATAAATATGGGTGTTGGTCCGGTTCCGCTACAATATTACCAGGTGATAAACCAATAATCTTCTATACAGGAATAGTTGACCTAAAACCAGCACCGGGCCACCAAGTTCAAGCCTATGCCATACCTGCCAACTACTCAGACCCCTACTTGCAAGAGTGGATCAAACCCGATGATAACCCATTCCTTAAATCAACGGGTGAGAACATTTCGGTTTTTCGTGATCCCACAACTGCTTGGTTCAACAATGGTCATTGGAAAATTATCATAGGTAGTAGGCATAACCATCAAGGCATTGCTTATTTGTATCGAAGCCGAGATTTTGTTACATGGATCAAGGCCAAACATCCCTTTCACACTAAAAGTGATACATGTATGTGGGAATGTCCAGACTTTTATCCGGTGTCATCTGAAGGAACAAATGGTTTAGACACGTCAGTATTGGGTAAAGATGTTAAATATGTTTTTAAGGTTAGTCTTGAAATGACTAGGTACGAATATTACACGATAGGGCGGTATGACCTCGTTGATGATAAATATGTCCCATATAACACATCTGAAGATGGTTGGGGTGGTTTAAGATACGATTATGGGAATTCTTTTGCATCCAAATCATTTTATGATCCGTCAAAGAAGAGGAGGATAATATGGGGTTGGGCTAACGAGTCAAGCACTAAAGATGAAGATATTGCGAAGGATTGGGCTGGAATTCAAGTAATTTTACTATATATATATATATATATGACATAATTCCGCTTTATATATCAATTTTAATTTTAATATTTGTTTTTTTGTAGTTGATTCCACGTAAGGTTTGGTTGGACCAAAGTGGACAATATTTGTTACAATGGCCAATTTCTGAGTTAGAAAAATTAAGGCGTCGAAAGGTGGAGTTGAAAAATGTGAAAGTTAGCAAAGGTGACACAATTGAAGTTAAAGGAATTACAGCAGTGCATGTTTGTAATTTTATTTAGTAATTCTGATATGTTGAATATATGATATTGATTGATTGTTCGTTTTATGTAAAATGGATGCAGGCAGATGTTGATATCACTTTCACATTTTCAAGTTTGGAGAAGGCCGAGTTATATGATGAAGAGTGGGAAAAATTCCCTCAACATGATATTGGTAAAAGTATTTGTGGTATTAAGGGTGCAACTGTTGAAGGTGGGCTCGGGCCATTTGGTCTTTTGACTTTAGCATCAAACAAGCTTGAAGAGTACACTCCAGTGTTTTTCAGGGTTTTTAAGACAGCTAATCACAAACATAAAGTTTTATTATGTTCAGATGCTACTCCGTAAGCTGTTTCTCTCTCACTCTTTAATTAGGTGTTTATGGAAAAAACTACACATTTTAATGATGTGGACTAACATAAAGTTTGCTTGTTTTTTTATGTAGTTCCTCATTGAACCCTAAATTATATAAACCATCCTTTGGAGGATTTGTGGATGTCGACATAGCCGAGAAGAAGCTTTCTCTTAGAAGCTTAATTGATCATTCTGTTGTTGAAAGTTTCGCAGAAGGAGGAAAAACTATTATCACATCAAGGGTTTATCCAACACTAGCGGTCATTCGTAATGCACATCTTCATGTATTTAATAACGGGCCTGAGACTGTTAGCGTTGAGAGACTAAATGCATGGTCTATGAAGACAACTCACATTAATTAGGGTTAACTTCGTCACATTTTTAGAGTAGTGGGTAACAAAACAAATGATGTTTAGTTGTTATTGGTTTGTTAACTTATTTAGAAATGGTTTGTGTCTAATTCTTAGCAACATATTTTACATTAATTTATTTGAGGATATGTTTTTAAAACTTTAACCATGTCGATCAGGATCTTAATGGTCAAAATTATGGAAGTCGGTCTCTTCTTGATATTTGTTTAAAACTGATAATTTGATAATTGTGATCACAAGTATAAAAAGTTAAGACAAACACTAAATTTACAGTGACACTTCTTGTTACTTTTACTAACTGCTTATTAATTTTAAAATTCTGCAGTAGTTTTCCAAATGCAAACCCAAACACCACCTAAGTAAAAGAAATTAACTAAAGTTCTTTCTTCAATATTTATATTAAAAATGAACCCATGGTATAAACTTAGGCATGCGGAATGAAATTCGATCGAATCGAAATTGAAATTTTAATAACAGTATGCTTTTGAATTGGAATTTTGAATTCATAAAATGAATTTGTGTCCATTTCTTAGTTCATTATCTCTACATTCTCAATTCTCTCTATAAACGCACAATCAGATTCATCTTAATATACCTCTTTTTGTACATACAGGTTTGCAAATTCCGTTGAATTCGAGTAATATAAATTCCAGGTCAAATTTCGTTGACCTTCACATCCCTTTAGCACCTGCTTTGCGTCAACTTATTAGAAAGCTAGATATGAAAGTGATTGAAAGGATCTCATTATATGATTCTGAAATATTTTTCTTATTTCGTTTCCTCATTTGCTTGCTATCCTTAGCCATTTACTTTCTGGGATCCCATCGTATTTTTTTTTTTTATTATGTGTTTTCTATGCTTTATTTTCAATCTAAATGCAGATTTTTGGTTTATATTTATGTATTATGTATATGAATTTAGTGTGTGAAATAAGATTTTTCTTGTGTTTTTTGGTATAAAATGCTATGTTTGGTTGTTGAAATTGTTTGGTTACAAAATTAAGAGCGTTTGGTTACAAATGAAGACATGGAGGTCGTTTGGATGCAGGTTACTTGTTATAACAGGTAGACCTGATAATTTGTGTATTCGTGTCGTGTAACAGGTCCGACACGAATTTTACACGACGCGTATTTGCCAAACCAGTAAACGACACGAAGTAAAAAAAACGTGTCTGGTTATGAAACCTGCACATGACACGGAAAAAATTTGTGTTACCTGTAACACGGCACACAATTTAGTCGTGTCACACGAAAACAAGAATACACAACCTGTAAACGACTTAGACACGAATTTGTAACAAAAATATGAACTTATAAATCCAAAATTCCATCTTCCAAAACATCTAATTCCAAGTTTCCAACATCCAAAACTATAAATCCAAGTTCTCACAAAATATATAATTCCAAATCCCAAAACGTATAAATCCAAGTATCAAACAACACTCCAATTCCGTGTCTTAGACGTGTCAGACGTGTCTTAGACGTGTCATCCGTGTCACATGTGTCTTATACGTGTTTTATACATGTAAATTCGTGTTTGACACGTGTAAGACACGAAACACGAATTTCAAAAACAGGTCAACCTGTTTTGATACGAAACACGAATTTACCAAACCTGTCTACGAAAATTTTATGCCGTATACGTGTCGTGTCGTGTCCCATATTGCCAGGTCTAATAACAGGTTTACAAGTCATCTGTTGTTATAAACAATAAAATTTTCAGATAGTTAATGTTATTAATGAAAAAAGTTAAATAATATGGCTATTAATAATAAAAACATAAAATGTTGTCGCTATTTTCGGTTATTAACCCTGTAAATAATAATTGTTATGATCAAAAGATCCAAATCTTAACAACTATGATTTTATGTTATTAAATTATACCAATTAATTAATGGTTGATACTGAAATAAACCCACAAACTTTTTTCGTTTTTATGATTATGTCTTTAAACTTTTTCCCATTGTTTAATGGGCAAATGACCAAAAATAGTAACAAGTTTTGACATTTTTATCATTAATGGTAAGATTATTTATTTTTTATCATTTATAGTAACAACTTTTTATTTTTTTTATATCAATAATAGTAATGGTTGACCTGCAAACCTGTTTAGCAAGTCACCAACTTTTCAGTTATAAAAAATAGTAACATCTTTTCAGATTTTTATCAATAATAGTAACATATCAAATTAAAACGTAATTTTTTATATTATTAAGTTTTCTAATATTTCATAAACACCAAAATAAACCAAATTTATATTCCGAATATTTACGGATAGATAATATTCGATTATTTATTCAAAATTATATATAATATGAATGAAAAAAAATACTATGAATCATTTCGAGTGCGTTTAGTTTATGAAAATTTCTAAAATTTTCATCTCACTTTTCAATGAAAATGAAAACTTGTTTAATTAACAACAATTTCATAAATTTTCATTTCACTTTTTTTTAATACCACTTTTCATATTCTCTCTTACTTTTCTATTATCTACCCTATATTTTTTGTAATACTCTCTTTATATCTCATACTTTTCTAGTACCTAACATATATTTTTTATTTTATAATCACCCATCTTATTTTTCTTAAAACAAAAATTTCATCATCTAAACAAGTTTTCACTTTTCATAGAAACCTTTGTTTTTTTTCTAAAAACTATAACTTGAAAACTGAAATTGAAAACCAACTAAAAAACTACACCATCATTTTCTTAGTTTTTCTGAATAATATAATACAAATCGTTTCATTTTTTAGTTTTTTCCAATCTAAATGGGTCATTGTTTTTATTTAAAGAAAACAAAAAATCAAAATGGGTCCCAATATTTTTCATTCATAAAACTATAAACCACAATGAGTCATGGTTTTTCCATTCATAGAAAACTAAAAAATGAATGGGTCGCAATACTTTTTTCATTCGTAGTACTTTTCATTTTAAATAAAAAATTTACAGATTGATCGGCTTTTTAGTAAAATCCAAACGAAATTGATTACAAACCATTGAACTTTTAGCTTTCCCGAATGAAAAACTACGACCCAATCATGTTTAGATTTTTTTTACAATAAACTATAATTCATTTTGATTTTTCGTACAAAATAATTGCAACTCATTTATTTTTGTGTTTTTAACAACCAAAAAAACTATGAATTATTCCAATTTATAGTTTTTCCGAATGAAAAATATTGCAACCCATAAAAACGATACATAACCACTTGCAAACACTTGCTAAACCAATTTCCATAATTTAGCAGCTTATAACACAATCAATTCATTTAAATTAGAGATTTCTTACCTTTCCAAATTAAAGAACACCACAAGCCAAAATAAAGATGAACTCCACAGCTCAATTAGATCCGTTACAGCTTTTTTTTTTCATTCTGTTTGCTCTTACAAACACACACAACACTTCTCATAATTATTAATAATCCGCTAGAACGGTGGCATGTATACTCGATCCCGACACGTGTTCATTCCACTAATCGGCATACCATTGCCCCAACACAATATTAAGAATTTAATTAACCAATAAATTAAATCCACGTAATATTTTTCAAAGACGTGGTGTTACAATTTTTTACAACACAAAAAATTATGAATAATTGTGGTTTGTAGTTTTTCTGCTTGAAAATTTTTGCAACCAATTTTTATTTTTAGTTTTTTATATAAAAAACTAGAACACATTTAGATCGAAAAAACTAAAAAATCAAAATAGTTCATATTATTTTGTTGAGAAAACTAAACATAGAATGATTCATAGTTTTTTCGTTTGGAAAAAGTGAAATTGAAATGATTCGTAGTATTATTTTCGTTCATATTATATATACTTGTGAATAAAATAATCATATATTATCCAATCGTAAATAAACATTCAGAATATATATTAAAAATTTATAAGGTTATGGAAAAATAAAAATTGTAAATAAATAAATTTAATGAAATTAAAAAAATAGTCACGAAAAATAGTAGTAATGTAATTTAATAATTTGAAACATTAATTGAGTTTGTTTTGGTGTTTATAAAATCTTAGAAAAACTTAAAAAAATAAAAAAAATTGGTTTAATTTGATATATTACTGTATGATAAAAATATGAAAAATTGTTAATATTTTTGATAATTGAAAAGTTGTTGGTGACCTGCTAAATAAGTTTGCAGGTCACCCAATACTATTATTGATAGAAAAATAAAAAGTTCTTACATTAAATGATAAAAAATAAATTATGTTACTATTAATGATAAAAATGTCAAAACTTGTTACTATTTTTGGTTATTTGTCATTGTCTAATTACATAAACTATTTTATGTTATTCAAAAGTATATTTTTTTTTTACCGGATAGCTATTGGATTAGTTGGTAAAACACAGACAGTAAAACTAAAGGTTTAGGGTCTTAATTTCAAAAACTGGAAAAGATGATGAGTTTATTCTAATATTATTTTGGTGAAAAAATCAAGGTTATTTGTTTAGTCAAACAAGTCAAATATATAGTTTTGAATAAAATAAGAATAGTTTAGGACTTAAACAATATAAAAATAGTTTAGGGACTTAATTACGAAATTAAAATAAATTTGACAGAGTTATATCAATATTAACCCATTAATTAATCATAACATTTTTGATAACTTTTGTTTTTAAACATTTGCAAGCATCCAAAGTAATAATTAAATGCGAAATCATTTAAAATCTGTCCACGATAAAAAAACGTTATAATGAACAAAAATTTGTTATTACCAAAATGTTCGCACTTTGACCGTTTCACCATAGATGAGTTATAATATTCTCCAGACGATTTATGTTAGTTGATAAAATCAGTTATAAATATTAAATTGTTGTTTCTGTTAAGATCTAAACCAACTGAAAATTATATCTAGAGTTAATTACAAAAATGGTCCCTGTGGTTTGTCCGAAAATTTGGATTTGGTCCCTGAACTTTTAATTTTGCAGAAACGGTCCTTATTTTCATAGTTTGTTTGCAATTTTGGTTCCTCAACCTATTAACTTTTCTAATATGACCAAATTACCCTTATTTTGATGCAAACTATAGGGACCATTTCTACAATTAATTTTTTAACTCTTTTTTATTCTTAATTAAATAAATTATTTTTAGTGTTACTTAAATTTATTAAACTATAAAAAATAGAAAAGAATTATTTAATTATTTATGTTGGTTCATAAATGATTTAGATATTTTTAGTCTTAATTAATTTTAATTTACTATAATCAAAGTGTAAACCAATCAAAATTTATAATCGAAAAACTCATTTATGTTTAGAAATTATTTTTTAAAGGTTTTATAAATAAGAAATTTTTTCTCTATAATTATTATACTGGTTCATACATTTATAATAAAAAAATGTTTATGTTGATCAAACCACAAAGACCATTTATGTAATTGACTCTACTTTATTTTTAGTGTTAATTAACTTTAATAAATTATAAATAAAAAAATTATTTATGAGCCAAAAGTTTAATTAAAGTTAAAAATATTAAAGAACTTAAATAAATAAAATTTTAACGTTTAATTTAACCGAGTAAAAAAAACTTCCAAATGGTCTAAGACAACTCAAATTTTTTATTTAACGTATCAATTATTTTATCGTTTTAATTTTTAATTACACCAAAAACGATTTAAAATTTTAGGTCCATACAACATCTTTGAGATTCATGATTAACAACTTTAATAATCAAACTTTGGTTTGTCAGACCTTTACATAAAAATTGAAAAATATAATCAGGTTTTCAATCTTCTTTCGTCTTTCAATTTGACTTTTCATTTTAATCCGATTAAATCGACACCTTAAAAATTTAAACCATTTAGATTTATCACTTTACCATTATCACCTTGCTTTGATACACATGTGAACGGATTATAAAACAGAATCTTTGGCCGATTTTATTTAAGAAGAAAGTAAAATATATTTGACCAACAAACATATTTTTATTATAAATTTATGAACCAACATAAATAATTATAGAGTCAAATATTTTTATAATATTTTATATACGAAACCTCTAGAAAATATTTTCTAAACATGAATGATTTTTTCGATTATAAATATTGATTGGTTTACACTTTGATTATAGTAAATTAAAATTAATTAAGGCTAAAAATATCTAAATCATTTATGAAACAACATAAATAATTAAATAATTCTTTTCTATTTTTAGAGTTTATTAAATTTAAGTAACACTAAAAAATAATTTATTTAATTAAGAATAAAAAAGAGTTAAAAAATTAGTTGTAGAAATGGTCCCTATAGTTTGCATCAAAATAAGGGTAATTTGGTCATATTTAATAAGTTAATAGGTTGAGGGACCAAAATTGCAAACAAACTATGAAAATAAGGACCGTTTCTGCAAAATTGAAAGTTCAGGGACCAAATCCAAATTTTAGAACAAACCACAGTGACATTTTTGTAATTAACTCTTATATCTATTAAATAATTGGTCAATTGATTTTTAATATTCATCATTACCTACTGACACGTGTATGTGTTAAGTTTCTTTTATATTTAAGATTGAATAACTTTGTAATAAAATGATTCCAATGGGTGTTTTTGTTTTTATCTAGCTATTTTATAATTCGTTGTTTTATATATAATTAAATTGAGATTTTTTTTTTTTTTTTGTTGTTTTCCTTGCTTGATATCCACGTGGGGTTCAAAAATATTAAACCAATGTAGATCCAAATACTAGTCTATTTTTTATTTTTGATTATTTATGATATAAATGTTTTATTTATTTGACAAATGGATTTAATCACCTTCTATAAAATTCAAATTTTACTTTTAACGTACGAACAACACCCATGTATTACAAAGGGTATTATCATTTGTTCTACCAATACAATCCGAAGGGTGTTGTGTGGGACAATATTGTTTGGGCACGCTGGATGTGATTAACAGATATGATCAAACTGGATGTCATTAGATCGAACCAACAATCGAACCATTTAAACTATTTGATAAATATGAGTGTTGGTATGGATCTGCTACACTTCTACCAAGTGACAAATCATTTCTTTTATACATGAATAATAAACCAAAAGCCAAAATGGGGCTATCAAGGGCAAAATTATGTCATACATGCCAACTATTCGAATCGCTACCTTCGAAAATGAATCAAACCTGACAACAATCCAATCGAAAATGGATCACTAATTACTATATAAGTATATAAAACCATACAATTAGTAAGTTTATTATAACTATCTATAATGAATTTAAGTTTTATGTCAATATAATTTTCTCAATATGAAATTGTCAATAATTTTCAAAATATAGTATGAATCCATTTGAAATGGAATTAAATTTGGTAAAAAATCCCCATTGTATGGCTGTGTCCACTAATATTTGTTTTATTTTTCTAATTCAAATAGTTTCTTGTTGAACCAAAATAAATATACGTCATCATTTAGAGGATTTCTAGATGTTGATTTCACCTATAAATTTGAGGTACTCCCTATAATAAGGCTAAGACCATGCCGTTTATACTAAACCAATGAATGAATCTCAATTAAATCTGGAGGGATTTTTGGAGGGATTTTTTCCCCTAATATTCCATTCTTTTTTCATGGGTTTCAATAAGTGGATATAATCTTTAAATTAAAATTTAAATTAATATTAGCCATTAAATAATAATAATAATAACTAGTTTATAACCCACGTATTACGTAGATATTTTTTATTAAATTTATTTATATAAAATGTATATGAGTAAAAATAAAAACATACAAAAATAATAATTGTGTTTATTTTTTATTATTTACAGATTAAAAAATAGAGTATATTTATCTTTTTTTTTTTATAATATTAAATTGTATTTATCTTTTATTTTTATAAGTTGTAATTATCTTTTTGTTTACGTAGAGGTGACACGTGACATTTGATGTTTTCCTTTATTATACATAATAATAATAATTTCCACAACTAATTCAAATTATTACATTTGGATCTAATTATGATTATTATGGATAATAATGATAGATATTTATTTTAGGTAAACATTAGTTTTAAATGTTACAAAATCTAATTTATTACTAATTAATTAATGAAAAAATTAAAGTCAAAATTAATGCAATTAAGTTAAGATGTTAAATTTGGAAAAAGAGGTGAAAAATAAAATTTTCTTGTATTGTAGAAGTGACATGTGACATGAATTGTTTTGTTTTATTATAATATATAGGTTAATCAACCCATGTTACATGGGTTGATTTAGAAAATACATATTTTGTTGTATTTAAATAAATTATTATAAAATTTATATATAATTAAAATAAAAAAAATTGAAAGCTAGTTAAATTTAAGATAAAAAAATACTTAGTTGTTTGATATTAATTAAAAAATATTATTATATTGTATTATTAAAAACAGATAATATGTGTTTGCAAAAAATGTTTCTTTTAATTTTTATTAACTTCAAATATGAAATATCAATGTAAGAAACAAAAAACTTCAATTATGTGAATGTGTATATATTTTGAAAATTATAAAATATAAAAATGGAATATCTGAAAATGAACAACCAAAATTTATCATATTCACAATTGAAGTTTTATCAATTAAATTTTAAATCTTGTTAGCAAAATAATTAACAAAAAGTTTTAACTTTATTTACTACAATTCTACATTTAAATCCAAATTTTTACATTTGAATTTAACTATGATCAGTAAGGATGATAATGACACATATTTATTTTAGGTAAATATTAATTCATTAATGAAAAAATTAAAATCAAGATTTAATGTAATTAAGTTAAGGTAGTAAATTTGGAAAATGAATTAAAAAAATGACATGGGTATAATTATTGATTTTAATTAAGGGTATAAGAGACATTTCATAAATAATTATGAGTTGTCATTAATCTGGACCATTGATTTCTTTTCATCCAATGGTCCAAAAACTCTAATTGGTTTTCTTATTATATATAATATAGATATGTGGTACGTGTTTTTGAGACCCGCTGCTTCCGTCCCAACGTACGAGAATCGTTAAATATAAATCAAGAAATATAACAAATAGATCGACCATTTATATAACTTTCTAGTAACTTCTCTTTGTTTGTGCAAAAGACTCGCCAACTAAACCAACTGTTTTCCTCAATCTAAGCCTAGCTACATACAGACTCTCTTTCTACACCACATCACTCGTTTGAAGAATTCTTGGCTCCTTTCAGTTTTGGTAATTTTAATCTCCCATCTCATCTTCGTCATCATCAGGTTCTTTAATTCAACAATTCATTTTAATCGTTATTTATTTTCGATTCATTTTAATCATCATACAAATTAGGGTTCTATCAATTTGGATACATCTGATCCCCACATTGTTCAATAGGTACCATTTTTAAGCATAGTTTTACTTGAATTTTGATGTGTTGCATATTTTTATTGATAATTTAAGTTGAGGATCTTATGAAAACAATGTTGTTAGTAGCCTCATGTCTTGGTTTCAGATTTTAAATTTTTCAGTTTCGGTTGGGTCAGTGTTTCCTTTGTTTGGTGTTTTGTCGCTTGTATTTTAGTTTTCTCCATGAAACTTCTTTTGTTGTGCAAAATAAATAAATAAAGTTGCTGATCGCATGATATGATTAAGCAATACAAGAAATTTTGATGTAAAATTTTCTTCTAAGGAGCTATAGAACCAGGAATTTACCGTTATGATTTAATCGTCTTGACATGCAGCTTGTAATGTTAAAGCGTAGTTTTAGAAGACGATACTAATTAACGAATATGTGATTTTGATTTCCATTATTGTCAGGATATGCATATATTAAGGTTAATAATCGCTCATTATGTCTTCTTATTTTAAGTGTATGTGCTTCCCATTGCATTCCTTCTAATCGTATGCTGATTTTGAAATTAGCGATGGAAGCAAATTGGTCGCTTAAAATAAGTTTCGTCATACAGTCAAAAGATGAAAACTACATTTGATTGCGATAAAACCAAGTTTTGCTAACCAATATGGTCGGTATTAAGTTAGTTGATATTGGTTAAAACATAACATACCACTTGGTCTGGGGAATAAATTTGAAATTTTTTTTAACTTTTAATTATCATGGTCATGTTTGTTTTTACTTAATGGAAACATTAACATGTCATTTTACTTTTGAATAACTATTAAGTTATTACATTAAAAATTAAATTACAAGCAACCGTTTAGTATGTTTAGTAGGATGTGGTATAGAATAGTATATAAAATCAACTATGAATCTGGGTTATGTAATTTTAGAATCTAAATTTCGTTACAAATAACTAAGAATTATACATTCCTTTAGAAATAGAATTCGATTGAATCTAAATGAATTTTAGTTCAATTTTTTATAATCCAAAGTTCCAAACAAACGGAAAACTAGTTAAAAAGAATTTTAGGTTGTTTTAATCATCATTTGCAAATGCAGATGATCAATAACATCTAATAAGGGCACCATAGAGTAATTTCTATTCTAATTCTTATCTAAATCGATCCATCGTTTATGAATCCTAAACTTATTGGTACTTAATGCAGATTCTATAGTTTACGACCAACAAAGAAATGGCTGGAGCTCCACCAGGGACCGCACAAATGATCATTAAGGAAATAGGTATTGGCATGGTCTTAGGCTTCATTTGTGCTGGAGCTTTTAAACGTACGTATCATAATGAACTAAAGAAAAGGACCAAGTCCTTCTACAACATGCTAGACAAAGGTGAGATTGTCGTTGTCGTTCAAGAAGACTAATTATTATTCTATAACAATAATACCCAAATGGTTAATTCTAATAAACAATATTTCTTGTTGATTGCATTCATAGCTCGTAGACACTTCTCTTGGATCAAAAATTGTAAATAAAAGGGTGACCTTGCATTGGTTGCCAATAGACGATAATTAATTTGTCATAACGTCTGAGTTTGTTTGTTTGTTTTTTTTTTTTTGGAAATATATGTCTGCTTGAAAGCGTAAAATCCTTGGATGTGGTTCTAAAATTGGATCGAGATAATATGACTTTTACAATGGGTGATAATGCATCAATAAACTCAACATCTAATTCCTACTTTAATGCATTTTGATTTGGAACCAAGCTTGTTTTGTACATTGCACATTTAAGTTTGATGTGTGTATTTGGGGAATTTTAAGGTGGTGTTTGGTTCGTGCGATGGAATTGGATGGAGTTGGAATTTAAATTTAGCTTCTTTATGATTTTTGATAACTTATAGAATGAGTTAACTTTTATGTACTTTCCATCAAATTTCGTTGTTTATAAGAATTTGGTATTTATTCCAACTCATACATGAATTAAATTTCAACATATAAATGAATTAGATTCCGACCTACATCTCTAACAATTACTAAAAACAATCTTCTACATTCACCATCAACTATATTAATGAATAAAATTTAAATTCTAATTTTTTTCAAATTGCATTCCGTAAACCAAACGCCACGTAAATGTCTCATCTCTATTTATTTGATTATGCATTTGATTTATAGTTTGACATTGTCTCCTATGTGTTCTTTTTCTTTTGTATCAGGAATACATATAAGAACCCTTCTTTTTCTTCTAATAAAAACTCATTTAGAAGACAATTTATTTCCTTTTTTGTACGGTGTTACATGATTTCTTAATTTAGACGATCAATATATACAAAAGGACCAAATTTATATTTAATCATTCAACATTAGCTTTGTATACATTTACCCACTAAACTATGATTTGTACATATTTATCTATTAAACTATTTTTTTTTTATAATTTAGCTACTAAATTACACACAATAGATCACTAAATTATTTTTAGTACAGAACTACTTTTTTGTAATTTTAGCTATTGAAATTACACACAATTAGTCACTAAACTATCACATTTTTATACATTTAGTCAATAAACTTCAATAATCTAAAAAAATAACTAATGCCACGTGTCACTTCCATGACACTCCAAGATTTCATTTTCCCGTCCATTTTTCCTAATATAACTTTCTCAATTAACTCATCTAGTTTATTTTAGGAAACTTAAAATATTAAAGGAAAACTTATATAATAATTGATTTTAAATACTTCTTAATTTATACTCTAATTTTACCTAAAATGTTTTATCTAGAATGAATAATTTGATTTATAAATTTTTATTTTTTTAAATTTAAACTAAAGGTTACCTGTTTAATCGTATATTAAATATATCAATTTAAAATCCATTCTTATTCTTAAATTTGTACATATTTTAAAGTTATGTTAACAATCATAATCTATTTAATTTTTCATTCATAATTCATTGAATCAAAATAATTTCTTATATATAAAAGCAATATTTTAAGTTATTTATCGTTAAAGACATATCTAAATATGAAAAGAGTAACACAATAATAATTTTCATAAAAGTAATACTTTCTAATATATTGTAAATACTAGATTAATATACATGTATTACATGGATTGATGTAAAAGATTTGTTATAAATTAAATATTAATAAAGAGGTGAGATCCCTTAAGAACCTTTAATTTTTTTAAAAAAATTAAGACACAATAAATACCAATAAAAAGATGGCATACATGTAAAATCATTGAGTCAATGGTAAAAATGATGACTCTAAGTCAATGTTTAAGTCAAAGAAGACGACTAAAATGTGATTCAAAATATTTGAATTATTGATTTAAATATAGTATTCTATGACTCTTACATATGCAATTCAATTCAATTATTATCTTACTATTATTGATTAGAAAAATGTTAAACCTTCATTCTGTTTTAGTTGTTGTTGTTTATCATCAATAATCTCATTGAAATCAATAAAATAATTTTTAAATGGTAATTATTTTATATTATTAATTTTTATGAAGTATATTAATTTAAATTGTATAAATTTGTTAGAGACCTTAAAATAAACTATACATAAGTTTTTCTTATTGGAGATGTTTTAATTAATAATAAATATTTATTGCCTTAGTGATTAAAACTTGATATAACATTTCCAACGTCAACTTAATAAATAATTAATTATGTAAGATTATTCGAAATTAAGTTATTTTAGAATATAAATTTTGCAACATTTATTTTTTAAGCTTTAGAAAATATTAATACAAATTTTTATTTAAGAAAATACATTTGAAATTTGAATGATTATTTTTTTAATGTGTCAAAATTTAATACTTAACATATAATTGTTTGATAACAAAAAGTTTTTTAAATTTATTTTAAACTAAAGTATTTAATTATAATTTCATAAAATCATTTGGACATTTAAAATTTTGATATTTTATAAACTTTTATTATAAAACTAAATTTTTTATTTTACCGATTTTTTTAAATTATTTATTCTTTGGGACATTTAAACATGAAGTTTATTATTTTATTGATTTAAAAAAAAATTATTTTAGCTTGTTAATCTTGAAAACTTATAATGAATATTAATTGAGTTTGAATTATTTTAGGTGACAAAAATAATAAGTTTCAACAATAAAGTTTAAATTAAATCAATTAAATGATAAGAATGTTACTTAAATTAATGTTAATTTGACAGAGTTATACCAATATTAACCCATTAATTAATCATAACATTTTTGATAACTTTTGTTTTAAAACATTTGCAAGCATCCAAAGTAATAATTAAATGCGAAAACATTTAAAATCTATGTCCACGATAAAAACGTTATAATGAACAGAAATTTGTTATTACCAAAATTTTCGCACTTTGACCGTTTCACCATACAATGAGTTATAATACTCTCCAGACGACTTATGTTAGTTGATAAAATCACTTATAAATATTAAATTGTTGTTTCAGTTAAGATCTAAACCAACTGAAAAGTATATCTATTAAATAATTGGTCAATTGATTTTTAATATTCATTGTGTCTTCTTGTTATTATCTACTGACACATGTATGTGTTAAGTTTCTTTCATATTTAAGATTGAATAACTTTGTAATAAAATGATTCCAATGTGTGTTTATGTTTTTATCTAGCTAGCTATTTTATAATTTGTTGTTTTATATATAATTAAATTGAGATTTTTTGTTGTTGTTTTCTTTGCTTGATATCGATGTGGGGTTCGTTCAATAATATTAAACCAACGTAGATCCAAATGGTAAGTCTATTTATTATTTTTTATTATTTATAATATAAATGTTTTATTTATTTGACAAATGGATTTAAACACCTTCTATAAAATTCAAATTTTACTTTTGACGTATGAACAATACCCATGTATTACAAAGGTTATTATCATTTGTTCTACCAATACAACCCGAAGAATGTTGTATGAGACAATATTGTGTGGGCACGCTCGATGTCAACTGATATGATAAAACTGGATGTCATTAGAACCAGCGATCGAACCGTTTAAACCATTTGACAAATATGGGTGTTGGTATGGATTTGCCACACTTCTACCAGGTGACAAACCAGTGAGTTTTTGTACATGGATAATAAATCAAAAGCCTAAACGTGTTATCAATGGCGAATTTATGCCATACCTTGCCAACTATTCGAATCCCTACCTTTGAAGATGGATCACAGCTGACAAGAATCCAATCGAAAATAGATCACTAATTACTATATAAGTATATAAAACCATACAATTAGTAAGTTTATTATAAATGACACATTTTCCTCTTACAAGAGAGAGCAACTTTGTCATCTATAATGAATTTAAGTTTTAAGTCAAGATAATTTTCTCAATTTGAAATTGTCAATAATTTTCGAAATATAGTTTTCTACATGTTGTAATATGAATCCATTTGAAATGGAATTAAATTTGGTCAAAAAATCCCCATTGTAGAATTTTTATGGTTGTGTCCACTAATATTTGTTTTATTTTTCTGATGGAAAGAGTTACATTGTAGAATTAAATTAAATTAGCGACTAGATTATTCCAAGGCAAATATCCCTCGGGCCTCGGTAGCTTATCGCCTTATCCCTGGCCAATCCCTCAGTAAAGTAATAAGACTGTCAGTAAATCCCTCGGTAATTACTGTCGTCGGTAATTTCTTCGGAAAAGACAATTAGCGACCAGATTATTCCTACAGATCAAAGCCCTCGAAAATCCGTCGGAATAGCTTTTCTAAGGGATCACCGAGGGATATTTCCCTCGGTAAAAGTAATTTTTGTTGTAGTGACAAATTGGACGTGCAATGAGCTGCGTAGATTGTGGCAATAGATTTTGAAAAACTAACTACAAAGAAAACTAAATTTTAGAAACAATCTTGTAATTGGAAGATTAGTTTGGCAACTCTACCCTTTAGCTAAATCATTCCCCCAAAAAAAAGGTTTTGGCAAATGAAATTACCATAAAGAAAGATTATCAATCTAGAATTATCATTCTAGATTTCTAGGAAAGAAAAAAACAATGGTTGCAAGAAAAGAGAACAGGAAGAAGGCAGAAATAGATATCGAGTTATGTTTTACTGTAATTTCACTAATTTGGATCTTGATCATGGTTTGATCAGGTACACGTACGTAATACTTGAACCAAAAACTAGCTTTACGTACGTATAGTAATTACGTACACATATATGGTTCAATTGTTGAAGGGTTTAGTTTTAGTCCCGGGTAACGGATAATTAAGTCACTAATTAACGTTGTATTCACGAAAGTAGTTTAATTAACGAGTAACACGTACGTACGTACGTTGAATCTATCTATATATTTAATAAAATTTGAAGTTATGAAATGTATTTTTTTGATATTTAGGAGGGAAGCATATAATTTTCAAAAGGGGAAGGAGTGTTATGAGCATTAATTATAGATCATTTTCCATGTATATCTCCCACACATTTTGCTCAAGAAATTAAATAGATCGAGTATATGATTACTACTAGCTAGTTTTTCAACAATTCAATTTACCAATTTTCAAATAAATAAAGAATTTAAACCCCACAATTTCCCTCTTCTTTCTCAGATCAATCACTTTTCTCACTTTCTTTAAAGATCAGAAAACTAGAGATCGATGAGTACGCCTCATACGTTAATTCGATGTCGGATGAGAGATCTAATATCATGTTTCAACGCACGTAAAATTCTAACCAAGGAAGATATTGAGGAATCTGTTGATCATGAGACACCAAAAGCAACATCAAACGATGAAAAACGAGAAAAGCAAGTGGCGGAACATAGAACGTCGACAGAGAAAGACGATGGTGGTACTGTAGGACAAGAGTCGCCTACGAGCTGGCAATCGTGTGATTCAGATCAGGAAGAAGACGAGTATATTGTGTTTAGCTTCAAGGATGATGAAACGAGAGTCGACGTGATGCAAGAGAGCTCGTCATCCAGGAAGCAAGACACGGTTGGAGACAATAATCACAAGGTTTGTTTTCAAATAACTTCATAAAATGCTTCTTTTTTTTTAAATTTTAACTTTTATATGTGAGTTATCGATAGAATTTATTGCCTCCTTGAGTCCTTGAGATGGTATATGTATAATACTAATCTATTACACATGTGTTCAACGGGTTAGATTTTTAAAAAAGATAATATGAAGAATAATAATAATAATAATAATAATAATAAATGATTATTACAAAATATTTTACATTTTTAAGTATTAAATCCAGGTTTGTTAGATAATATTTTTCTTCCTTTACTATAATTATGTATGAATAGTAATTACTTTTCATATACTTTTTATATTATATTTTTTATTTTGTTATTATTCAAGATTTTTAATTCATAATAATTTCTTATATTTTCATAAGTTTGAATAGAATTTATTTTATTTTCGAGTATGAAAAAAAGATTATTATTTTCTTAAATCTTTATATTCTAACTTATAAAATTATTTATTTTATTTCAAGAATTAAACATAAAAATTTATTCTATTATCAGTAATTTTCTTTAGTTTTTAGTTTCTAAAAAAGATATTTTAGTTTCTAAAAAAGATATTTCAAGGATTAAACAAAAGATATTTTTGAATTATTTTAGGTAAATAGAATAATATTGATTATTTATTTTTTATTAATTTTAATTGAATTAATTAAATGGCATGTATTACCAAAATAAGAGTTATCTTATTTTAAAAAAACAAGAAAATTAATAAATTGGAGCTCTAAAGGAGCGTCACGTGATAATAACCATTTTCTTTTATTATAAGATATAGAAGATTAAATTATGTTTTTTTAATCATCTTAGTATTTGTTTTTTGGAGTTAAAGTACGTGATGAATTAAAATCTTTTAAGACAGAAAATTACTTTTGACATGGTATCAAAACATTCTACATCACCGTTGCTCGTAATATAGCAGCTGCCTTTATTGAGGGAAAATTATTTTTGGATATATAATAACGATGATGATAGTAGCATGACACTTGTAGGAACCGGAAATACAAGAGGAGATCGAAGTTGATTCAAAGTTGGTTGCTTCCAAAAGTAAGGAGGAATTCAAGGAAATTATGGGGGAGTCAAGCGACTCTAGTAGTACAAGCTCTTTTGCCTTTCCAAAGTAAGTAATGAATTATTTCAAAATTTTAAATGACATAAATTAAAAGGAGAAATTAAATTTGATTTTATGGATGGGGATGATAAATATATATATTTGTATAAAATTTTTTTGTAGAATGCAAAGGGAGTGGACAGGTAGCCCAGTGTTGATGCCAAGACCAGAAGGACAGAACAAGAGCAGAAGTGTTTGTGTACAATGTTGTAAATTCTAGCTTTATTTCTTCACTTTTGATTAATTAGCTGTTAATTAATTAAATGGGTAATTAATCAATTCTGAAATGAAAATGGAAGGTTGTAATGGCTTTTTTGTGTTGAATTTTTTTAGACACAATGACAATGGTATTTGGATGAATCTTTATGGTCGGGCTGGGCATTCCAGATATATTGATATATTATGGTATACAAGATTTCCGAGGTTTTTTGTTCTTCAAAGGTTTTTATATAAAAATATTGTTATTAATGGTCTAACACAATTTAATAAATTTATACAGGCACGTCCAAACTCTTAAGTGTGTATAAAGATAATAAATTGTTAATTTGAGACTCAATTTTTTTTAAAGGTAAACTAGAAGTTGTGAATGACAAAAAATATGATTAGTGACAAATTAATATGAATAATACAAATCAAATTAAATTTGACATAAATTACAATTTAATGAAAAAAATTGACTCGAACTTGAATATTATTATGAGCGTGAGACCCCACGAAATTTGGAGTCCTGTGCGGTCGAGCCTTTCGCACACCTTAAAAGACGCCGCTGGTCTCGAGACATATATATTTAATAAATTTATGCAGGCACACACAAACTCTTAAATGTGAATAAAAATAATTTAATATAAAGTTGTCACAATAGTAATATTATTAATTATAATACTTTTATTTTCTAATGCAAATAACCAAAAATAGTAACGACTTTTGATATTTTTATCACTAATAGTAATATTATTTATTTTTATCAACAATAACATTAACTTTTGTATTTTTTATCGTTTATAGTTAAATCATATTAATTATCGTTAGTGATTACGATTTTAATCGTATTAAATTTATTTATGATCTTTATTTTTCCGAACCTCATAATTTTTTAATATTTATTTCTGATTATTTATTTACAACTATATAATATATATTTATTTGCTTATGATTATATATAATATATATAATATGAACATAAAAATCTATGATTAATTCTAATTTTTAGTTTTTTCAAACAAGAAAACCACGAACCAAACTATTTTTTAGTTTCTCCAATAAAAAAATATGAATCATTATGGTTTATTTTTGTTTTTTTAATCTAAATAGGTCGTTGTTTTTATTTAAAAAACTAAAATTAAAAATTGGTTGCAATATTTTTCAATTTGAAAAACTACAAACCAAAATAATTCATAGGTTTTTTCATTGTTAAAAACAAAAAATAATGAATGCCTTGTAGGGAGTTTTATGTTGATTTTGTGTCTTATTTTGTTTTACTGAGTAACTAAATTGATCTTCTAATCCATTTGTTATATTGCTTTTTTGTTTTACAGTAAGATTTGTAATATTTATAATATTAAAATATTACACAATTTGATTTATATATTATAACATAAACTAATTTCATAACATTGATGTGATATTTTTATGTTTAATAACATTCTAGAGTATTCTAAAATTTCATGGTTAACTAATAAAAAATGATATATTCTAGAATTCTCATTTACTTTGTATATTGGTTACATAGTATCCTTACTGTCCTATAAATTTGAGGTCCTCCCGGCTAAGACCATGCCATTTATAGTAAACCAAAGAACGAGTACGTGTCACTTAAAATCTAGAGTAATTTTAGGAGCGATTTCCTCCTAATCTTCCATTCTATTTTCATGGGTTTGAATGAGTGGATATGATCTTTAGATTTTTAAAATTTAATTTAATATTGGCCATTAAACAATAAAATAATAATAATAATAATAATAATAATAACAATAATAATAGTATTATTATTATTATTATTATTATTATTATTATTAATAAGCTTGTCAAAACACATTTCATTTTCCATATTACAAATAAATGAATGAAAAATAATTTATTGTTTAATTAGTATCAACACTAGCTAATCATGGGAACGTCTAGTTAAATGGATTGTCATGGTTTTTGTTTTAAAAAAAGATTTCTTTTGCAAACTAAAATATTTGACTATTTTTAAGGAAAACTAAAATGTAAAATATATAATCTTCAAGGGGTTTTATGTTGATTTTGTGTCTTGTTTTTTTTACTGAGTAACTAAATTCAATCTCCGAATCCAATTGTTATATCGATTTTTGGTTATATATAAGGTATATTTCATTGAATATTTTATAATCATTTATTTATTTGTCTACAAATTCATGTTAAATTACAATATTAGTTTTATGTAACTATAATTATATTCGTTATTTTATTATTACAGACTATCACCTACTGATTAATTTATTATTTAAGGTGGAAATTCATGTTATTACAAGTATCTTGAATTTTAATAAACAAGTTTAATTTATGCACAACCCGAAGATGTTAGCGAATACACAAAGCTTAAAAAATTTGATTAAAAATTTCGAGTTGAGCTTTTATAATGGTTATAAGTTTAAATTTGTCGATAAAAGCTCAATTCGTTTGTTTTATTTCAAATATTGACTGATTCATTGCCATCATTTCAAACCTTCCTCATATAAATCGGATCAAATAAGTGAGTATTATTGTTATCGTTAATTATAACAATTTTTCTAAAACAATTATCTCGTTGTTTTGGAACTGAAAATAATTTCCCACTTCGCGGTAAGCATCCATGAAGGCCTTTCTTTCGTTACAAAGATTTTCTTCACCACGGCATCACGGTAATAATTGGAGACTAGGAAAACGATTGTTCGCCACCGCACAACCACCTCCGCCACCTGAAAAAACTCATTTTGGTAACTTAAATGATTCCGATCGCATATTCACCAATCTTTATGGTGTACACGATCCTTATCTCAAAGGCGCAAGAAAACGGGGTGATTGGCATCGAACCAAAGATCTAGTACTCAAAGGTACCGATTGGATCGTTGAAGAAATCAAGAAGTCCGGTTTACGCGGTCGTGGTGGTGCTGGTTTTCCATCGGGGCTCAAATGGTCGTTCATGCCGAAGGCATCCGATGGTCGACCATCTTATCTTGTTGTCAATGCTGACGAAAGTGAACCAGGAACTTGTAAAGATCGTGAGATTATGCGCCATGATCCACATAAACTATTAGAAGGTTGTTTCCATAAATAGCTCCTGAAATATTTGTTTTTTTTCTTCTTTTTTTAATTTGAAAGAATTTCATATATATCCTTGTAAACTTTCAATATTACGTATATATCCTTCCAAAATTTCTAATTACATATATATCCTTCTAAACCTTTAAATCTCACATATATATCCAAATGACTATTTTAAATGTATTTTATCATCTAAAAATTTTTTGAATACCTAAACTACCATCTTAAATTCCAACAAAAATTAATTTAAAAAATAAAGAAATCTCATTTCTAATTTAATTGAATAATAAACTAATTAAAAAATGATATTTAATGTTTTTAAAATGATGTAATTAAATTTAAAATAGTCATTTGGATATATATATGTGAGATTTAAAGTTTAGAATGATATATATGTAATAAGAAAGTTTGTAAGAATATATGCGTAATATTGAAAGTTTACAATGATATATATGAAATTCTCCTGCAGAGATCGTTTTTATTTGAAGGTAGAACCCGTGTGGCCATTTTGGGCAAACGGATAGCCCAAATGGCCCTTATTTTATTATATAGATCTTAAACGTCGGGTCATTTACATGATTGGGCCCAGAGTGCCACTTCTGTTTGGAGCGACCAATTGGGTCAAAACAATTTCTTTATAATAAGGAATAAATGGTCGATTGGTCGGATCAAGTTAATAAGTTTACAATTGGTTGCTTTTTTTAATAGAATTTTTTTAAAATGAATGAATAACGTATTAAATATGATTATAAATTTTTTGATGTTATTCTTGTTCATCATCCACAGGTTGCTTAATTGTTGGAGTAGGGATGAGGGCTTGTGTTGCTTATATTTATATTCGGGGCGAATACGTTAACGAACGTCTCATCCTCGAGAAGGCGAGAATCGAAGCTTACGCAGCTGGATTATTGGGGAAAAACGCTTGTGGTTCCGGGTACGATTTTGATGTTCATATACATTATGGTGCGGGTGCTTATATTTGTGGCGAAGAAACCGCACTTCTTGAGAGTCTTGAAGGTAAACAAGGGAAACCGAGACTTAAACCTCCGTTTCCGGCTAATACAGGTCTTTACGGATGCCCAACGACCGTTACGAACGTTGAAACAGTTGCTGTTGCTCCCACGATACTTAGGCGTGGTCCTGAATGGTTCGCGAGTTTTGGGAGGAAAAACAATTCAGGAACAAAATTGTTTTGTGTATCGGGTCATGTAAATAAGCCGTGTACGGTTGAAGAGGAGATGAGTATATCGTTAAAGGAGTTGTTGGAGCGGCATTGTGGTGGTGTTCGAGGTGGTTGGGATAATCTACTAGCGGTGATTCCTGGCGGTTCGTCGGTGGCGTTGATTCCAAAAAGCGTATGCGATGACGTGTTGATGGATTTCGATGCATTGAAAGAAGTGGAATCTGGGCTGGGAACGGCTGCAGTTATCGTGATGGATAAGTCTACGGATATCGTAGACGCGATTGCAAGACTCGCGTATTTTTACAAGCACGAGAGTTGCGGTCAGTGTACACCTTGTCGAGAGGGTACGACGTGGTTATGGATGATGATGGAAAGATTGAAGACCGGGAATGCGAAATTGGAGGAAGTCGATATGCTTCAAGAGTTGACGAAACAGATCGAAGGGCACACGATTTGTGCACTTGGCGATGCTGCGGCTTGGCCCGTTCAGGGTCTTATTAGGCACTTTAGGCCCGAGCTCGAGAGGCGGATCAAGGCACACGCGGATAGAGAGTTACGGAGTGCGAGTAATTGAATCGAATCGAACAGTCGGATTTGTGATATTAATAAAACAAATTAAGTCGATGGTTTAGCCTTAATCTGCTTAATCTTATACAAATAATTGAGCTTCAAAAATCAAAATCAAACACTAGATTTAATTTATTTGCCTTCTTAACCCCACCCGGCCACAACCACTTCAAAGAACCTCACCAACCCGATCCGATCCGATCCAATGTCACATGTGTGTCTTGGGCCAGATGCATGGACAATCTTTGTATTCATCAAAAGTACATCTTTTTTTCATAATATTATATTTTGTTTTCAATAAATAAAAGGTCAAACAACTCCTTTTGATACAGACAACTATAGCTTTTTGGGTACCATAATTGATAATACCATGTCGATTAAATCATTACTGGCTCGTTTGTTTTTTAAGTGATTAGATGCCTAATTTCTTATTATATTTGTTTAATAAAAAGATGATGTTAAATTTCTATTGACCAAATTATAAATTAGAGACAACTAAGATAGTAGACATTAAATCAAACAAGGCCTGCATTTTATATTTAGAGCTTATTGACAAAATACTTAACATAATTTAACTATCTTTTATCTAGATTTTTCATATGAAAATGTGGACATGAACCCAATTGCTAGTCTTAATTTTTAGTGAAACCCAAAATCTATCTATTCTATTATAAGAGTAACTAGATGACACATGGCACCTAGATAGAGCGTCACTTGGCTTCACCTGAGATTGTCACGTGTACCTTACAATTTTGGCGTTTAATTTGTTTTTAAAATTTGATTTTCCAATCTATAATCTATAAATAATAATAACAGAGTATCTATATTCATTCTTATGAAGCCATGTGTCATCACCATGAATCGACACGTGACATTTATAAGTTTTAAAAATAAAAAAATTAATTATATCTACCCAAATGTAATATAATCTACTTTTAAATTCAAATCAAACAAAATCTAATACTCTATTAACTTATTAATTATCATATAATATAATAAAGGTTTAAAAAATATAAGAAACTAATTACTATTCATATATATTTAGACTTATATAAAATTAATTAATCATAATAGATAGTAATATCGTTCTTATATACTTTTGTTTTAAAAATAATATTTATACATTTACCTTTTAATTTATTATGAGTTATATATATTAAAAATATTCGCGTGGGTAATAAACTAGTTATTCAAATATAATATTAAACCTCCGATGAAAGTATGAAACCCTTTTGCCGGATTTGTTATTTTGGGTTTGTGTTAATTAATGTTTATAACTAGTGTTGTTGTTGTCCGCGCGTTGCTGCGGGTATCTGCCATGAATATATATATATATTTTTATCGCTTAGGATAAACTATGATCTTAAAAATTAAAACATAATGATGACAACAACGTCAATACATTTGTGTGTTTAAACATTAATGGGCTACATGTTTTTTTTACGAATTTGGTTTAGCTCAATTGATGATGTCTAAAGTATATTATATTTTTAGGGTTTTATACGAACAAAACAACATATTTTCATGTATTATGTGGTTTCGTCTGTCCATGTTTTTTTTCCTAATAAGTCCTCAACTTATAGTTTTTTTTTCTGGTTTTCTATAAAAAAATTTTTGTTTTTTCTTCTTATAACCAATCCAATATTTCCAAAAAAAACTAACATGTATATAAGGGTTTATTATAAAAAAAACTAACATGTTTTCATGTTTTTTGCATTTTCGTCCCTCCATGTTATTTTTTTTCTATAAAAGTCCTCAAGTTATTCTTTTCTTTTTGGTTTAGTGAAATTTGGACATTTAGAACTCGGTTTTTCAGTTTTTTAAAACCCGGTTCACAAACTATAACCGTGGTCTAATGTCCAAATTTCACTAAACCAAAAAGAAAAGAATAACTTAAGGTTTTTTATGAAAAAATAACATGGAGGGACGAAAATGCAAAAAATGTGAAAACATGTTGGTTTTATTCATAATTAACCCTTTTTTTCCATGAAAAGCCCTCAAACTTAATGATTTTTTGGCATTTTTTTTTCAAAAATCATAAATAAATAAATAACTTGAGAATTTTGTTGGTAAAAATAACACGGTGAGGCTATACCGCATAATCATAAAAAAACATGTTGGTTCATTTTTCATATTAAACCCCTTTTTTTACACAAAATTATGAATGACACTATGTTGCTTCTATTTTATATGCATCTCTATGAGAAGAAAAGTAACAATCAAATCAAACAAAACCACTAACTCATGTTATTTAATTCTTCAAGTTTGAGGTGGTGGAAGCGACTCAAGTTTCCAGTTTTAAAACTCTAAGTGTAGCTTTTTTTCTTGTGTTTTTTTCTAAATGATAAAAGCTATTAATATTTTATTATATTTTTAATATTATATTCAATTATTAAATCAAACCCTATACGTGTAGATTTTTTATTGTCTTTTTTCTAAATGATTAAACGTATTAATATTTTAGTATCTTTTTATATTTATTTGTTTTATTATACTTATGCGGTGATTAAAAACTTCTTAATTAGAAGGGTCCAAGTATAAACTAAATGACAAAATAGCTAGTTTACATTAAGTTCATAGCTAGCGACCAATCTTGAATTCCCCCCTGCTAATACTGCCCGATTTTGTTTCTTTGTGTTATTTTACCGGCAGATCTAATTAGCTACTACTGTCCTAAACTTACCAATTTTGCCCCCAAATGGGGACTTCAGAACTACTTTACACACGCTAAAGTCATAAAGGTTCTTTGCTTCAGACGGGAGTTAGAGAAACTGAGACCACTCCTACGTTTGATAATAGTCATCTTAATCCACCTTCATAACCAGAATGGGTAGACAGCAATGGTGTCACAAAAAATTACAAGTTAAATTTGCCTAATCGACCCCCTCATACCACGATATTTTGTTAATTTAAAAGTCAAGAAAAAAACCTCGGACGTGAGTTATACAAACATAGGTTACCTTTTATATTTAACTCTTAAACTAAACATATTAACAATTAAAAAAGTTTACAATAATAGGGATCCAATGCAATTGACTTTACACATAGGAACCCTTTCGTTATAAATTTGGAAACCACAAGGACTAACATTGTAGACTTGGACGGCCACCAATATCCGGTTATTTAGGATATAGATTAAGTACGATAATGTAAAAAAAATTATTCTATTTCACCTTAAGTATTTAAGTTTTTTATAACAACATTTCATTAATGCTCTATATTTAAAGAACATTCATATACTATTGCTTATGAAATTTTTAAAAACCCAAAGACCAGTCTGTTAAACTACGAACTAATTTTCATAAACATGATGTTCATATTTTTATGTTTAAATAACATTCTCGAGTTGTTTTATAAAATTTCCTCGTTTACTAATACAAAGTAATATTTTCTTCCGAAATCTCATTTATTTTGTTAGATTGGTTACTTAGTCCTCCTTATACTCCTAAACTTTGTGATGGTTCGTATCCTATCAAAGGATAGCCCATGACTTTTCTCGTAAACGTAAAACATAAGGTCAATTAGAACTAAGAGTAATTTTTAGGAGGATTTTTTCCCCTACTCTTCTATTTCTTGAGTCATGGATTTGAATGTGATTCTTAAAAATATTAAGAATTAAATTTAATATTAACCATTCAGAAATAATAATAATAATAATAATAATGATAATAATACTGTTACTATTATTTGTAGGAAGCTTGTTAAAACATATTTCATTTGTCATATTAGAATTAAATGAACGAAAAATAATTTATTGTTTAATAAGTATGACGAAGCCAACACTAGTTATTCAAGGGAATTCCTAGTTAAATCTGATTGTCATGCCTTTTGTTTTTAAGAAAATTTTCTTTCGCAAATTTTAGAGCATATTTACCTAGTTGTAGGAGGAACACTCATATGTAAAATTATCTCGGATCTCATCCCTTGTTATATTGATTTTGGTTTTTTATTTCAACCTCGGATATTCGGAGTCAGTTTATTGTCATAATCATTTATTTCTTATCACAGGTTCTAATTTTACGTCCATCTACATAATTTATTTATTTGGGGGGACATGACTTCCTGTTCTGAAAGTATTTGATTTGTTTTAAGAAATTAAAGGGACGAAAAAAAAAAAGGTTAGGAGCTTGCAGCGGCAGGTAGTCAATGTTGTTAGAATACGGTTCATAGCATTTATATATAAAAGTTTCCTTGTTTTTTTTATTTAATATGTTTTCTAAAATAGCTACTTAAACAATAAAAAAAATTAAAATATCTTAAAAATTAAATGAATTTTTAAAAATAAAAAAGACATATTATAAATATACAAAGCATCCTTCAATGAATGCTTCGCTTTGAAATCGCCTCCCTTCTTCCCTGATATATATTCAGCATCCAATTTTTTATAAAGTTTAATCGATTTATGTGATAATCTAATAGAAATAATAAGGATACTTTCAATCATTGTTTTTGTTAAACCTTTTTATAGAAAATCTAATAAAGATAATTCAATGAGTTTGTAGATTGTTCACCAAAAACATCCCACTTATAGAGTATTGCAATAACATGTATCAAATACTAAAAACCTATAACTCCAATTTGTTTGGAAGACCAAAAATAAATAAATAAAGGGAAATTAAGTTTTTCACATAACAAACTTAACGAATTCAAATAAGAAAAAGTAAACCGATGAAATTCAAATTTAGTTTCACATGATGAGTATTTTTCTCTATAATTACTTATTACACCCACATAATTGAGATTGTTTTTCTATAAATACCTATTAAACCCCAAGTTCCTTCTTACACACTTGTTGGCATTAGTCGTGTTTTATCATTCTTCAATTCAAAATCACATATATTTGGATATATATATATATATATACACATCATCATCAAGGTCCAAGAGTTTGAATTTTCATATATAATGATGTGTTTCAATAGGCTTGTATGGATTTTGTCATTGTTGATATGTTTTCTATCAATGTTCCACAACTTTGGTGGAAGATATGGAGTTGTGATGGCCACGTATCCCAATTGTCGAACCCAAACTCATAATCATGTGAAGGTAAAGCAAGTATACAGAACCGGCTATCATTTTCAGCCAGAACGACATTGGATTAACGGTATGCAATCTTCTTCTCTTCCATGTATATTATCTTTATCATAGGTTACAAATCATCGTTGATAGTATTATCTCGTATATATTTTCTATTTTATAAGATTTCTTTTTAAAGAATCTGAATTTATGTCGATTAAAATTTTCATTTGAAACATGAGACGTATATTATTTTATAAGGACATTTTTTGCCTATAAAACCGAAACCGGAAACCGATAGTGTGGTTCCTATAAATAAAAAATCGAATTTGTGTGGTTTTTTACGGTTTTCTTTGAGGTTTGGTGCAAATTTTGGTTTCTCCGAAAAAAGTTATTTTTAGATGGATCTTCTACGTTAAATTTTATATTTCTAATTTAAATGTTCAAACTTGTTTTAGAGTATTACATAAATACGTAGACACAGTTATGTTTATGATCTTTCTTGATGTTCATGACTTAAACAATATCATTTAAAACATTGTGTGTGTGTGTTTATAAAACCCAAGTACGTGATCTTCGAATATTTAAAAATAAACATAAGTAAAAACCAAAAGATTAAAGACGTCAGCAAGAAAACTTTAGAAGTATGAGGTTTAAAAAAATAAAACAATGCAGAGCAAGAGGTTCGGTGCAATTCGGTTATTACTGGTTTTTGGAAAACACATAAACCAAACCGATGGCTTTCTCTTCAACTTGATTTTATTCGGTTTGGTTTTTCGATGCTTTTCGGATTTTTGGTTTGTTTGTTCACCCCTATTTGAAGATGATATAATCATCTCTGTACTTTTGTGATATGATGATTAATAATAATGTTGTCTTTAGTAAAAATTAATTATATATTTTTACAAGGATTATGGTAGCCATAGAAAACAAATTTTGTTAATCTAATAGTTGGTAATTGTCATATTGGTTTTAAAATGGGATTTGCATTCAAGTATAAAATATAATTTATAGAAAACGACTGTTAAATACTTGTAAATGTAATTTGCATTCAAGTTTAAAATATTTTATTTTTGATGGCTTATTTAGTGTAGATTAGTATTCCCAAGTTATTTGCTTATTAAAACTTTTAATCTTCTCATTATGAGAATAAATGGGATTGTTTTAAGGTTAAATTTAACTATTTATTAACCCTATAATGATGGCTTAGTTCGACACAAACAATTTCATTTCATTGGATTACGTTTTATTTAAAAAAGTTTAGTTATCTATCAAAGTATTTCCAGTTTCTTCTATCTCTATTAATTAATGTATTTTCCTCTATTGCATGAAATCATTGTGGGGCTCACTTACCTTGTGTCAACATAGATCCGAATGGTAAGTTCTTTCTAGAATTTTCTTTTCCTTCCTAGATATGAAAATTTTGGTTTCAATTCGTTTATTTGTTTTCTTATATATGAACAGGACCAATGTATTACAAAGGATTCTACCATTTGTTTTACCAATATAATCCTCAAGCAGCTGTGTGGGGTAATATTGTTTGGGCTCACTCTGTATCAAAAGATATGGTTAACTGGATTCATCTTAAACCGGCACTTGAACCATCAAAACCATTCGATAAATATGGGTGTTGGTCCGGTTCTGCTACAATATTACCAGGTGATAAACCAATAATCTTCTATACAGGAATAGTTGACCTAAAACCAGCACCGGGCCACCAAGTTCAAGCCTATGCCATACCTGCCAACTACTCAGACCCCTACTTGCAAGAGTGGATCAAACCCGATGATAACCCTTTCCTTAAATCAACGGGTGAGAACATTTCGGCTTTTCGTGATCCCACAACGGCTTGGTTCAACAATGGTCATTGGAAAATTATTATAGGTAGTAGGCATAACCATCGAGGCATTGCTTATTTGTATCGAAGCCGAGATTTTGTTACATGGATCAAGGCCAAACATCCCTTTCACACTAAAAGTGATACAGGTATGTGGGAATGTCCAGACTTTTATCCGGTGTCATCTGAAGGAACAAATGGTTTAGATACGTCAGTATTGGGTAAAGATGTTAAATATGTTTTTAAGGTTAGTCTTGAAATGACTAGGTACGAATATTACACGATAGGGCGGTATGACCTCGTTGATGATAAATATGTCCCATATAACACATCTGAAGATGGTTGGGGTGGGTTAAGATATGATTATGGGAATTTTTTTGCATCCAAGTCATTTTATGATCCGTCAAAGAAAAGGAGGATAATATGGGGTTGGGCTAACGAGTCAAGCACTAAAGATGAAGATATTGCAAAGGATTGGGCTGGAATCCAAGTAAGTTTACTATGAATATATATATATATATATATATATATATATATATATATATATATATATATATATATATATATATATATATATATATATATATATATATATATATAACATAATTCCGTTTTATATATCGATTTTAATTTAATATTTGTTTTTTGTAGTTGATTCCACGTAAGGTTTGGTTGGACCAAAGTGGACAATATTTGTTACAATGGCCAATTTCTGAGTTAGAAAAATTAAGGCGTCGAAAGGTGGAGTTGAAAAATGTGAAAGTTAGCAAAGGTGACACAATTGAAGTTAAAGAAATTACAGCAGTGCAGGTTTGTAATTTTCTTTAGTAATTTGATATGTTGAATATATAATATTGATTGATTGTTGGTTTTATGTAAAATGGATGCAGGCAGATGTTGATGTCACTTTCACATTTTCAAGTTTGGAGAAGGCCGAGTTATATGATGAAGAGTGGGAAAATTTCCCTCAACATGATCTTGGTAAAAGTATTTGTGGTATCAAGGGTGCAACTGTTGAAGGTGGGCTCGGGCCATTTGGTCTTTTGACTTTAGCATCAGACAAGCTTGAAGAGTACACTCCAGTGTTTTTCAGGGTTTTTAAGACTGCAAATCACAAACATAAAGTTTTATTATGTTCAGATGCTACTCCGTAAGCTCTTCTCTTTCACTCTTTAGGTGTTTTTGGATAAAAAAGAATCTACACATTTCATTGATGTGGACTAACATAAGTTTGCTTGTTTTTTTTTTAATGTAGTTCCTCACTGAACGGTAAATTGTATAAACCATCCTTTGGAGGATTTGTGGATGTCGATATAGCCGAGAAGAAGCTTTCTCTTAGGAGCTTAATTGATCATTCTGTTGTTGAAAGTTTCGCAGAAGGAGGGAAAACTATTATCACATCAAGGGTTTATCCAACACTAGCGGTCATTCGTAATGCACATTTGCATGTATTTAACAACGGGTCAGAGACTATCACCATTGAGAGACTAAATGCATGGTCTATGAAGACAGCTCGCATTAACCAGAGTTAGCTGCATGCTATTTTTAAAGTTGTGGTTAATAAAACGAATTATGTTTAGTTGTTATTGGTTTGTTAACTTATTTAGAGTTAGTTTGTGTCTAATTTTTAGCAACATATTTTACACTAAATTATTTTAGGATATGCTTTACCACGTCGATTAGGAACTTAATCGTCAAAATTATGGAAGTTTTTTATCGATATTTGTTTAAAACTGATTATTTGATATTTGTGATAACAAATAAAATAAGTTAAGACAAACACTAAATTTAGAGTGACACTTTTATAACAATTATTATCTGTTTATATTTTTTTAAATGTTACAGCAGTTTTCAAACGCAAATTCAAACACACACTGAATGGAGAAAAAAAAATTTAACTTTTGCACGAGACTTGATTTTTGGTATCGACTAAAGCTGCATTGAAATATTAGAAGTGTTTGAGAGACAAGAGGTAAATGTCTTGTAACTTATGTCCACTTTCTTATTTACAAGAGTTGGTCGTAATAGTTTTTGTTTTGTAATTCAATAAACAAATGCATATGTTTACGTTTCTAGTGAACTAAAAAACTATAAATATAAATACTATTACTTTAATATAAATAATAATAAATAAAACCTTCCAGGACACAAATCAAAATGATAAATCACATTCTGTTTCCTCTTTTAATTCCTCGTTAGCTAGGTTTCCAATGAACGACCACCACCGCCTCCTCGTTCCTCACGTTCACTATAACGGCTGTCACCACCGTCCGCTAACGCAACCCTCCTCCTCCTTCCTCTTCTTTTTTTCATGTATGGATTTTCAGGTTCGTTTCTCCACCGGTGGTCATTGATCGTGACTGACCGTTGTGGGGGGTTATGAGCGTAAGGGAAGCAACAACGAAGTTTGGGCATTGAGGGTTTTGGTCGAAAATTAATGACAAAAGAATTAGTAGAAGCTAAGATTAAGTTTTATGGTAAAAAATAACAATAAATTTTTACATTTTTACTGTTCATAGTTGCATCATTTATTTTTTATCTTTGATAGCAAAAGGTTCTGTATCTTTTACCGATTGTAACCATTTTTACCTGGATACATGTTATACTAGGTTGGTTACCGTACTATTTTTGTCAATAATATCAACAACTTTTATCTTTTTATCGACAATAACAATACTTTTTACCAATAATAACAAACACATTAAATTAAAACTCTCCTTTTATCTTTAACTTATTTATCTTTTAAATAAACTAAATTTATAAAAATCAAAACATGGTGAAATTAGTTTATAATCCATTTTATGTTCAAACTTTGTTAAAAAGAACAAATTCAATCTGTGCCCATTAGAGATAACAAAAAAAATTTATAAAAGCTAAAAGTAAAGGTTATTTTGAGATGTCATATTGGCATGCTATAAATACAAAGTATATTATCATAAAATCTAAAATGCTCAAATACATTAATCTATAAACTTGAAAAATATAAATTTATGGTAATATAAATGACAAAAAAATATTGTACCTTATTATAAATAGTAAAAATATAAAAGTAAGTTACTGTTAGTCTTTTAAAGTTTCAAACTAAATTTTATATATACATACATACACACACATTTGTTGCTTGAATTTTTTTTAAATTCGGGTGCCCAAATGTTGTTATGATCGATGATGTTGTTACAAGATAGACTATACCTTATAAGAAGGATTGAACGTACAAACATCGGTCATCTTTAATACAACTTCTCTGCATCTCTATATTTTTACTTGAGAAATATCGTTCTTGCTTGCAATGAAAAAACATCATGATTCATTTATATATAAACCTTTGTTTTAACAGTTGTATTTTACCGACAAATTCAGGAACTGGTCAAAAATATATACTTTTGAACAAGACAAACATAATTGATGGACTTAAACAATTAAAAAAAATTAAGAAATTGAGGAGAAAAAGTAATTGGATTTTTTTTAATATTAACCCAAAAGTAAACTAAAAACTTCATCGTGTAAAGTCCAGCAAATGCCTACACAGCTACACCTATGGCCATCACAGCACAGCCCTATGATAAGTCGAATATATTAAACATTCCCTTTAGATATATATATTAAACATGCATCTTTGGTTTAGAATAAACATCAATCTACCAATGACGGTTGATGCATATATAATGTTTATTAACTACATATATGCTGTTAAAGTTAACAATTATCCCAACACCAATAAGCCAAATGACACTAAAAAGCTATCCTTGATGCCATTAGCCCAATGAAACATTATGTTTCCACAACGGCAACCGATCTGCGTTAGTTCAAGATGGTACTCTTTAGTCAAACGGGTCTATTCTATGATCATGCTCACTTGCCATTACCATTCCAGTGCAAAGACATGTTGGGCACATTACCTGAATCAACAAAGTTACAATAAACAATTGGAAAGCCATCTGAAGAAAAATCTATAGATTTCAGTACCTTCCCTGCCCCAGAACAATTCAGACACCTACGAGTAGTGGGGGCTCGCAATGGACGATCAGAAGCATTTGATACAGAAATTGGCTCTATGTTTAAGCACATACCACTCGAAGAACAACGAGCACAAGCCAAGTATCCTGTAAAATGTTCATGTTGGGATATTTCGTTATATCTGAAAGTTAAATCTACCTCAGATCAAGTCAGGATGTCTCATTAAGGCCAATCAGTTTTATAATAAAATAAAACTAAAAAAGTTTTAGCAAGATAAATCAATTCACTCAAAACCCTTCAAAAATTAGACTATATAGTGAATTGTTCTGTGCAATGAATTAAAAATGGATTCCAATTTTTAAACAATAACCTAATACAACTATTAAATTTAGACCTGACTTGATATGATTGATTTGGTTCAACACCTGGAACCACAAGTGAGACAAATCAGTTTGGATATTTTCTTGAACCAAAACCAAACCAAACTAGGGTTCAGCAATTTGGACCTACACCCTTAATTTGAAGGCATAATATCGGAACAAAGGTTTCGGAAAACAAGACTACTTACCAGTTCCATGGCAATACTTGCACCTTTTCTTCTCCTGTTGCTTGACATTGTTAGCCTCAAGCAACATCAGCGTCGAAATTACACCCACTGCTCCACCTGAGAATGATGCCACTATAGGATCCACTTGACTGAAATTAATATACAAAGATCAGATTATTTTCTGCGTAAAGAACAGTATAGATTTTTTGTTTTTCTATGAGCTAGTAACGGAACCCACACACCTCAGCTGCATAGGCAAATGCAGATTGCTTATGAAATCTTTATAAGAGGTGCCCCCGACACCCAATTTTAGCTCCAGCTGGCATGAAAATATGTTTCCATGTTACAGTTACATACATTATAACTCAGAATAATAACCATGTTAGAAGAATGAGGTTGACATCAAAGTCAAGCTCTGAATGTTATAGTTGAGTAGATGCTTACAATTGGTGCAAGAAGACCACCGAAGACGATAATTCCTGATATAAATGAAAAACTTGTCAAATAGAGCTGCTTCAATGTCTTTGGTGTCTAGCTCAAAGAAAGAAAATAAAGATTGTTAGTAAATATATGGCCATTAAGAACTAAAGAGTTGATTAAGCCTTAAAATACAAAAAAAAAAAAAAAAAAAAAAAAAAAAAAAAAAAAAAAACCCTTAATCTTTACACCCCTAAGAAGTGTCTACTTCACAAATCGAAGAGCAATCTAAAGAAAAACCTCTGCATGCAGACACAGTAATGAAGCTTCATTACAACAACGATCAGTTTTACTACAATAAGGCAATAACAAGGTGGGTGATATATATTACTCCCTTTAATCCATATGATGTTTTAACTTTAGTACTTTACACAAAGTTTAGTGAAGTGTTTGACCATTTATCAACAGTCTAATCCACTATAGAATGCAACCAAAAGATTGTATCAGTCTTGTACATCACATAATTACAAATAAATTATTTTTACACTAAAACCCACTCTTAAACAAGCTAATGACTTCAGAAATGCAGGATAAAACATAACTTACCACCAAAGGTAGAAAAGGAATTGAAGATGGTATATCAGGCATCTCATTGTCCTCAAAGCTGCTCTCATTGTTTTTTATGTCTTTTAAGCGTTGTTGCACACGTAACCTCCTCACCTGTGAAGTTGAACACGTTAAATTTTTTACTTTAACGATCACTTTCAACCATTCGTACATATAATCCCTTAGCAAGGAGATTTGACATCATGCAATCAAAGTACTCTTTAGATAGAAAATTGTACCTCTTCCATGAGGAGGAAGATCTTATTGCGCCTACTCCTTATATTGTCTTGAATTTCCTTTGTCTGCATTTGAACAAAATCCTGAACAGTCTCTGGTCCTTCTATTATGCAAAAGTTGCTGCATTAAAAATAAAACTAATAATAAGCTTGTGTCCCTCTTTTTCATTTAGTAGCTTCTTTTCTTATACATTTTTATCATTTATTACATGTTATAGAACTTGCTCGAACACAAACTATCTTGTAACAAACATCATTCTCTCAAACTCCAAATACCTTAACAGTTAACACCCATTTGAGATACAACTCACATGGGACCTTAGAAATGACGTTCAACAGAACAATTTTCATGGGAGGCTGGAGGACAACTCCCCCTGTTTCCTTAAAGCAATAACCATTTATCTTTTCGTGAACGCCCTACATCTATACATAGCCTTCATTGAAAAGATAACTATGGATGTCTAACACATCTTCCCAAGTCCCAATTGGCAATTAGAGAAGGAGGATGAGCGTAACCTCGACGTGTGCAAACATAGCCTTCATCACAAAGTCAACAAATAAACCAGGAAACATAGTAACACTTTTAAGATCTCCAATTCTACAAGCATGACTGTTGAATATTACTTTCTAATTACTCAATAAATGTAACCCAAATTCGTTCATATCCAAAGAAAAAAAAAATAAACAAGCAAAAGGACCTCCATGAGCCCAATATTCAGCTTTCCCGTGTCACCAACAAGTACAGGAAAATATATGCAGAAGTAAACATGGTTCAATATGTAGGAGGATATGCAGAAAAGTGTCTAATTCATGTAACTAAACTGGAAGGGAAAATCAAAATTGAAAACGAGCGTGGATCACCTTGGGATGTTATCGCCGGAAGGTACAGAACCGGAGGCAGTTGCATCATCTGAAGAATAACATATAATTGAACCTCGTCCTCGTGAATTGCTCAGTAAACGTCGACTGTTAGGGTTTACACATTTGAGAGGGATTAAGGATTTGGATGAGTATGAATTGAAAGAATTGTTACTGGGATTGATGGAGGATGGAAGAACGTAGTAGCAGCATTTGAAAGAAACAGAAGCCATGGTTATGGCAGAATTGAAGAACAGCAAGAATTGTTAAGATATGAAATGCAAAGGATTATACAGATAGAAAAGAAGGGAGGGCAAAATGATTTTTGCAATTGAACACCCGGTATGTAAAAACAAAAACAAAACAATAAAAATACTTTTCAAACAATTCAGATAACAAAACACAATTGAATCAATATCGAACAGTGGAATTGAAATGTTCACATAGATTCAATAAGCATGACAAATGATACCATTAGTTGGTTGTTATCATTGGTTTCTTAGATTTTGCAATGCTACAAACAATGTCTTATTAAATCGGATCGGAACCAGAATTAGTTAAGTAAATATTCATAACCATGATTTGAAATTTTGACATTGACTAGGTTTAATCGTCAATTTTAATTTGTTGGTTTACGATTAAATCAAATAAATTTATAACGGTAATGTCTCTAATATGTCGATTAAGATTTGTAAAGTTATAATAGTAATTTTCAATGTTATACATGATCATATGTAATAAAAAAATCTAAATATTAAATAGTTACATTTTAATTATAAAATAATTTTTTTAAATTTTTGTATTGTGCATTTGAATAATAAAGTTTTTTTCATACAATTAAACATAACATAATAGTTTCAAAAGACAACTCTAAACATAAGTATAATTAAATCATAACTTTAAGTGTGTAAGAAAATATTGTAACAATAAATGTTAAAAAAGACTAAACAAAAATTTATTAAAATAAAAGAATTAAATAAAAGATAACATTAAAATAAGGATGTGTTATGAAAAAATTTAAATTTAAAAAAAAAAGAAAAAAAAAACAATGGGGAATGTCATTGGCCTATTCAATATGATAAATGTATGTATATATAATAGAAAAAAACCAATGGCAGAATGTCATTGGCCATGTTAAATTCAATTTGATTTAAAAATTTTAATTTAATTTGAAATACTAATTAGCATTTGTCATTAGTAAAAGATGTCACTTGACATTATGAGAATGTGACAAATAACAATTTAGTTAATCTTTTAACAGTATTTTATAGATAAGAAAATTAACCCAAATCTATGTGTGTTATTTTAAGAGATTTTTTTCATTATTATATTATTTACCGTTCTTAATATCATAGTAATGAGAAAATTAGAGTATTAAGTTATCCTACTAATATTGATAACCAATCACGTTATTAAATTTTTTTATAAACGAAAATTCATCTTTTCTTTATTAGGTTATTAAATTTTTTGGTATTAAAATTTCATTTTTTGTGTATTACTTTACATTTTAAGTTGCTAAACTTTTTTTTTAATGAATTTTCATTTTTATAATTTTTGTATATTATCTTACCACGTACGTTATCAAGAAAATTTTATAATGAAACTCTATTTTTTTGTATATCAACTTATCAACCTTTTTGCTAAGAACTTCGGTTTTATTGTCTTCGAGATCGCTAGCAACTTTCCAATAACCGATTCACCAAGCATTGGGGCAAGCAAGGATGTTACGTGAGCAAATATAAATAAAAAAAAAGAAAAAAAAATTTAATTGCCAAAGAAATTGGTAACGTAATATATAAAAATGGATTTCACAACAAAAAAAAATTGATAACATAGGCGGTAAGGTAACAAACAAAAATATACAAAAAAAAATAGAATCTCGTTACGAAAATATTTGGTAACTTAAGTGAAAAGGTAATATGCTATAAAGAAATGAAATTCCGTCACCAAAAATTTGATAACATATGTATTCATGCATGCTAATGCTGAAATCCACTTGATTGCAAATCCCATAGGGATTGGATTTCCGGAATTAAGATATTTTAACAAACTGAATCAATGCTTGATAAACGATTTAGTTAATTTAACATCAATAATAGCATTATGTACAAATAAATTTGTTTATTCATGTATCCTTTTGGGTTCCCAGTTGCGCTGCTGGTTTACTCTCTAAGTGTTAGGCAAGTCTTGAGGTTTGGATTTCTCAGATAAAAGACAGTATAGAGCTTGAAGAACTCCATGTTGCAATGGTTTTTAATTGGCTATTATTAACTTTATGTATGCAGGTTTTTGGACCTACAACTCATCGGAAATCTTTATACGAACAAGCAGTTGTTTCTTTGTTTTACTACTTCTTTGATAGCGGTAACTGACATCAACGGGCTAATCCAATAACAGAGTGGGCCTAATGGAGACTTGCCGTCGGGAGCTGGGGTAATCCCTAAAGCTGTCAAACAGATGTTCCACACTTTAGAGCACCAAAGTGCGGAGTATAGTTTTAAAGTGACCTTTTTGGAGCTTTATAACGAGGAGATCACTGACTTGTTTGCTCCGAAAGAAATCTCTAGAGTTGTTGAGGACAAGCAGAAAAGGCTTTTGCAGCTCATGGAAGATGGTAAAGGTGGAGTACTTGTGAGAGGATTGGAAGAAGAGATTGCAACGAGTGCTAGTGAAATTTTTCTCATTATTGGAGAGGGGTTATGCAAAAAGTCGAACTGCAAAAACCTTAATAAATAAAAAAATCAAGGTTTTTAGTTATTCTGCATGGGCTTCAACGTTACCCGTGAAAACTCATTGTCCTGCTTAACAATTACTTGTTTCTCAGTCGGTCGCACTCTCTATTTTCTATAACTACACATATATCAAGGAGGTCACCCCAGAAGGTGAAGAACTTATTAAAAATGTGGTAAATTGAATCTGGTCGATTTAGCTGCATCTAAAAAAATATGTCGTTCTGGTGCTAGAGAGGTAATTTATCCATCGAATTTTCATTAAGAAAAATTACCATAAAAAAACAGCTCCACTTGCAACACTGGTCATCAACTTGCCAGTGGCTTTGTGTATTAGTTCTTATGTATCCTTTTTGGTTTAGCTCATAATTTGCAATTTTCAGGGCTGTGCAAGAGAAGCTGGAGAAATAAACAAAAGCTTACTTACTTTACGACGAGTAATAAATGCGCTAGGGGAGCATCTTGCACACATCCCATATAGGTTTGCATGACCGCTTAAACATTGTATTTGAATACCTTCATAGTTGCTGTTGTTTTCTATCAATTTTCAATTGGCAACACCTCCAAAATCTAGCAATTTAACATATCTTTTTCTCTATTGTTTGTCATTTGTGGTGTCAAAATTCTGATTTCTGATGTTTATGTAATCCACGGATAGCAAATTGACTCGTTCGTCTACTTCGTGATTCATTGGGTGGAAGTGGAAGGACCAAAACATGTATTATTTATTGCAACAGTATCTCGTGTTGTTCCTTGTCTTGAAGAGACCTTGAGCATATTGGATTACGCTCACAGAGCAAAAAATAGAAAGAATAAGCTCTGAGGTTAGTTTATGTGTATGATTTGGTTTAATTTAAAGGTTTCATTCTTTTTTTCAGTTATATGGATACCGTTAATTTTCAACTAAATCAAGAAAACTTTGATCATTTTGCTATACTCCCATCTCCAACCTCTCTTTTATATGAATTTTCACTTTTATTTACTACCGAATTCATACATATAAATAACCACCTCATAAATCTTGGAGGAATTAAATATCCTTCCAATACCAAACCAAACATAAATTAGAAAGAAAGTACATTCAAAAACTACAAAAATTTGTTGGCACTCGATAATTGAAATCATCTTCAATAATGGAGTTGTTGGCACTTTAAACACATTTCAAATCAGACAAAAACACCTTCAGAAACCAAACATTTTAAGGACACCGAGGGAAAGTTTGACACATGGAATGAAATCTGAAGTAATTGGAATTTAATTTTTAATGCACGGTAGTTAATTTATTGAGGTGAAATGATGCTTAAGTTGTTCCTTCAAACATCGATTTTAATGAAATTTGAACATACTTTTATTCATTGTTTTTGTAATCCAAATTTCAAAATACACGAAGAGTATGTATGTGATTGTGTGCATATAATGCTAATTAGAGGGATGTTGAATTTTGGTGAGGATACCAAGCGACGATAAAGAGTGGTTCCTCGTCAGGTGGTATTTGTTTTTTAAGAGGTTAAACGTCTGAATTCTGAAAACCATGTCTGAAATTAAGAGGATGCCTTCAAATCTGAAATTAAGAGGCTCTGAATTTTAATTCAAACTAGTCTCTTTCTCTTAAAATTCAGAGGAAAATTCAGAGGTTGTAATCTCTTAAGTCTGAATTTAAACAAACAATACAAATTAGGTTAAAATCTGAAATTCAGACTTCAGACCAAATTCAGACTTCAGACCAAATTCAGACCCTCTTAATTGAAAACAAACACACCCTTAGTGTTGTTGACATCAGGATTCAGAAGTGAGTTCCAGTATAGGATACACCAAGAGAAGTACATATTTATTATTGAACATTTGTTACAAGTTACTCTAATAATCAATTTTAAAAAGACACATTCACCTAATACCTAAAATGATTGATGCATCATTGACTTGTGATTCATGTCACAAACAATCATAAATCACATCGAATTTGACAAGTAAAAAAGGCCTAGCAAGGAACAACTAAGCATGCACAAGGTACAAAGATTACCTCCATTATTGTGTAAACAACAAACATTGCTTTACTAGTAGGCCCAGCCCACTTGGTACGGACGAAAAGAAACAACCATTTGCCATGCACAACAACGTAATCGGCAAAAAACCAAAACATGTGATGCCCCTGCCCTTCTCTGCATAATACCACAAGATCTTGTCGGATTTCTGAAACAATGCTTACACTTGAATGATGGCTGCGCTGGGCTGGGTGGCCACTATGGTGGTTGAATACAATAACAGATCGACACCAATAATTGCAACGTGTAACCACTACCTGTCATTCAGTGTTGAATTAAACAACACCAAATGGATAACATATTAACAAGAAACGGATTTCGACCTGGTCAAGGAAGAAGAAGAATTGATGAACTCGATGCAGTCATTGATAGCTTCTGCTCTTTGAGAATCAATTGGTGCTGCTACTGTGGGTTGTTTTGGTGTTACAGAGGAAGTAACCTTTGTGGAAGTTCTCTTTCGTGAAGCAATATAACGAGCAACTGCTATCATCTTATCACCAAGATGTTTTATGTATTTTACGGGTGATATCTCTGACCTATGAGGTAGGAATCTGCAGGTCCCTCCAACCTTTGTTCCATTGCAATCAACCCTTCTACTGCAATTTAGCTCACAAAACATGGTGGTTCTCTTCCCCACGGTATCTTGCACGCTGCTTCCTGCTGACATTGAGCAGAAATTCTGTGTTTGATTACAATGTGTGTGTGTGTGTGTGTGTGTGTGTGTCGGCGGTAGAGAGGTTGCAATATGAAATGAAGTTTAGGGTGTACATATAATAAGAGTGCTAGTAAGTGCAACAGAATGATTATTACCTTCCGGGCCCAAATGCATTGTTGAGTTGTATGGTACTAATCATTTTGACAAAGTTGTAGCACATAGAATTTAAGATTCAAATCAAAGATGCAATCTAATATTTTCCCAATATGTACACTGAAGGTAGTGGGAATCAAGAAAAGAAAAGGCATATAAAGACACTTTCAGCCTTTTCTCTTCTTTAGATTAATGAGGTACTCAGTAGATGCCTTTTTTAAAGGTAGACAACTGAGTAACTTTGCCCTGTGATATATGCAACATTAACTATTTTAATATACATGTCTAGAAGCGAACATATCTACTCACATGTAAGCTCCTAAAGATGTGAACTGAAAATTTATCACAGCCAATAATATATGAAAACAACATCAATAATTAAACATTTGGTTAAACTTCTTAGGGATGACTTAGTGGTTGAACTTTAGATTCTCCAAAGGTCTCGAGTTCGACTCCCACAAGTTTCAACTCCTAAGAGCCTTTCAAAAAAAAAAAAAGAATTAAACATTTGGAGAGATAGCGAAAGTAGCTCTTCAAGTGTCTCAGATCATGATCAAGGTTGTTTTGTGCCTTAATAAACTCAAACAGTTATTTATATGAATGTGAAGGAAAGCGATATGCAGATTAAATATATGGGCCCATCACAGAAATCATATACAAAATCATATAAAGCAAGTGCTAAGAATCAGTAGTGTATATTAAAGAATGTGGGAAAGAAGTGTAGTGGGGCTAAGGAAGCATTTATGTGGCAGTGACACTAGAAAGAAGGAGAATATGGAAGAGTGGGGAGGTTGAATGAATATAAAAATTTTCAATCTCATCTGATCATGATCTAAAGAGGCTTTGTGTGGTGAGCCTTTCGGTTATTTTAACTTTCTATAAGCATATATAAAGATGTGAGAATGCTAGGGCAGAGATATCTTGATAGATATGAGTTTTTTTTTTTCCAAACTAAGTGGGACCTACTGATTTTAATCTTTTGGTAAACAAAACATGCCAAAACAACATAGCAGGGAAAGGGCTACTGCAATAAACAACAATAACAACTTGAGAAATCTTTGGTGATCAAACGCAATATCTATAAGGACGTCGTTCAATTCGACACATGATGTTCGGAAATCATTGAGCAAAACACCACTTGTGCAATGGGAATGAACTTGTTAACTATAAGAATTACAAATATATATGTTCGAACACAGCCCATTGTGCTTGTCCAAGTGCTTGTGATTTCCTCAAGATAACCTAGAGGCCTAGTGTTTGAATCTTGCACTTGGATGTTCTTCAGTGAATTGTTGGGATGTTGAGAAATGGCGCACAGAAACGGAAAAATGAAAAGGAACATAGGTAGACATGGTTTGGTCCAAGAATGACCTATATCCACCTCCGCACTAGCAAGTTTATTTTATTGCTTTCAATTAGGGTTTACAATTACATAACTACACATATACATAGGGAAAATTGGAACCAAAATACTCTATTGGGATTGGGTCGGATTATATTTTTTCCCCGCCCAGGCAGCCCCCCCCTCTCCCAAAAAAACAAGAACCCCAACCGCACCAGCTAATCAAGGGGCAGGGCCCCTGCCTAGGCGTTGTGTCCTGAGACACATACTTCCTGGTGCGAATAATTCCTTTGGCATCATCAATATCCAAAAACTTAACAATGTCGATGGCTACTGAATATCAATTAAAAGGATATTTCAACTAAAAGGAAATAGAATGACTGCACTATACGTTCGATGGATGCTACTCCAAAGCTCCATACTTTTTCACAGGAACCTTAAGCACAAATCCTGTTAACTTAACTTCCAACACATCAAGATCAATGGTAAAAGTGTTGTCACAAAGATCATGCCAAAGTACCTTTTTCCACTTCCCTTACTTAAACATGATTAACACTTTTTATCATGATTACCATTAGCTCATTCCAGTGAGGCTTGAAGATAACTAAAAACAAAGTCCAGTTTGTTTTCTTTAGATCATCCGATATAGATTTTCAGCTTCCTCATATTCATGTAAGTGCGCCCTTATCCAAAATAATAACAAAAGGACAGGGTTTAAGCTACCAAAACCCCATAAGAGTGGCTTAGTGGTTGAGCATTAGGATTCTCTAAAGGAGGTCCTGAGTTCGACTCTCACAGGTTTTAAATCATAAAGGATACTTGCCTTTCAAAAAAGAAGAGTTTGAGTTACCAAAATCACCTTAAATTCTGTATGGCTGGTTGATGAAAACAAAAGGAAACATCATAACAACTCCTATGAATCCATTCATTAAAGACGTCACTCACTATACGAATGTAAGATTCCTGGCCAGAATAATCCTCCACAATAAACAAAGGGCCTGCTTGTTTTCTTTTTCCATCAAGTGTTGTAGGGATATGGAGGACTATCTTGATAAAGCAAGATTGTCTAGAGAAAGAGCTAATAAATAACTGTTATTTGTTTTCTGAATTTTTTTGCTGAATGAACATTATGAATGATATAATATGAAACTTTTAAATTTTCTGTCTGGATAATGGTTGATTGTTTTTTGTGCTAAAAGAAAATTCTGAATGAAAATTTTAAATTACATCAAATAACGATTTATTAATTACGTCACAATAAAATATTTAATATAGCATATCATCGATTTGAAACATAACCCAATAAACGTTGGTCGAGTATATTCTAAGTTCTTCATAAACTTTCAGAATAATTAAGCATAGTTGAAGACAATAACAAATGCATCACATAGATCAATATGAAGGGTTAAAACAAATCCAGAAAGGAGTTGAAGTTCCCATCCACCAATGCTTGAGTGAGCCAAGGCCTTGCCTAGAAGTGACGCCATCAAATGTATTACCTTTTTGGTTATGTAAGCTTTAAAACTAACTTAAGTCCATTTCTGGTAACCTAAAAAGGCACGAGGCTGAATCATCTCTTTTTCCAACTTTCCAAGAGTCTGATACAAGACTGAGAAAATAAATCTCATTGTCTATTTGGCAATGCGCATTACGCTTGATACTTTTCCATAGGCTCAACACTTTCAAAAAAAGAATGTGTAATCACTTCCTGATTATGTGTGACCCACAACGCTTGACAGAATGTCTGCTCCGTCAGGGTTTGGTCACATGAAGTAGTGATAACAAGTGCTCTGTCCACCTAGCATTGAAATCGACCGAATTGGCATGGAGGAAAATAGAAGTTGATATCATAAAAGATGTCCCTGCTCATGGGAAGGTATATGTAAAACGTATCTTGATCATGCACTAATATAATGACAAGATGTAGCACAACTGAAATGAGCAGAGATGTTTTTTAAAATAATAATTTATTTTCTAGTATCCCGATGAAGCCAATTTGCATAAAGATGGTTAGCATTAACAAAATATTATCAATGAAGATACAGATTACTCACCCAATCAACGATTTTACCATCCAACAAATTGACCTTAATCAATGGGTCAGTGTCCAGTAATCAACTCTAGAAGCATGACTCCAAACGACAAGATGTCTGATTCCCATAAATTTCCCAGTGGGGGCATACTATGGGGCTAAATAACTGCAAAGACATATTACTATTAATTATTTATCTACAATATTTAAAAGAGCATGGGAAGGATGGATTAGAGACCTTGAAGTATTGAATTATATGATATGACAAGAAAATGTGAGAGCACAACATACCCAAAAACTTCCCTATCACACAGGTGCAATGTCGTAGAACTCCCTAGGCGGTAGTCGAGCGGCCGGCCAGGGAGTAGCGAGTACTCGGCCTAGGCTGGGAATACTGGTAAATTTCAGAATTTCACGTATAACATTTATATAAATACTCAAATAGAAATATAATTGTTCATAACATCCAATAAATATGTTCAATAACACTAATGATTGTTAACAACTTCAAATAAGGGAAGAAACATGTGTGACCTAGGTTAAATATGTGTTGATTAAAGAAAAAATTTTGACCGGCTACCCGATTCTTGACCTAATTTGTATTTGTTGTGTTTGAGAAAAAAAAAATTTGACTTTAGTTGGTCAAGTTTTGACCGAGTAGGCTGAGTTTTGACCAAGTTTGACCGATTCCGAGCATTGAAGCCAATAACCTCTGACTCGCCTCGGTAAGGGACTGAGTTCCAAGTACGCACCGAGTACGTTTCCGAGTAGGCTGAGTTTTACAACACTGCACAGGTGGGAGACATGGGTACCTATTTCAGTATCAAGGAAGTTCAAAATCAGCAACCTGAAATAAAGCATATGTTCATGATAACAAAATATCTTAATTAAACCAATCAGAGTATGAAGTGTTTAAAAAGCAAAGGTCGACACCAGCAACAACCTAGAGAACAAATTCACAGCAATCAATGAATGCATTTTGCATTTATACTTTGGTCTTGGATTATTAAAGCATGTGAATATATGGAACAGACAGCCAAAAATTTTCACAGAGTTGATAAAATAAGTAACTTATATAAACTTGCTTAATTATAGCTACACCAAATCTGATACGCATAATTCATTAACCTTGAAATTTTCACCCGGACATGTATCCTAAGTTAGCTATTAAGTATTCAACTATTAATGACAAACAATTTCTACGTTTGGCCAAAAATTGATATCAAGAAGTACATTTGCAGACTTAATATTACAACGTATGATCTTAGGTTGACCTGCAATGCCAATCCTTCGGCAGACATAAGAAAAGCTTCTCTTTGTGTTTTAAGTCTAAGAAACTAAATACTTACATTTTTCCCTAAACAAAACTTCAGATGAATAATTGTTCATTTAAAGATGTTCTTGCGCCCAAATAAAGGTTTAAGCCTGCAAAAATTGCATATCCATTCAAAATTATAAACATCGCGTAAATGAAACCACAAGGCGTTGTCGGACAAACTCATAAACATAAATCCTCTGAAACCCAGAAGTACAGTATCCAATTCCAACCAGTGAAACAAGTTGCTTGTGTTTACAGCAACGTGAGCTTCATGCTCCCCTTGTCAACTTCCAATTTTCAGCTGTTTGATGACGACCTTCTCCCCGCTTTGGAAGGATAACATGCCCAAAACCACCTTAACATATGAGACTGGCACAGTCAGCTAAATCTTCATCGACTGTTCTTTAGGGTGTGCGAGGAGGTCGACTATGCAAGGCCTCCAATTTCGTAGGTCCCTCACAATCGCAAAATGGTCAGGGTTTGGGCCTACCAATTTTTTGGTATTCGACACATAGCATTGTGTATGGGTGTATTGTATTATGATGGACCACGAAATTCAAGTCAAATTCCATTTGATTTGCAACCCCATGTGCATACATACAAAAGACATTAGACAAATGTCATGTGATTTCTAATAAAGTTGTATCAAATAAATTAATCTAAGGATGAATTTATTTTAAGCATGTTATATACCATTTTAAATTTCACATTAAATACAATACAAACGCATAAGATTCGTCATTCACGAAATTTCTTTGATAATCCCTTCAAGTCTTAACCATCAAAATAGATGGTAAGTAGTGCACATGGTCAAATTTTTAATTGAAATAATTATGCATGGTAAAATTGTTACTGTCCTTTTTTTTTTGTTGTAGTTGGACGACATCATTTATGATCACTAGTATTTAGGATTTTATTGTTGGACTTATCAAAATGTGGGTTTTATGGCTTAGTGGAAGTTATAGTTGATTTTGGGATAGTTTAGGCTAGTCATAGACAGCTCCAAGTTGCAGAACAAAATCAACCATAAGGATTTAGTTTATTGGATTTAAGCTTATTGGACCCACAATAACTAATAACAAAAGCATAAGCTTGAGCTATGTAGACATTGTAAGCACTTTTTATGTAACACAACCTTTAGCTTGCACATAAATTTGTAAATACTTTTTGTGTAACTCAGTAAGCACATGAATCATATTTTTACCAAGTTTCAAAGAAACTTTGATTTTCAACATATTCAGCTAAAACACAATAAAAATTCATATGAAGGACTGAGAAATACCATATATTCATTTGCAAGATCAGGCTTGTAGAAGTTGTCAGCATAAGATCGGATTTTGCTTTCAAATGCACTAAGAGCATCATGTCCTGGTTGTCCTATGAGAATAGCAATGACACCTCTTATTGGCTGAGCTCGCTCCTTGATATCACATGGTTAAAGTGAATTTTGAGTAAGTTGTGTACCGATCTTATGTTTCATATAAGCACCACGTCAAAATTTTCATGGTTTCATAGATGAAACCATAATTGTTGAACATTAGATAACTCGAGAAAGTTTTAAAAAAAAAACATATAATGAAAGGCTACCGTAGTTTGTGTTGTGCCACCCACTTCAACCACATTTTTCGTCACCTCGGTTTCTATCCCACCACCACCAGTCCCTAACAACATACCAAACCCACATTAGGTTTTTACTTTGTAGTAGAGTACGATAAAAAATCCAGATTATGTACCATCAATGATAGATCATTGATAGTAAATCCCAGTTTTGATTATTTACGTCTCAGTGAACAATATTAAAATTTACTATTGGGTTGAAGGAGAAATTTTACCCGGACGCCATTTGGCTGATACATCATACATGCATGTAACTGATATATATAACACTGGTATAGCTATGTAAAAAATATGATTCATCCAATAACTATTTTTATCTAACATAAGATCTTTAAGATAACATTTCACATCAACTTAGCTGCAGAACCCATAAAATGATTATTAATAATCAAGTTACCCAGTGTTGTCTTACCGCTAGGTCAGCTCGATTTACCTCAAGTGATGGGCATGAGGCGGTCTGACATGGGCCGATTGGGGTTGCCGGTACATCAACCTTTTGACCCTACCTAATAATCACAGATCTTTAGAAACCCATATCCAATTCATCCTCATAAATGCAAAATTACATGTGGGCAATTCAAATATTATAATAATTCATAACAAATGTAAATCTACAAAGACCACTAGCAATCTAGAGATTGCAACAATAGTTAACTAAGATACTGCAGAAAGTAAAGCAACAATCTACAAAGCAGGAAAGATAATAAAACAAAATTCAAAGAGACAAATTTGTAACTTTTTGTATTAAAAGTTCATACCCCTTTTCGACTGAATGTGGTGAACCAATAAAGAGGACTACTACAATTTTACATCGAACACATAACTTAGCAATTTTAATTCAATCATAAAAGCCAAAATTCAACGAAGAACAATAATCATCATGTTCAATCAATCAATATGTGTGTGTATATACATATGTATATATAAACATTTAACCCCAATTAACATCATAAAACCAACCCAAGCACATGAATTTGCATATACATAAAAACCAGACAAAAATCATATACTAATACATAAACAGTCATTAAACATAAAGATAGATCAAGAAATCATACAAATGAAAGAAAAATGAACAAACCTTGAGAGGCGTTGAATCGACCGACCCAGAGAGAAGAAACAAACATGGTTAAACAACTGAAAAGAGACATGAGAGAAAATATATAACCAAGTAGACAACATCAAACAAAGCAACAATTAAACAAAAACACTCCATAGATCAGTTCCCTCGTATAATGTATCAAATAAAACCCCCTTTTGTTTTCCTGCATAGGGATTTTTATTTCATATGTAATTTAAATTAAAAAATATATAGAAGTTTCAACAATTTATGTATGGCAAGATTAAAAAACAATTGAATCCATCCAGCCCTTTCAAAATGTATACTAATATGAAGCAAACCAAACCTCAACGTATATATACCAAAACCTAATTCAACATTTTAATTCTCATATAAAAACCAAACATTTATTAAAACCCACATTAAGAAACCCAGAATTTAGATATGGTCATTGTAGATATTGAAATCACATGTTCTGCTCATGTGTAAACATTGAAAGCAAACATCAAGAATCCTCGCCTGAACGGTCAAAATGTCAAATAATGTTTACATCTTTTCTGAAGTAGAGTTACAATTGAACTGCTGCACCACAAATATTATCTGAAATGGGGCAAAGAAACAAACCTGAAACAGATCAACAATAAGGGATGGATTTCCGCCTTCGAAACAAAACACAAACTTCTTAATGATTTACATTTATTCGTTAGTTTAAGATTCTTCTCATTTGGAAACACGTTCATCTCCGTGCATCGGCGATAGAGCAGAGGAGGGAGAGCATTGACGGAGGAAACAATACTGAGGGTTCTTAGGAAGCACCGAGAGGGAGGTTGATAGCGTCATAGTGTATCTCTGTTGAGGGTTGGATTGATCATGTTTTCAACGCAACCAATCTTGATCACATTGAAAGAAACCATGGTTAAAAAAACCTGCCCTCCGCCTCTAGTCTGTTGTTTCTCCTTGCAATTTTGATATCCCTGCTTAGTAATAGAAATCAGCGACTCTCGTCTAGTCGTCTTCTCCATCTATTTGTCTCTCTATTTCTCTAGTCACTCTGCAGAAATATGGAACTGAAAAGCAAGGCCTGAAACCGGTGAAGAGTGATTTCGCACGGTTTCGCAACGTGGGTGTATACATGCTTTAAACATTTGTACCATTAGCTTAGATAAAAGTACTGAATTAAGAGGATCATGATTAATTTGAAGGGACATCTAACGGCACAAATTACCCAAGAGATTATATTCTCTCTACAGGAGAATTATTATTTGTTTATACTTTTTAAATTTTTATTATATTATATTATAATCAACAAATTAATATATTATTAAGTTTTGTTTGATTTGATTCGAATTTAAAAGTAGATTAACTAGATTTGGATAGAATTCAATTAAATTTCTTTATTATTTTTAAAACACATAAATGTCACGTATCGATTCATAGTGATGACACGTGACGTCACAAGAAAAGAATAAACTTACTCTTTTATTAGTATTTATTATAGATATATAGATTAGCTAGATTATTAAGTGTACTATTTATATCAATTCATATTTTCATTCAGATTTTTTAGAATTGATAATTTCTTATAATTGCTACTAATAAGTAATAATAATAATAGAAAATTCTAAGAATAGAAGTAGATTTTAAATTCTATAAATTAGTTTAAATTTTAAAATCAATACTTTTGTAGAATATTTATGAATGAACACATATGAAATTATATGAAGGAATAATTGTATCTAATTTGTCAGCATTTTATACTTAATATGATTTAACTAAAAAAGTTATGTTATATTAATAAATAAATATTTGTTTTAAGATATAAATTATACAAAATTATTACAATTATTATATGCATGTTTCGAATTTTAAAGACAATATATATGTTTTTTTATTCACATGATCTTACCTAATATATAATTAGTCGAAATTGATCCTTACTTTGATTAGAAGTCTCTTTATATTCTTGTCTGCTTTGGTCAACCCAAGGTGGCTCACAGTTTTGTTGGTTCGGTATCCGATTCTGATACCATTTGTCACAGCCCAAGCCCACCGCGACAGGATATTGTCAGTTTTGGTCACCCCAACACGGTGCCTCATGGTTTCGTTTTCATCCCAAAATGCATTATGTTGAAAGAGAGTTACCTCACCCTTATAAAGGTCTTTTGGATTCTCTCGTCCACCAATGTGTGGATGTCACAATTGTTAACTTGTTATTTTCCTCAAACAAAAAATCTACAAGTGAGTGAGTGACAAAACACTTGAAACAAGTTTGTTAAATGTTAATACAAAACGGAGCAATCTATCAATTATTCAAAATTTTGGATTGCCTGATGTAATTGTCGGTTAATAAGTAGTTACATAGATAAATAGTTAATAAAATATAATCAAGCATGAAAAATTACCAACAAATTATTTCGATTTTATCGATCAGATCTGACGTATTAAACAGAAAGGCATGGAGGTTACATATATGATTAGTATGAACATTAATCTATGTTTATAAAGTGATTTTGGAGACCTTCGTAGTGACTAGTGAGTGGTAGGGCAAACAAGTTTAACGAAAATGGGAGACACAACAATTAGACCTGGCCCAAAGTATGTATAACCTTTGGCCCATTGTATTTAATATTAGAACTAAAGGACATTTTGACACTTCAAAGTGACCCATATCTTTATCAAACACCATCACCATTACTCATCATCCTATTAATTAAATAAGAGGTGCACATATCCATCTTTTATCCGGTTCAGACCGGACTAAATTAGATCCAGGTTTTTTTTTTTTTTTTTAAAAATTTGGGTATGATAAAAACGGCTTTGGATTTGGACTAAAAATAATGTAACTTGTATAACCGTTTTGGATAACACTAAATCAAACCGGGTTTCTTTTAATCCAATTTTTATAAATGATTTTTTTAGGGTCTGGTAAAGAAGGTTGTTCCATTTTTTTATTTTTTAGGTTTGGACTCTATTTTTTTGTAAGCTAACGAAGTTGTATACTTTTTTTGGCAAATTTTTTGACTTCATTTTTATAAAATATAATTATAAGTTTATAACTTCATATTATTTTACAAATTTACAAACAAATATATATTTTTACTCCAATTAAATATCTTTTCATATTATATTTGATTATAAATACAAAAAGTTAAAACTTAAAACAATAAAACTTTGGTGGCAAAATGTGTGAACCAAAATGTTACCAACCAATTAAACAAAAAACTGGATTACTTTTCGGATTAAAAACCGGTATTTTTGAAACTGGAAAAAACCCGGGTAATATATCCAGTCCACCAAATTATATAAAAAGCAAACCGGATTAAAAACCGATTTTGATCGAATATCCGAGATTTTTATGCACGTTTACTATGAAGTATGAATAAATAAATATCTACGCTTTTCATGTTAATGTAAATATACAATGAATTCTTATACGATGTCAGATTGACAAAATAAATATACACATCTTTTTTTGATAACTTGAATATATGAATTTATTATTACCATATATAAATATAAATATATATTATGTTATATATTTAGTTCTACCTATACAGATAAAAACGACATGTTATATTTAATTTGACTTTTTAAATAATAGTTGCTTATTGTAAACTTATTTTGATTCATAAGTATAACATGCTTATTTATTTTGTTGAATTTCAAAGGGTTTTACGGTTTAGATCGAGTATTTGGAAGTTTTTAGAAGGTAAGAGCATTTAAAAATTGTTCATTTATGTGATTTTAAAATCCATCAAACTATTGAAACATTTAAATATTTATAAACTAAAAATTTCATTAATTTCATATAATCCAAATTTAATTTTATTATTAATTTGTTTTAAATTTGTAACAACCTAACTTTTGTTGATCGTGTAATATGTGATTTTGAAATAATAATATAATTGTGTTATATTATTTATATTGCAAATAGTAATTAAGAAATGAAAATTTTATAAATATGAATTCTGATTATATTTATGTTCTGAATTATTAATGATGATTAAGTAAAAGAGATATAAAATACAAAAATTTAATGGGTTAAATACTCAAATGATAAATGAAATATATATATAAACTTAAATAATGATCATTCATGATCATTAATCTTAAAAACATTCTCTCTCTACTCTCTCTCTACAAACATACGGTTCATCATCATCATCTTCAACCTTCACCAACAAATCAAAATTGATACAATAAGATTTGAAGCAAACATCAAACAACAACAATCTACAAAGAATTTGAGATAATAATCCATGTAATTTCAAATTATATGTATGTTTTGGTTCGGTTCTATGTAAAAACCGAAAATAAGAATTTAAAACATAAATTTTCAAGTTGCATGTCAAAGATTTTTGTAGATTATGATAAATCTAAGTTAATAGATGAAACAGAAACAAAAATCTGAGATTAGATTGTTCAAATAAGCAAGAAAATGATGTTCTTGACAAAAAGATTTGTGTGTGTTACGTGTGTTTCTATGGTACCGAAACTCAAGTTGTGGGTACCGAAACCTTAAGGTTTCGGTACTACCACATTACCGAAACATATGTGTGTGAGTTTGAGTGTGTTAAACATGGAAGCCGAGACCCACAAAGGGGGTACCGAAACCTTGAGGTTTCGGTACTAAGTACCGAAACTCTTGAATACTGAAACCATGAAGTACTGAAACTCTCAATATATACCGAAACTATTACTAGGTATCGAAACTTTTCCATAGAACAAACTACCGAAACCATTTATGAAGATGAAGAATACCGAAACCTTAAAAGGTTCGGTATAATACCGAAACTATGAAAAAAAAATTACAGAAACTCCTAAGGTTTCGGTATAGTACTGAAACCCACACAAAACTTCTGAAACTTTTTACATACATATATATATATATATATACTGAAATCATCACATGAGTATACTGAAACCATGATTAACTCCATAAATTCTCAGTAATATATATATAATTACATGTGCATGTGTGTATGTGATATATGTATATATATACATAACTCGTGTGTGTACATATATATAAGACATACATATATATATACCAATCTTGCATGCATGCATATATATATATATATATATATATATATATATATATATATATATATATATATATATAATTGTCAAATAAATAAGAATTCAAGTATTTTGAAATATATAGGATTGCATCAAAATTTAAAAGCATATGAACTTATAAAAGATGATGGCATTGATAAGACAAGTTATCAGATATCAGACTCAGATAAAATACAATAATTTATGACCAAAAGATGATGAAAACTTCATGATAATGATGATGATATTGACATGAGATTTATGTGATATAATTCTGGACAGGTTCAGTTAATATCTGAACAAAGATTTAAAGACTTAAAAGCAGGTCAGAGAATTGATTGACAGATTACAGAATTGACAAAGATAAAATCCTGAGATAACTCAGGTGGCAGATTTTTATATCTGTTTGATAAAGACCCCGACCAGTGAGTTATAGATATTCAGATTGAACATGCATAAGATCCGGTTGAGATATATTGTTGCTGTTAGATTTATTGACATTCATTTATCAGCTGGAATGAGATCTGTGCACACCATGGATGGGTGTTGCCCAGTGGATCATGATAGCTATTTGATTATCTTTTCATATTGCATTTAATATTGCTTCAGACTTTGCTTTATGATTCATTGCTATCATGACTTCTAAGACATATGCTTCCATCATTGATCAGACATTTGATAGATTGATTCAGCTTGACTAGTCCTTATGGTCTATTGTTCTAGACCGACTATTTCACCAGTTCTTATGAATTGGTAATTACCTCCGATGTTCCGCCATATTGACTTACTGGTAGCTAGCCCAGTATGTGGCTGATCCCCGCGATTTAAGCGTGAGTGTGGCTTGAACATCATCCGATCTTATGATACTATATCTCAATCTTGAGGGCTGTAGCGGCAGCCAAGACATATCACGCTAAGACTAATGACTCCGCTTGACACGCATGTTGATATTGAAAATCTATAAACTCACTAAGCTTTGCTTACAGATGTTACATTAATATTTTACAGGAAAAGTCAAAGGAAAATCACCTGCAGGACCTAGTACTTAGGTCATTCAAGATCCAAGTTTTGAAGCCTTCTTAGACCACTACTCAACAAACTTTCTGGTACTGATTGGAAGACAGCAAATGTGGTGGTTCTGGGTAGACTTGATGTGATGTATGATATTATGATTAGATTAGATGTTACCCTTTTATAACTTTATTTTGAAATATGTAAACTTAAATCCTAATCTGTAATGTACATGTAATTTTATTTTTCCGCAATTTAACTACCCTATCTTAGTATGGTTGATATCGTATTGCATGATGTGGGACCTAGACTCTGAGGACTGCCCCGGAAGGGAAGGTCTTCACAAAATTAATGTCTTAATACTAACACTTATCTAAACTACACCACCATATACATGTCTAAATTGAGATTTAAACATACAACCATTAGGTTGGAGAAACACCTAAGTACTCCTAAGCAAAAGTCTCGTTGGTCTAAAGTACGGGGGTGTTTGATAGCCACTTATCAGACTCTTATCAGAGGTAACCTCTTATTCGGTAAGAGGAAATACTGATAAGTGCGTTTGATATGCAGAAGATATAATAGTCAAAATTCTCTTATCATGTCTTATCAGGATAAGACTTTGATATGCTACTTATCACCACTTATCACACAAAAAAAAATACACGTCTCTCCCACCCCACTCACCCCACCCCACCCATACCTTTACCCCATACCTTACCTCACCCACCCTACCCCTACCCCTACCCCTACCCCACCCCACCCCACCCACCCTTACCTTTACCCCATACCTTACCTCACCCACCCTAAACCTACCCTACCTATCCTAAACCCTCTACCCCTACCCCTACCCCTACCACCCCACCCTAAACATACTCTACCCTCAACCACCTAATCTCACCCTACCCTAACTACCCTTAACTTACTTATACCACCCCATCCCCATCTCCACCCTTAACCTTACCCACCCCACTCCCATACTTACCCTATCTCACTCTACCCCACATCTACACTAACCCATCAAACCTACCCACCCCCCCCCTCACCCCTCACCCACCCCACCCCACCCCACCCCACCCCACCCTTACCTTTACCCCATACCTTACCTCACCCACCCTACCCCTACCCTAACCTATCCTAAAACCCCCTACCCCTACCCCCACCCCACCCCACCCCACCCTAAACATACTCTACCCTCAACCACCTAATCTCACCCTACCCTAACTACCCTTAACTTACTTATACCACCCCATCCCCATCTCCACCCTTAACCCTACCCACCCCACTCCCATACTTACCCTATCCCACTCTACCCCACCTCTACACTAACCCATCAAACCTACCCACCCCACCTCACCCCTCCTTATCCCACCCACCCTAACCCTATCTCTTCCCACCCCTACCCCTCAAACCTACCCACCTCACCCCTACCCTACCCCTCAAATCTACCCATCCCCACCCACTTTACCCCTCAACCTACCCACCCTACCCCTACACCATTACCCTACCCTATTTACCCCACCCCACCCCTACCCTACCTCTTATCATATTTATTATAACGAGAAGTATTCCAACACTTTTTGATAAAATTTATTATTTTTCAATAACATATCTATATAATTTATAAACTTAAGTTATTTGGAAGTTAATATACATAACCTTATAAACTTGATTATAACTTATAAACTTTAATTGTTATTTGATTCTTGAAAGCATGTTGGTTATATGTTTATTGAATGCATTTATGTTACTTGATTATAACTTATAAACTTGAATTGGTTTCTTACTTAAATCTTGTTAATGTTATTTGAATGATATCTGTTTGGTTTTGGGAATTAATATGTAAAATTAATAAAAATAACAGAATCAGATAATTTATAAAACAAACAGACTTATTGAATTCTCTTATCAGATCTTAGTATCTTATCAGGACCACCTCTCATCAATCAGAAGTGGAATCAGACATCAGACAATTAACCTCTTATGCAATCAAACAGCACCTACGTGTTTTGTTTTTGACATAGTTTGATGAAACAAAATAAGATTTTTAAGAAGTTCTGTTATATTTTATACGTTTTTCTTAAAAAAAATAAACGGTATCCTTATCATCATTTATTATATTTATCACAAACGGAAACTAGTAACATTAGTTAGGGTTACTAGGATGTTTACAATTTGCAGTTATTTTATACGTTTTTCTTAAAAAAAAATAAATGGTATCCTTATCAAACATTAGTTAGGGTTACTAGGATGTTTACAATTTGCAGTTATTAAGATTTAAAAAGTACATTGATTATCTGATGCATAATTATAATTATTGCATTAAATATTTGAATTATATCATATACTTATCATATCATATACTTAATTGCCGTGGTCCATGTGGAAGTAATATTATTTTCCTCTTTAAAATACTTTTACTAGGAGTCATGTTAGGGTGTAGTTAAACACACACATTCTCTCTTGATTTTACTAATTACACATTTTATTATGATTTTACGAATGATGTGTGATAAAGATATTAGTAAAATCTAATTAAAAGAAGTATAAAAATTAAAACGGAGGTACGTATAAAAATTGTAAATCATTTTAATTATTTTATATTATTATAAACAAACATATATATTATCCATTGAAGAAACATAAATTAACCAACCACATGTTGAAAAGATGTCAGCATTGTATTTCTTTATTACACCATGATATTTCCATATGGATTATTGTAAAATGTGAATTATTATTATTTTAATGCATGTATATAAATTAATAAAGTTGATGCTCAGGGCTGTACATATGTATATGAATTAGGCCTTTAATTACAAAAAAATTTAAATAGTAGATTATTCATTTTGTAACTGAGTTTTAATATGTAAATTAGATGTCGTGAATGACAAATTTTATGTGTTTGTATTATTCAATGAGACTTTTAATATGGTATATGATATACTAAAAATGAAATAAAGATTAATGAGAAATTAATATTCAAAGTAATTCATTTGATAATCCGATCATTTTTACGATTGTGAGACCCTACAAAATCAAGGGTCCTGTTCGGTCGACCTTTTCACACGTCTTAAAAGACGGGCCTACGTAGAGCGTAGACAAGAGTTTCTTTCAGTCATCTATAATTCCAAATATGTTTTTAACTTTTTCGGAATTAAAACAAAGTAGTTTGGTACTGTCTTAATTAGATTTATTTACTAAAGTATGGAATTTTCCTTTATAATTATCATCATCAGTGAATACCATGCGAAAAGTAATAAGCATAAGTCACAGTGAGAGAATTTTGTTATTCAAAAAGTAAATATTCCATTATTTTTCATGTCTAAAGGAAAGTAGCTTCTTTTTTAGTAATGTTTTGTAGATAGGCTTTTGGATTAAAATGCATGTCTAACAACAATATATTGTGCAATCTTTGAACAAATTTTATGATGATTTGTCGATTTGATTTCTTTATCATCCTATTTAATATTATTGTATTGCTAAATAAATTTTTTATTGGTTGGAAATATGAAGCATTAATTAGTATATTTGATAAATGATATACATGTCTAGTTCATGTATCATAAAATCTGTTCAGTTAATTCAATGTTTGATACATGATATCAATACATTCTCGCACTTACTCTCTTAATTTAATTTTGTCACATGTCTTAATTACATTTTTAGGTTGATTTTTTAGTATATATGTCAATTAGATGTACCAATCAATTCTCTTAGGGGGCGTTTGGTTTGCGAGTTTTTCAGGATTCACTGGGATTTGCATTTAAAATTTTGTGTTTAGTTCGCAGATTTCAATAAAAATTTATAAATTTTCTTAAATCTCACATTTTTTTGTTATTTGAAAATTTTGCCTTTCCACTAAGATTTTAAATATCAATTACCACGCATTCTTAAGACTAACAAATTACCCTTAAAAAATATTGTAAATTCTTTGAAAAAATCTTGATAAATGAAAATGTTACACAATGCAAATCACAAAAAAAAAATAAGTGAACCAAACGTTCTCTTACTTTTAATAACCAAGGAAGACTTGTGTTCAATAACCTCTTGTTAGTTATTCAAATTTTGTTTTATTCTAAACCAGGTTAGACTCATGTTTTACGTGGGTTGGTTTAGAAAATACATAAATTTTTATACTTCAATAAATTATTTTATATATATATATATATATATATATATATATATATATATATATATATATATATATATATATAATTAAAACAAAAAATTAAAAGCTAGTTAAATTAAAAATGAAAAAAAAACTTAGTTGCTTGATATTACATGAAAAATTTATTATGTTATATAATATGTGCTTGCAAAAGATTGTTTCCTTTAATTTTTTATTTACTTCAAATATGAAATATCAATGTAATAAACAAAAAACTTCTATTACGTAAATGTGTATATATATTTAAAAATGATAAAATATTATAATCTCTGAAAATAAATAATCAAAATTTAACATATTCACATTTGAAGTTTTATTATCTAATTTTTAATTTTTGTTATCTAAGTTAAACTTTAAATTTAGTTGGCAAAATAATTAACACAAAATTTTACTTTATTCACCGCATTTCTACATTTAAATCCAAATTTTTACATTTGAATTTAATTATGAACATTAAGAACAATAATGATAAATTTGTATTTTAGGTAACATTAATTTAGTATGTTGCAATATCTATTTGAATATCAATTCATTAATGAAACTAATTTAAAATCAAAATTTAATGTAATTGAGTTAATGTAGTAAATTAGGAAAAAGAGTCCGGAAATAAATTTTCGTGCATTGTAGAAACGACATATGACATGGATTATTTTGCTTTATTATAATTCAAGTTTATTAACTAAGTGTGCTACACGAATAATATTTAATAAATATTTTTTTCTCCAAATTATATAAACTAAAAATTAACAATAAATGTCGGTATATTGAAATCTTTTATACTTATGATTTTTAACATAATTTATTATAATTAATTTTAAGTATAAGTTAGTTAAACTGAAAAGATAGTCAATAAAACATGTGGCACATTGGTAACTCGTTTAATAATATTTATAGACTATAAATTATAGATGAGTAAAAATTTATCACTTGTCATCTTTTCCTTTAATTTGTTACTTATCATTTTTCAATTTGCAATGTCATTTACTGTAATCTAATTTAAAATTTAATCAAATCCACTCTATTAAGGGATAATTGCGTAACAAAACCACAACTTGTCAGGCTTTTGTGATTAAAACCCCAAACCATTTTTCGTTGCATAAAACACCCCAAAGTAACTAAAAATTAGGAAATCAATGTTTTATCAATGGGTAACCGGTTAAAACCGGTTATTAATCTTACGTGGATCGGTAAATAATCTACGTGGAATAAATTTCAATTGTTGAAACCAGTTGCCAAGTATTACACATCATTTAAACACCCGTTGATGATGTAATCCATTTTTAAAACTTACAATTAAAATTTATCAACTGGGGTTTAAATGACGTGTAATACTTGACAATCGGTTTTAACAATTAAAATTTATTCCACGTAGGTTATTTACCGGTTCACGTAAGCTTAATAACCGGTTTCAACCGGTTACTCAATGATAAAACCTTGATTTGCTGATTTTTTGTTGGTTCGGGTTTTTCTATACTACGGAAAATGGTTTGAGGTTTTAATCATAAAAAACTGACATGTTGATAGTTTTTTGTGCAATTATCCCTAAATTTTAACTTAACTAATTTAATAATTAATTAACCAAAAATATATAAACTCTAATTTATTATTATTAATTTCTATATATTATAAATATTTATTTTTAAATATTATTATTAAGTCAACCCATATGAATATATGAGTATTAATCTAATATAATATATGATTCATGAGCATACCATTCAGATTCCAGAATATTCCAATCTGATTGATCATTCATATATATATATATATATATATACACACTAATAGTAAATGTTTTAAAAAAAAAACAAAGACAATATTATTCTTTATTAAAATTATTATATTTCTTGGTTTGCAAATATTTATCAATAGTAATCATGGTTAATTTTTATCTATCGTCTTAGTTTCTATTGATATAAATTGAGATTTTGATTTTACATAGATTATGATGCTTATATATTAATTACGATAAAATAAATTTTTTGTAAAATATTTGTTCTTATTTTTTATTTTCAATCATTTAAAATAATATATACTTATCTAACCAATAACTTTTAATATTTGAATAAATCTAATAATTTTATATAATTCAAATTCATTAATAGTTTATTCTTACAAATTTATAAGCACATTAAATACATAGATATGAAATATCAAATTTTATTTAGATTTGATTAATGATAAAATAAATAAATGTTGTATTACTTTTTACTTTTGAATCATTTAATGTTTCTGCATCAATTATCTAAGATTTAGGTTTCGAAATAACATATATCATATTGATGATAAAGTTTATTTAAATTTAATTTGTATTAAATCGAACTATGTAAGAATAATTAATAATTAATTATATAACTATATATAGATCAGTATTTAAAAAAGGTATACCTCTGTATACTCTATATATACATATAATTGTAAAGAATAAAAAAGATGACATGAATGTATCATGGAATCAAATGATGGAAATGAAATAGAGGTAGGGTTAGCTTACAAAGATGTCATGAAGTTGCCTTCCAACTAACCTTCATTCGGCGTTCTTTCTCCCCCCACCTCTTCTGTTTTCTGATTCTCTCTCACTCTTTCATGGCTGCACCTCCTCCTCCATTCCTCTAACTAATTTCAGTCCCATTTTCCCTTCTTTCATAATGGCCAATTTGCGTCCCCTTTTTACTAATTTCATCTCCCTCCTCTTCATTCTAATCCACCTCGGTTGTTTCATCATCTTCCCCACCACCGATCAGCACCGACGCTTCCGCTCCAAAAGACCCTCTTCTCCCCTCCCTCTTCTCCGACCCACCGCCAACAAACTCAAACCCCACAAAACCCTCTCCGCCTCTTGGTCCTTCATCAAACAAATCTTCTCATCAAAGCCCACTCCACAAACCGACAACAACTCTTCAATTATTCACCACGTACCATCTCCGGCGTCCTCCACTCGCTCGTTACGTACTTCCGTCGTTAACCTCCCTGTTGAAACCACCCTCTTGGATCGAAGAACCCGACCCGGATCTCTAACCGATTCCGACTTCTTCCCTCTACGCAACGACATCTACCCCTGCCCGAACTGCGGAGAGATTTTCCAAAAACCCGGTTTGCTCGAGCAACATCAAGCATTTAAACATGCCGTGTCGGAGCTTTACGACGACGATCCGGGGAAAAACATCGTTCAGATTATATTCCAAACTGGTTGGCCCAGTTCCGGGAAAAACCCGATGATTTACCGAGTCATGAAGATACATAACAGTCCCAAGATACTCGCCCGCTTCGAAGAATACCGTGAGACTGTTAAATCAAAGGCGGCGAGACATGGCGGAGTACGCCGGCGGGATGAACGGTGTATCGCCGACGGCAACGAGTTGTTACGTTTTCACTGCGCTACGTTCTTATGTGACTTGGGGCAAAACGGTAATTCCAGCATCTGCAGCCACCAGTACTGCAGTGTGTGTGGGATAATCCGGGTCGGGTTTTCGTCAAAAATGGACGGCATATCCACATATTCAACAAGCTGGAAGGGACACGTGGCGCTTCCGGAAGACATCGAGGAAGAGTTCCGGTTCATGCACGTGAAACGGGCGATGCTGGTTTGCCGGGTAATAGCGGGCCGGGTCGGTTGTGATCCGGAAATGGGGGACAAGGAAGACCCGGGATATGATTCGTTGGTCGGGAGGGAACCTGGTGGGACACAGACCAGGGTGGAGGAGGAAGATGAGTTGATCGTTTTTAATCCAAGGGCTGTGCTTCCTTGTTTCGTGATTGCGTATACAGTTTGATTACGATCGTACGGCTGTGAGGTTTTGTTAGGAGTTGGGGTTAGAAGTGGATGTTATAATTATGAAAGCTCTGAACAGGCTTTTGCAACAAGATCCTAAGAACTGGTTGCTTTTTGGGAGCACGATCGTTAAGGGATGATTATGATTGCACCCACTCACTGTGTTACTTGTGGTTATGTAATTTATGGTTTCTGGAATGATGACTTGTACTTTAAGCTTTAATGGTTGTTTATTATTATTTATGATATTGGGTCTTGATCTTTTGTAAAAGAAAGTGGTCTTTTAAAATTAAAACTGACTGACTTTAAGAAAACCTATCATTTTAATATGCCTTTTTCCCCTTTATTTCACAACTGTACAAGGTTAAGTTTGTTATCTTAAGAGTTAAATTTTTTTTGAACGGCAAAAAGGTTAACTAGACGAGAACAACGGCATGGACATCATCCCCATCTAGAAAACCCGAACGAAGATAAGATAGATATAAAGACTAGCAAGATGCTACAAAGTACAAACAAATTTAGAAAAGAAATCAAGGACAACTACACCACATTTACTAAATTAAAAACTTGAAATTTCCTCTAAACTTCAACCATGAGAACACGTGAATTGTACTTCATCTTTAATTATTGACGCCGATGTCTTAAGAGTTAAATGTCTAAAATCTGAAACTTAGAGATTGAATTAAAATCTGAAAACTGAACAACAAATCTGAAATTGAGATATGACACGTCTGAAATTAAGAGCTGACTTTAAATATTTTAATTAATTAAATTGATTTTAATATTTTTAGTTAAATAAAATATCAACTTACGTCAACCTCTTAAATTAAGACTTCCTACGGAAGTTCACTACTTAATTTCAGACGTGTATTTCAGACTATCTAACCTCTTAATTCTGAAATATAACAAACAATGTGTTTTGAATTAAAATCCGAAATCCACTTTAACTCTGAAATGTAACAAACAGTCTAAATAAACGCACCCTAGGTTTGGTTTTTATAAGCTAGAATTGAACTTGAATAGTTGATGAATCGTAACCAAAAAACATGACAACAAAATCAAAATATTAGATACTGATAGTTTTTGTTTCTTCATCTATTAAATATGTATGTCACGGTAATAGTATATAGAAGAAAATTAAGTAAAAAAACCATGTAAGAAATTAGCATATTATTAATTCTTTAAGCACCTCTAGTCATGAAACTGTTTTAGGAAGATTTATGATTCTATCACATGCTTGTATCATGTTTTCTTTCTCATATAATCATAGCATTTCAGAAACGTGCATATCAAATTCACCCTCAATCAAGAAACTGGATTAACATTTCATAAATGGATTTATGTATTTTTAACATTGAAAACTAATTTGTATATTATATGTATTCTTTTGAAATTTGACCATATTTATGCAATAAAGTGGTATTCGAAATAAATTATACAATGATTTTACTTATAAAAAATGACATTATTATCATGGGTGTTAATATCTTGATATTGATTTTTGGATTTTAAGATTCTCATAAATAAGAATGAGTCGATACATAACAAATGTATCAGGTCATATAAATCTAATCAGAATTTTTGGATCTATCATAAGATCTTAAAAATTCGATTCGATCCACTCTTACTTCGACTGAGAATAAAAAAAAGGTAAGTGGATTAACTTTGTCAGACAAAAAAGGATAAATTGTATTTAACAATCGTTCTAATGTTATTTGTCTGGTTTTTCCACAACATAAAATTCATTCAACCATCGAGTTCAATAGTTTGATACTTTAAAAGATAAGTTATCAAAATCCTTAATTAGTTGTATTCAACAATCGTTCTAATGTTTGAAGTTGAATATTTCATTGATTTGACATAAAACTAATATATGAAATAAAAGCAAAATGATCTAGGATACGATCACGATCTTGACAACATTATTACCAATATATGAAATAAAAGAGTTTACTAAACATATTAAAATAGTGTATTGTTATGACACAAATAGAAACAAGCAACACACAAACACACAAGATTTACGTGGTTGGTAAATATAACCTACTTCCACGGACAAGATGAATATTCTTTTATTAGAGTTAAACAATGAGTATATCAACCCTAATTATCGGTTACAATAGACCAAAAAAAAAAAACAAACCTAAACAATACGTAGGAAACAATATCATGAGTAACGGGTTGAGCCGGCCCAACCAACTATACTAATCCGTACTTAATGGCCCTCAGTCTACTTTAAAAACTTATCTTTTTGAAAATCACTTTCATGTTTTTTTAAACATTTCATCAGTTTCATGTCGATACCGCTCGGGTTAATAACGTTGGAATAATATTTCAACATGCGCAAGTATGACTTAAATATATTAGGCACAAATCAACACGTGGTTGCTTAATTTGTATAAAAACAATGTTATTGCATAAGTCCATAGAAATACACACAACCTTATTATATAAATATACATTTAACCAATATAAAACTATTATCAGAATAATGCAAACATAAATTATTACTTTAGTATAGATTCATATGCAAATAAATTTGTACCCTTTTACTTTAGCTTTTAATATTGTCCATTTTCAATACGTATATTATTTAAATAAATAAATAACTATGTAAAACATACATCAACCAAAACCGTAAAAATTGGAAAGGTAACTTTTTATCAATGAAGTACAATTATTTTTACCCAATTAAGCCGACATCTCCTTGCGTAGGCACTCACTATCATAGGACACACTATATATATTCGTACATCGTAATCATAGATAGCTTTTTGTAACAAAATCAAAACGAGTGTTGTGAGGTCTCTATCCATCCTTGTGACTTCACTTGGATGGCCTATTTCAACCAAAACTACTTGTTGGAAACAAATAAATGTATAGCAAAAAAACTCAGTTTATACCCATAAAATCAAATAACAAAACTAAAAATGGAATAAATCAATCATATTCATTTTCATGTTTAGTTTAGTATTATTTGACTTGGTGTAGTCCACAAGAGTGATTTGTGCTAGGGGCATGAGTTTTTTAGGGTGTTTGGTTTTGCGTTATAAATGAGATTATTAGCTTATTACGTTAAAATAACGTAAATAACTGGTCTAAAGTGTTTGGATTGCATACCTTAATAAGTGATTATTTGCGTTTAGAGTTATTCCTACCACACTTTTTCATAAGTTAAAAAATGTAGTTCATTTGATTAATAAGTGATTATTTTGTCATTTTACAAGTTAAAACGCAAATTCAAACACTTTAAAAACTGATTATTTGATAATTACGATAGCAAACAGCATAGGTTAAACCAAACACTACATTTTCGGCAACAATTTTTGTTACAGCTATTATTTGATTTTGAGTTTCCAAAACGCTACAGCACCTTTTCAAACGCAAATCCAAACACCCTCTTAACTAGAAGCAAACAAAGGCATTTCTTCTAAACACTTCACATTTTGCCCAATTTTTTAAGAAGGAAATTTTACATAAATTTAGAAGATAAAATGACATTTAATAGTTGTGTAATTTTAGTTTTGTGTTGATATATAATATAACATCCGTATTATTTTTTTTACACTTTTAGGATGTGTACTTTTAAATCTGTTTCAGTTTAAAAAATTGAGCTATTTGAAAACCGAATAATACCAATTAGAAGTTGATGTGGCTATGAAATAATTAATCTCTCTAATGGCATGGACTTAAAATCTTAAATTGTTTGTTACATTTAGATAAAAGCCAGTTTTAAAGTTAACTCATTTTCTTTTTAAAGAGAATAGTATAAGAACATTATATATATTTGTTTAATTGTTAAAGCATATATACTTGTCCCAACTAAATAATTTAATATTTTATTGTTGTGGAGAAGCATAAAGACAATATATCGATTTCTACTAAGTGAACCGGTTTGAACGTCAGACCGATTCGACCCCAGACCGGCCGTATGATGCATCTAGTGATCGTGATGCATCATCATCCTTCCCGCGTGATGCAATATGCTTTCCTTTGCGATGCATTGTACTTCAACTTGAACCGACTACACCATATGCATCAAATGATCATGATGCACAATCTTACTTCGCTGATACATTGTGATTTTCTAAGGTTTACTGATGCATATATAGAGGTTTTCTTATTGAACCACTCTATATACGTGTGTATCCCTAATTAAATGAAAACCAAAATGTAACCAACACATAAATTATAAATTAAATTAGTATATGTGGAAATTTGGATCTACATGTATGAATGTAGACGCTACTAAACACTTAGTCGAATAATCAAAGATATTATGCAAATAAACTAAAAGAAAGGTGTACATACGATCATCCGCAACGAAAAGCATCATATAGATATCGCCACTCGCCAGCTAAAACATATTTCCAGCCAGAATTTGCATGCTAGCAAATCGATAAGATAAACCGAAAACAAGCAAACACTTGTTGTGAATCTAAGAAGAATCAAAAGTACTAGCTCCACTTTATTTGTGGAACAAAAAAGCTCAAATATGACACAAACTCATATGGAAAGAAAGAATTGTCAATGAGCTTATATCTGTAAGTTAGTAGTACCCTGAGAAGATAATAACATCTCCACAAGATCCATCTCTTTCTTCACGCTTGATGAAGAACCAAAACCAGCTGCACTTTCTTCAGCATCAAACACCAAGTCCCTTTTTGTGGCTAGGTAGCAGACATAGTCGCTAGAATTTGACAATGTAGTGGCTCCTTCCAATAGATAAGAGATGTAAACATCAGGAGCGAGTTGGGCTCTCGATGAATCTTCTTGGTTCAAACATAAATTTGAGTTCTCATCAGGAGGAATTGATGAAGATTGAGGAAACCCCTGTTGCGAATTGTTATTAATCCCTAGGGGGTTCATGTTTAAAGAGTATTTTGGATCGATGTGGTGATCTGAGGACTCATCGGAGATTGAAGAGGATGAAGCAAATCCAAATTGTGAATTGCCACTAAAACCTATGGAATTCGTGTGTGTATCTGATTTTGGATCTATGACGTAGACTGAGGATTCATCATTCACAGTGGTGTTTGAATCTTTTCTATAAGTGTTGCAATCTCCGAATAAGTTTTGCATGAAAATTAACTCTTCGTCGTATGATTGAGTACCGATGTCTAGAGATGGAGAGTGATCATCTGAGTTCGAATTTGGCAGCTGATGAGGAAAAACAAAGTTAAATTTAATGGAAGGGTCATCGGAGGAGATGGTGGTCAAACTGCCTGGAGTAGTGGTCAGGTTGGTGGTGGGGGTACGGATGGAAGCGACCTTATGATCACTAGTACTCATGGTCGTCTTGCTTCTAATGTAATCTTGTAGAATAGAAGACCGCGACGTTCTTTTGGCTTCGTTTTTCTTGTTCTTACGACGAGAATTTTGCTTCCTTTTTGTTGCATTCCAATGGTTCTTGATCGCATTCTCCGTCCTCCCAGGAATTACTTTTGCAATTTCAGCCCATTTGTTGCCTACTTTCCGATGAGTTTCAACCAACATTCTCTCTTCATCTTCACTCCAACTGTCTTTCTGGAAGCAAACGACATAATCAAACGTCCATGCATGCATGTGTTGTATCTTAAAAGAATCAAAACAAAGCAAAAAAACAATGTCGACTCAAAATTCGTCGATCAATATTATAAAGACTTGATCAAATTGGATAACCTACAAACCATAACATCAATTAGAAAACGCTCGTTGCACGCCACAAAAAGTGGGTCAATTACGTGAGTCACAAAAGGTTTCATTCCAGTTTCTTCACCTTCAAAATTAAAGGAGGGTTGCATGTTTTCAGATATATATCAAGGAAAGAATTGAGTTTTCTCCATGAGTATTTTGTAAATGGACATATCATGATGATCTTTGTTCCATGACAACATATGTTTCTTTGTGGTCACAAATGAACAAATTAAATTTATTATTGAAGGATTAACTTGAAATATTTATTTGTGAATTTGTGTGAAAAGTTATTCATGAAAATAGAGCCCTAATTAGAGAGTTGACTGGCGATTTCAAGTTTGATCAAAGAACATAGATGTATATATATAACCATAAAATAACCCTAGATACGAACAGACTCATATCCATATAAGAATACCTCTTCAAGAATCGATCAAGATTCATAATTAACAATTACAATTTAATTATTTAGGTTGAAGACTAGGGTTTGACAAGAAGAGAAACACATGCATTTATAGAGGGGATGAAATTAGGGTTTTATTAATTTAAAAAAACTGACAAACTTATAAATTGATAATATAGACACCAAATCTTTGAAATCTATAGTTTCAAGATCGTATAGGTTGTTCAACTAGCTAGAGTCATCCATTACAAGATTAAATTCCAGTAAACCTATTTGTGGAAGCTTGTTGAGTTGAAATGAAGTAAATCATAATTAAACTGATCGAAACAATGATAAGAAAAAACCTTGATATCAGGGCGCAAATGATTATGCCATCGCTCTCGACACTGTTTCCCAGCTCTACCGATCATTTGCTCGGCAATGTGAGCCCATTTTCGATCTCCATGTTGTTTCACCAGCCCAAAAAGTTTCCTACATAAATAAAGGGAGAAAATTGTTTAATTTTCTTGCATGAATTGAAGTTAGTATAGTAGTACTGGTTCTATTATAATAAAGATCGGAATTGAAACCAAGATCACAGTGTGTATAACCTGTCTTCTTCATCCGTCCACTGTCCCTTGATCAGACTCTTACGATCACAACCTTTCGATTTCATCTTCCTACCAGATTTGATTATTTCATTGTGAAGTTGTATATTTCGATAATTTTTAGAAAAAACAGCATGATCAGCAGCAAATATTTTGTCCATGGGCAAAGGTGGTAGTACTAATGAAGCTTCACATTCATCGTACAAGCTGCCTCCATTAGAATACGAAGAAAATCCATAAACCCCATGTGTAGGGATGAATGCTGCTTCATTTTTCTCAAAGTCGTTGTGATGATCAGAAGAACGATCTTGACGACTTTGACCCTGCAAGAACCTACCGATGGCTGTCAATGGAGGAGGAACAAGAGGATGTTTATGTAAATTCACATAGTTAGGAAAGCCACCACCTTCCATAGGTTTCAAGAAAAACCTGTTTATGCAAAGAGGATAATATCAAGGGAGGTGGTCTTTTGGTGTTTTTCTATCTTTTTCTTCTACTCTAGCTCTCTGAGAAAACTTCATATAAATATATATAGTGACACAATGCATACGTCTACATTCGGTGTAACGAGAGCCGTTAGATTAAGATCGATCCGATGGTTGAGGATATATGGTAAATATTTTTGTTAGTATAACTTCTAAGCTTCCTCTCTTGGACAAAATACATAAGAGGCTCAGCTCGTAATTAAGTCCTTTGCTAAATAATAGGGGGAATTCTTAATAACTTTTCATTTACTACAGGTAGTTATTGAGGAGGAGGTTATTGGGGGAGAACATTAAGCCTTAATTCAATTTCTTAATTTCAATTCTTTTTACCAACAAAAACTCCATTAATTGTATAATTATAGAATTAAGCTCCTAATTTCCTTTGATAATTTCTTTGATTTTGATCTACATTTGACATGTATTACAAAATTAAGTGGAAAAAAAAGTGAAAATGCCATGCCAATTATTATTATTGTTTATTTTTTAATACAAATACAAAATGACTTTGAATTTTAAAAGTTATATAATGTTTTTAAGTTTTTTATTTTAACCAAATTTAGAACCATATATTTAATACCCAAAAGGAGTGAAACGACACACCAATGTAAAATAAGGAATAATATATAATTAATAATCCGTTCATAGAAAATTAAAATATTTTCAAATTAATGCCTCAATAATACGTACAGTAATTTTTTTTATCATCAATAGTCTCAATAATATTTAAACCACCATTTCTTTTATTTTATTGTTGAATTAATTAATTAATTGTTGTGGAATTGATTGCCATTCTTAATTAATTCATTAATTTAGAGTTTCATGTAATGTCTCTTGACATTATCTTATATTAGCTTATAGAGAAAATAGCCTTTTAAGATGGGTGTTAAATATTAATGACAATATCGATCAATCTTATGATCATGATTACTTTTTCATTAAATAAAATTAAAAATAATATTAAAACTTTTGTTAACTTATATATATTTGCACTACAGATGATGCTATTGACAATAACATCAATACTCCTTCTGAATGAAAAATTTGCTATTTGCATCCCTATGAAAGAGAAAAATAAGGAGATAGAAAGAACAAAGACAGAGTTTAGATTCATATTTGATTTTATTGGGTTGAAAGTGTCAAAGTTGAAATTAAAACCAATAACGAGGAGAAGATTTGAACATATTCGGTTTTATAGGTTGAAACTTGTTAAAGTTGAAAAACTTAGAGGGTGTTTGGATTTGCGTTTGAAAAAATGTTGTAGCGTTTTGGAAACTAATAATCAGATAATAGCTGTAACAAAAAGTGCTGCAGGAAATGTAGTGTTTGGTTTAGCTTCTGCTGTTTGTTATCATAATTATCAAATAATCAGTTTTTAAAGTGTTTGGATTTGCGTTTTTACTTGTAAAATGACCAAATAATCACTTATGAAGCAAATAAGCTACAATTTTTAACTTATGAAAAAGTGTGGTAAGATTAACGCTAAACGCAAATAATCACTTATTAACGTATGCAATCCAAACACTTTAAACTAATTATTTACGTTATTGTAACGTAATAAGCTGATAATCTGGTTCATAACGCAAAACCAAACACCCTCTAAGTCCACATTTTTTTAATGGCAAACTAAACTACAGTTTTACCAAAACTTACTTACTTTTTCCACCTAAATTTTAACTTGCCTCCGACAGGAGTCGAACCCATGACCTCTCACTTATATATCCACCCTCTTAATAATCGTATCCTGAACATCAAGAGGTATACATAGATGGTACAGTTCTGAAAATGGAGCCCTAAATAAGGGATAATCATATCATTTATAAAGAAAACTTAATTACAATTATTATCCCTTACAAAAGTTGCATTTTGTAGCGAAAACAAAATAAATGAAACTAAAACGTAAAACTTATAACGTCCAAAGGTTCTGGTCGAAAACTAGCATCGCCATCACTGCATACCGCCAACAACCACTGTAGATCAGTGTCGATCAAAGGCCTAGCTTGCCACCAGCCACCGCATTCTTTGTTAACTTCCTTGTCTATATATATTCATAGAATCTCAATCTCGTATGAACCCACCCCTGTAACAAACATTTCTTTTTATTTTCACATCCTTATTATCAATCATGCAAAACTAAGCTAAAATCTTGGACTGGCATTAGCTGCATCTTCTGATTTGTAGTGATCAATGTTCATCGGAGTTGGGAATTTCCGGCGAATCAAAGGGGAAACAAGCTTCGTCCACGCTATTGCTCCAGAGGAAATTTGCATAAGTAGCAGCATAAAAGGAGTTGATAGGATCAACAGCAATGGCTTCCAAAAGAGTCTCTTCAGCAGCCCACGAGTCCTTTCTTACTTTCCACAAGAAATTTGCGTATTTGCTTAGTGCTTCTGCATCCTTTGGCTCCACCTTAGAAGCCCTTTTGAAGTATTCTTCTGCTCTGTCCAGATCAATTGACATTTTTTAGTTGCAGAGTACAAGTCATCAAAGCACTATTTCTTTTCTATAGATAAAGAAACTACCAATAAATATCCACATGACTTGTTCTTGTCATAAAAGGAAAGTAAGGCTATAAATTAATATCAAACATTCAAACTAATCTTTATGATTTATACAAATTACGGATACCCAGTACAAAAAACAACTATACACAAAGAAAATAAAAACATATGTATCTGTTTAATTGAGTTCTAATATTAATACTCATTATCATTAAGTTCAGAAAGTCTGAGTATGGGTGTTCATTTCTAAATGACAGTTTCAGTGCTACTCGTGACAAAGTATAAAAGACACATGTCTCAAGTATGTGTTATACTAGACAGATTACTAGAGAGTCTCAGAAAAGTAACAAAAATGTATTGCATCCGATGCTTACATATTATAGATTAAGGTGTCATTACCAAAAACATAAATTCATTTCTAAACCTATAATCAAACCAAAATACATCCTGAACTTTCCTTGTATATATGATGATTTTTATCTGTGTTTATTTTCTAAAACTGATACAATAATTGAAAAGGTTAGTTATTCATAAATATCTAGATGATTTGTTTTGCATACAACAAATCAAACCACACAATTTCCCTTATCCATTCCTCCATTTGTCCTACAATATGACAATTTGGCTTTCACTTTATTGAAAATGAAAGTATTGAAAACGATGTTACCTGCCTTGGTGTCATGTTTCGCACGGAAAAGATATGTTATCTTGAAATAACTCATTGTCCACCCGTGAAATAAAACAAAATACGTTCATGAAAGAAGAGAAAAAGATATTTTATAATTGAAATAACTTGATATGTACCAATAAAGTAACACAAAGTACATCCATGAGGGAAGAGCTGGGATTACTATAATGTGCCTAGACGATATTTGTGCAAATTGTTCTTGGGTTCATCATATCTTATTATAATTTAACAATTTTCTTGAATGCAGATACTTATAATTTGTCGGTTACGTAGGCATTAGGACAAGAATAAATCTCTATTCTGCATTTTGTTTTTTGTGTTCTTTCATCCCTTATCTAGTGTTTGTATAATAATTTGATTTAGCTAGAATGTTGTTAACTTTAGGGTAAATAAACAATGAAAACAAGTATGCGTCTTCTTTTACATCCTTACTATTATTCCAAACACGTATGAATCATCAAGACCAAAAAAAAAGAGAATAGATTGGAATGGAATGGAATGGGATGACATATTGACATATCTGAATTGGCACCAACATGTTGCACTTTAACATTATATAAAATCCAACAACATTTTGTTTGATCTGTCTCAATCATGGATCACTTTTTTTTTCTTTCTACTCTTGATTGAATGCCTAATTTAACAGATAACTTATGTTTAAAAACTGTGTTCTTATGCGTCACGGTCAAACTGCTGTACTCAGTATCATATTTATTTAATAAATAAAGATCTCTCCGAGATGGTTTCTTGCGGGTCAGAACTTACCGGACAAAGAATTTTGCTACCTTAGAACCGTTATAGTTACGGCGCCGTTCACCAGGGCTTCAGTTGCCGGCCCCCTGTCATCAGGTCACCAACTTCCTTGACCTTCCGGCACTGGGCATGCCACAGGCGTCAACCCCATACATGGGTCCTACGACTTTGTGGAGACCTGTGTTTTTGGTAAACAGTCTCCCGGGCCTGGTCACTACGACCCCCTTTGTGATGGTTTTATCATATAACTAAATGGAATACTTAAGTGCAAATAGCCAAATATAGTCTCTTTATGAACCAAGAATGATTATCGAGTCTTTCACATAACCTAAAGATGGACTTTTTATATGCAAATTAAGGATTGAAATAGTAACATGAACATGGAGTTTAATTCACATAACTAAACGATAGACCATTTAAATATCAAAAGATAGAAAAGTTGTACCTATCATAATCATGGGCGATGATGTAGAGGAACTGAGCATAATTAGCAAGAAGTAGTGTGTTATCGGGTTCTTCTGATAGACCCATTTGATATAGGAGCTCCGTTCTCAAATGACCTTCGCCATCTTCTTCCACGATTTTTGCAGTCACTGGCGAAACAAAGCGTTGCATGGTTTGACGATCAAGAACTCCATATCTGATCAAATCCTGCATATTATCAGCTTCTCTTACGATCAATTTCCATAAAACTGATTCCTCTTCCTCGTTTGTCTGACCAGAAACTGATGGATTTATTATTGATGACGTTGAAGTTCCATCTGGAATAATTTTTTGGTGATATGAAATAGCCCCATCAAAACTCTCCTCGCCATCTGCACCGCTAGCAACTGGCCTGGATTTCCCACCACCCCCATTGATGCCGTCGATTGAGGCGGTTTTCCCACTTGAAGTCATCGGAAATGTCTTGATTGATGAAGAATCAAATTTGGTAGGGCTCTGAGTATTGAAGGATGAAATAGACTCCATACTGATGGGAGGTGGCACCACTGCCGAGGCAACGTTATTCGACATCGAATACACACTATAATTAGCCAAAAGAATCATTACATACATCATTAATGTGGGCGTGTGGGAAAAAACCTGCTGGAACAGCCAAACAAAAGATGCATTCATCTCTTTCTGTACCCTCACCAAAACCCCCTGTAAATCTTCATAGAACAAAGCTTCTCTCATTTGAAGTGTGTAGCTCTGAAGCTCACGAATTATAAACACCATTGAAGAGAAGGCTTTCTTCACCGAACAGTAAGCAGATCCCCCTACTTCTCTGAATCCTTCTTGCCATTGTTTCTTTTTCTGTATGATGCGTAACGAAAATGGTAGCTCCACACTGTTTGCCTTCCGCTCTATGATCGCCGGAATCATATCCCCTGCCCATTCCGGCGGTTCCATCTTCGAACTAGAGAAAGTGTCTGTATAATGCGTTTCTGATTCCAATATGTCGTCACTGTCCGCAGTACTACTCTCATCGTCATCGGATAATTGGAATATGAGAGCCAATTCTTGAATCTCTCTACAGAATTCGTCATCGGAGAATTCTGTATCTAAGCCAGCACTTACGACGTGTTTAATAGACTTCCGTCCTCTGGATTCAAACGACCGAGATCTGTTCAGCTTCGTCCCAAATATCGCCGGTCGGTGAACGTATCGAAAAACAAGCGCCACATCGGTTAAACTCCGACGTGTAGTTGACGGTGAAGAAATTGCAGAAGCTAGGGTTTGAGGTGATGAAGAAGTTGGCCGATAATTCGACGATGGTGACCAGTTCAAACAACCAGTCGCCACTTTCACTCCCATTTCCTTTAAGAATAAAAAAAAACGTAAACGAAAATTTTTAGTCAGAAACACGAAAAAAAAAAGAAAAAAAACCTTATAGTTAAAAGCAACTTTTTGATCGAATCATCCTTCAACCTGCAAAGAAACAAAATAAGCAAAAAGAAAAAGTACATTAAAAATATCAATAATCATAACATATTTCGACAGAAACAATTTTTATGAAGAACATGAACAAACACACACATTTCCGGGCATTAAATCCGGATCACAATGCATAATCCAAGGGAACTGGCAAACCGTACACAGTAATTAGCGGAGATTCAAATCAATTAAGCGAATGTAATACCTAAATATTGAATTCTTGAGATCTACCAACCAAACCAATTGTTTTTCGTAACACGCCGTGATGTCTCTGGTGAATATTTTCCGTTCAAAATTCCGGCAAAGCGCTACCGGAGTACGCCGTAGCTTCACTTTAAGAAGATGAATAAGGTTGGTTGTGAGGACCTCTCTCACGTGAAAATATCTTCCGTGGATGTGTGTGTGTGTGTGTGTGTGTGTGTTGTGATAGGATCTTGGACCGACCCAAGAAGATATTGGAAAGTTACACATAAGTCCGCCGATATTTGTTTAATTACATTTTTACTACAACTTTGTTTAATGTAAATATGTAATACTTCAACGTATTCTACACACTTTTTGCATGGTCATTTTAGAGAGGGGCACCGCGGACGGAAATTCCCTCTCAAGTAGTCTTGTTTCGTGGTGGAAATTTTTTAAAAATTTTATAGGTATAATCAGGGAAATTTTTATGTATGCAATTTATCGTATTAAAACAAATTATTTGTGCAGTTTTATTTAAAGAATTTTAATATCTAAAAATGTTTGATTACCAAAATAACTAAATAAATAATTAATACAACAAATCAATAAATCAACAATATCTAATCATATTTCAAAATCGAAACCCAATAAATCCAATACTAATTTTAAAGCCTATTGAACCAATATTAATTTTAGAGTAAATTACAGAAATGGTCCCTGTGGTTTACATAAAACTTTGGATACAGTCCCTGTAGTTTCAATTTTGCATAAACGGTCCTTATCTTCACTGTTTACTTGCAAAATTGGTCCCTCTGCAGTTAACTTTAACCATGAAATGGTTAAATCTTTTATAATGATCACTTTACCCTTTTCTTTAATAACATTTTGGTCCTTCAAGTTTGTTGTTCATTTTAGTTTTGGTCCCTCAAGTAAATTTTTTTATTTAACTCTATTTTACTAATTATTATTATTATTATTATTATTATTATTATTATTATTATTATTATTATTACTATTATTACTATTATTATTATTGTAACAATTATTATTATTATTATTATTATTATTATTATTATTATTATTGATTTAACTTTTTACATATTAATTTATTTGTTTATTAAGTTTTTTTATTTTAATTCACTTTTTAATCTAAATTATAAATTATTTATATCTTTTATTATAAACAATCGTATCAAAAATAGAATCCATTTATTTTATATTTTTCCCGAATGAAAAAAATACAAACATTTTATATTATAGTTTTCCAAACCAAAAAATTTTGAACCTTAAACTTTTATTAGTTTTTTCAAACAAAAAACTGTTACAAACCAAAATTTTAAACCTTAAACTTTCATTTTCTAAACGTAAAAACTATGAAAACCAAACCGTTTTTTTATTTTTATTTTTGCACTAAAACCCATTCTAATTTTTTGTTTTGAGAAACGAAAAGAAATACAAACCATTTTGTTGTTACTTTTTGCAAACGAAGAAAACTACGAATAAAAAAATTCATTTTTATTTTTCTAGTGTTTTGAATGAAACCATTCCCTTTTATTTTTTTCTCCGAACGGAAAAACTACCAACTATTATGTTTTTAAAGTTTTTCCAAAATACGAAATAGCGTGTAGTCTTTTTGTTCGGAAAAACTAATAAAACGGAATGGTTTGTATTTTTTATGATGGGAAAGAATTTAAAACGTAGTGGCTAGAATAATCTAAAAATAAAAAAATACAAACCATTCCATTATTTAGTTTTTTTAATGAAAAACAACAAACCCTTTTATTATTTAGTTTTTCCGAACAAGAAACTTCGAACCATTAATTTTTTATTAATCTTTAGTTTTAACATTTTCATATCGTAAAAAATACAAACCATTCCGTTTTATTAGTTTTTCCGAACAAAAAGACTACACGCTATTTCGTATTTAGGAAAAACTTTAAAAACATAATAGTTGGTAGTTTTTCCGTTCGGAGAAAAAATAAAAGGGAATGGTTTCATTCAAAAAACTAGAAAAATAGAATGATTTTTTTTGTTTGGAAAACTGGAAATTAGAATTATTCGTAGTTTTTTTCGTTTGCAAAAAGTAACAACGGAATGGTTTGTATTTCTTTTCGTTTCTCAAAACAAAAAATTAGAATGGGTATTAGTGTAAAAATAAAAATAAAAAAACGGTTTCGTTTTCATATTTTTAAGCTTAGAAAATGAAAGTTTAAGGTTTAAAATTTTGGTTTGTAACATTTTTTTGTTTGAAAAACTAATAAAAGTTTAAGGTTCAAAATTTTTTGGTTTGGAAAAGTATAATATAAAATGTTTGTAATTTTTTCATTCGGGAAAAATATAAAATAAATGGATTCTATTTTGATACAATTGTTTATAATAAAGAAATAAATAATTTATAATTTAGATTAAAAAATGAATTAAAATAAAAAAACTTAATAAACAAATAAATTAATATGTAAAAAGTTAAATTAATAATAATAATAATAATAATAATAATAATAATAATAATAATAATAATAATAATAATAAATCGTTACAGTATAATAATAATAATTAGTAAAATAGAGTTAAATAAAAAAATTTACTTGAGGGACCAAAACTAAAATGAACAACAAACTTGAAGGATCAAAATGTTATTAAAGAAAAGGGTAAAATGGTCATTATAAAAGATTTAACCATTTCATGGTTAAAGTTAACTGCAGAGGGACCAATTTTGCAAGTAAACAGTGAAGATAAGGACCGTTTATGCAAAATTGAAACTACAGGGACTGTATCCAAAGTTTTATGTAAACCACAGGGACCATTTCTGTAATTTACTCTTAATTTTAAGTCAATTTCAAACCCAATTATAATTTTACTTTAAAAGTTCAATTACTTTTCGTAATCTTTTATCATTATGCATTCTACTATTCTATTATTCTTTGAATCTTTGATCCTCATTGCTTCAAATTGGGGGTTTAATTGTGAATTTGTGAATTGTGTTGAACAAAGTTTATGTCATTTAGTTTTTAATTTCTTTGATTGAAAGTTTAAAGTGTGTGTAATAAATTAAATTTTGTAATGTCTAATTGAAATTTGAAAGTTGAAATTGATTTGTGATTTGTTTTGTGTTTTTAATTTCTTTAATTGTTAATTTGTAAGCTAAGATTGGGTTTAAAGTTCAAACTTTATGCATTTAAAGTTTAATTGTGATTTGTCATTTGTGTTTTACTTTCTTTGATTGTTAATTGTAGGATTAATTGATAAATTTTTTAAAAGAAAGTTAACGGAAAGTGGTAGTAGTGACGGTAAATCTTCAAAGGTTAGTAGAAACAGCACAACTAATATTTGTGTGTTGACCCGACTCGACTAAAATAATCATTTTAAATTTTAAAATGTGAACGCGACGAAAATTTATGTAACGGATCTCTTCATTGGCTGGGTCCGCCACTGGAGAGGGAAAAAGAAAAGGATTTGGAAAATAGGCTGAGGTAAATAAAAATAAATTGAAGAAATACAAGACGTCAGTCGTAATAACACTAGCATTTGTTGAGTTTTTCATCAAAACATACTAGCTAAAAGAATGAGTATTAACTTTTATTATTTATTTGTAACATTAATAGCTACTACTTTTCTATTTTTAACCGTTTATAACAAAACTTTTTATTTTTCTATCTAAAATAGCAACTAGTAGCCTGCAAATCGGTTCAGCACGTTACCAACAATTTTTATGTTATTAAAAATAACATATTTTTATATTTTTATCAATAACAACAACATATTAAAACCCAATTTATCTTTATTTATTAAGTTTTTCTTTAAGATTCCATAAACACCATAACAAACTAGGTTTAAGGTTTTTTTTTTTCTTTCTCACATGATTTTTTTTTAATAGCGTATAATTAATTGATTAAAGTTAATATTTCTTCTCACATTAAAGGGGGAGGGGGTAATTTGCAATTAGAAGATGCATGTTTAGAATCATCCTTTGTCTTTTAAGAAGTTAAATACATAAACTCTAAAACCAATTTTAAAATATATAAGTAGTCTGTGTGAATTCCGGAATTTTAAGACTATTTGTTTTATAATTTAAATAGTAAAGTACTAAACGATCCTTGTGGTTAGCTTAAAATTACGAAAATGGTCTCCGGTCTTTAAAACTGTATAAATGGTCTGTTAAAACATTATTTACTTACAAAAATGGATTATCTGTTTTTTAACTTCTTTGAAATGACGTTTTTGCATTTTTTTTCAATAATAATTTTGGTCCCTCAACGATGTGATTTATTTTCAGCTTTGTTCTTTTCATAAGTTTTTATTCTTATTTTAAATTTTAAATGTTAGTTTAATAATTAAGGGTTTATTATGAAAAAACCAATATGTTTTCACGTTTTTTTGCGTTTTCGTTCCTCCATGTTATTTTTTTCCATAAAAGTTCTAAAGTTATTTTTTTATTTTTGGTTTAGTGAAAATAGGACATTAGAACCCAATTTTTTATTTTTTTAAAACTCGGCTTACTAATTATACACACATATGTGTGTGCTTTTGATAATATAAACGAAGCTGACATTTTTAAGTATAAATGACATAAAAAATGAACATTTATTTATTGTTTAGTTGGTTGATCGATCAAAATTTTCCTATTTATAATTTATAAGCTCAGACTGGAGTAGAGAGTGATCATTGGGTGAGGATAATGATAAGTAGTTAATGTTATTTTATTATTTTTTATATAATATATAACTGTTTTGTTTGTTTTCTGTAAGCTTTAATATATTTAGATATTAATATCTTATAAAACTTTGAATATATCAGTATAATTGTATTATTTATTAACATTTGGATATACAAATAAACATTGTGTAAACTATAAAACAACTTTTGATAATATTAAAAGTTGTTATACAATATGTAGTTGCTTTTAAAGTTTTAATCCCTGATATATTTTGCTTTACAAATATTCGAATACTTCACTACTTGTATTATTTTTATTTACATTTTGTTATATAATTTATTATTGTTTAGACTATATTTGAAATTTAGATTTTTTAATATTAAAATTTTTATAATACGGTATATATTTTGTTTTCTTATATAATTCTTACTATAAGTTATTTTGTAAAAATTACATATTTTATTATGTTCATATTATTTTTATCAATATTTTCGTATAAAAGCAATTGTTATCAAAACTTTTATAAATATGATAGAATGTATGGGGTGGGTTCAATGGAGAACCTTATGCATCGAAGAACATTGGAGAACCACAATGCATCGCTAGAAAAACTGAAATGCATCACGTAGAAATTGATGCATCACGCGGGAATTTGATACATCAAGTGGAAATAATGTAAAAATCGATGCATCACTCGAGAATTTGATGCATCACGTGGAAATAATGATGCATTACGGGGAAATTGTGATGCATTTGTGGTGGTGCATGGAGGTTCTTCAAAGTTCTTCGATGCATAAGGTTCTCCATTGAACCCACCTTGGAGAACCACAATGAATCGCTAGAAAAACTGAAATGCATCACGTAGAAATCGATGCATCACGCGGGAATTTGATACATCAAGTGGAAATAATGTAAAAATCGATGCATCACTCGAGAATTTGATGAATCACGTGGAAATAATGATGCATTACGGGGGAATTGTGATGCATTTGTGGTGGTGCATGAAGGTTCTTCAATGTTCTTCGATGCATGGAGGATCTCCATTGAACCCACCTCTAAATTATTTTTATATAATATATAACTATTTTAATTTTCAATTATAACCTCTAATTTATGATACTGTTACAACATGCAGAGTTAAACCACCCTAGTTATTTTTTAATTATGGTACTTTAATTATTAAATAATCATGAGTGATGAAAAAACGCATAGATTCAAATAATTTTAATATTTTTCATTCTTACGTTGCAAACGGGCCTGTGCAGTCGTTTGGGTCACATGGATGGTTGGATTTGTTTTGGGCCTTTATTGAATTATTGGTGTTTCTTTCTTTGCAATCACAATGGCGGGAAATCATCGTTTATCACCGGATATGGCGTTTCCCGCGAAAACCAGTTTCCAATTCCTATATTTATGAATCTGCCTCCAGACTCCATGCTTAGTCACTGCCGAATCTCAGCTTTTTTTGGCACATATTTCCCGTAACTCAACTGAAGATGCCGTCAATCGCCGGATCTAGATTGTCACCTAGGTCAACCGCCGGCGGCGACGTTCCCTCCCCGCAGAAACGGAGGTTGAGATCCAATTCAGCTTTATCGGTTGATCCGGTTTCTAGTACTCCATCCAAGCCATGCTCTCCCTTGAAGAGAAAGTCCCCTCGTCGATGCGTTAGTGATAGCCCAAACAGAAGTCTAACAAATGTGAGTTTTAGGAATTTCGTTTTCCGTCACTCTATTAATCTATGTAGCATGTTGTTAGAACGAACACAAGTTTACGATGATTATTTACAGGCGGATGAAACAGTTGCTGGTGATAATTTGACGAAAATGAGGAAATCCCCGAAGAAAAAGTTGTTGGATAGTTTTCTGGATAAACCGATCTGGAATCCAACAGGTTATATCGATTTTCTTATTACCTGATCTGTATCACTTATACGTAATCGTGTGTGTGGGCGCAGAGCGCGTAATACAGTCTAAATTCTTTATCCATTTGAAGATGTATTTTTTCAAATGTAGATTCGGAGCAATTAAGTATGGTGAAGGAGGCATTGCATGTATCCGTAGCGCCTTCGACGATCGTGTGCCGTGAGGATGAACAGAAAAGGATAGTGGAGTTTTCCAAACAATGCCTTGAGCAAGAGAAAGCTGGGAGCTTGTACATATGTGGGTGCCCAGGGACTGGAAAATCACTTTCAATGGAAAATGTGAAGGGGACTCTGGCTATTTGGGCTAAAGAGGTGATTTGTTTTGCTTGAGTGTTCATTTTGAAATTGAGAATCCTGATTTGAAGTATTACATAATTCCAATGGAACTAAGGAATTCAGTATAATTACTCCCTTCATCCAAAAATAAAGAATAAAAAACAGGTTTGATGTTCCTGAATTGTTAGTTATTTTAAAAGATTAAAGAAACTTTTACCATGTATTTAATTAATATCAATTTTGCAAAAGATATCTGTCTGTAGGTCATTTTAAATTGTCTGCACCTGAATTCCTTGTGTGTCTGCTTGTTTAGTTAAATCTTCTAATTGTGTTGGGTTATTAGACAGGTGCATATACAATAGAAAGAGCTATTAACATAGGTATATGCACCAGAGGTTCAGTTTTAGCAAACAGAAGAAGAAAAAAAGCATTTATGTTGAAATGTCTTTGTTTTCCTTATAAAGCATAATATCTGCACCCATAGAAATGTAATGATTCTAGCATCCTTTAATGTTGCTTCATAATCATGTGGACTAGTCAGATCATTGTCTCATAACACTTGAACATTGGCATTGTGTTGTATGTGCTAGTTGCCTAGTCTTGAGTACATTGCCTATACACATGCAAATGTTGTTTTTCCTATAGTCTTTTATGCCTACGTTTAGTCAGAACTCATGGAACCATTGCTATCCCTTCCAGACAGGGGGTCAACCACCAGAAATCATGACCATAAACTGTACTTCTCTCTCAAGCACTTCAGATATTTTCAGCAAGGTGAAAATTGATCATGCAATTAACGTCAATAGACATAGAGTCATAGACTCACATGTAACCAACGGTATGCTCAAAAGTTGATGCCTTTTTGCAGATACTTGGAAAGAGTCAGCCACTTAAGAAATCCAGTTGTCGTACCACACCCTTACGACAACTTCAGCAACTGTATTCTCAAAAGCAGCAGTCGCCTGACACGAAAATGATGTAAGATCCAGCACTGAATGTACTCCATACACATACAGATACATTAAAGATAGCTATCTTTTATGTTTCATGCATTAGTCTAGTGATACTACAGTGGCAAATGGATATTATGTTGACAGTTGACTATATATGATCCTAGGCCACTCCTTATTGATAAATGGTTTTTAGTTGGAAAACCGGTGGTCTATCATAGTGAAGTTTCTAATACACAAGTTGTTAGCAGGTTGGTAATTGCTGATGAAATGGATTACTTGATTACCAAGGACCGGGTGGTGCTTCATGATCTATTTATGCTAACAACATTGCCCTTTTCAAAGGTCATATTGATTGGTATGACTTGGCAGAGTGTGTTTGAACTTAAATTTTTTAAAATTTGTATAAGCTACTCATTGAATCATTGTTGGCAGGTATAGCTAATGCGATTGACTTGGCAGACCGTTTTCTTCCAAAACTACAGTCTCTAAATTGTGAGTATATGTTTCTGGCTGACTGGCTGTTATGCTCTACCCATGCCAAATATCTTAAACCTTTTTACGTGTACCCGTGCTTACCATGAATAGAAAACAAAACTCCCGTGGTGCCTTATAGCCTTTTAACTCTCTTGCTATAATTAGAATCTTGTTAACTTTGAGACCTATGATTTGCTCAACTGTTGCCCCCCTCCCCGCCACAAAAAACAAAAGAAAAGAAAAAGAAAAAGAAAAAAAGAGAACCTGGGCAATGCTTTTCCTAATCTGATTGCAAGTGTTAATATCATCTACCCTTGGTCTATTCTTCTCTTTGGAGACAAATTTGAGCTACAGAAATTGTAGTGCTTGCTTGTGGCAGTTTGTTAGTATTTCCTACAATACTATCATAGAAAGAAACAAAATGGCCATTCTCTGTTTTTCCATTATACTAATGTCTGGTTTCTCTCCTTACCTTATGCTAGGTAAGCCTATTGTAGTGTCTTTTCGAGCCTACTCCATGGACCAGATCATCATAATTCTCAAACAACGGCTGATGGTAAGTATTTGCTGCCATCTTCTTTAGCATTCATGAAATGATATTGGAAAAAGTGTGCCCCGGATCTCACATTTAGCATATATCAACAGTCAACCAAGGGAGAGGTAAAAAAGAATTCAAATCAAAATATTTAATTACCCTCCATGGTTTTAGTCTTTTACACCATAACATTGATGTGCACCCTATATCTGCCACCAGCTTTCCCAGGGTACATATTGAACTTAAAAAAGAACCATCTCTTTGTCAAAAATCAGATTTCTATGGAGGAAGTAATAACTGAACTTTGACATTAATTTTCCACCTAAGGCTGGTAGAACATGTTGTCATTTTGCATCATAATTTGTAAGTCACAATTCACTGCCACTGCAAATATGACTATCATCGATATGCGGTTGACTATGTAATATTGCTAGCTGCATTTGGATGATTTTAAATGCTTCTGGAAAGTAGCACCGTAGCAATGCTAATTAGTTCATGGCTTTTACTTTACCTTTTGCTTAGAGTTACCCATTTTCTGCAAAATATTTAAGTTACACATGTTTGTTTCATCAGGCACTTCCTTACACTGTTTTCCAGCCGCAAGCATTGGAACTCTGTGCTCGAGTGAGTACAACTTAATGTTACCCATTTATCTTTTCTTTGACGTTGCTGTAAGTTGGTGGTTTGCACTCCTTTACACTAGTTGCAAACATTGACATCCAGTTAATATTTGATTTGCATTTTGCAGTAAGGGTTTGTGCTACAGGTTTAATTCACTTTAAATCAGTAGCAAGTTGACATTGCCCTCAATTATAAGACACTCACACAATTAAAACATTTATTGGCAGAAAGTAGCTGCAGCATCTGGAGATATGAGGAAAGCTCTTGGTATCTGCAGGTTGGCATGTTTTCTGGTTCTTCATTTAAATGTTTTATAACATACAAAGTCTCTCAAGACCAAGAACAGGACATGATAGCACCAGATTAGTTTTATAATTTTAAAAACATCTAACAATCCTATACTTCAAATATGGCCTATGTAAAGCGAACCACTGATATTTGTGTATGGAACAGCAATACTATATGATTTTTGTATCATATCGTGTGAAGATGCCTGCTGTGGGGAATAGACTACTTTTTTTCAAATATCATTAAGCTTAGATGATGGATATATTATGAAACCTGCATATCAATAAGATTTTTGTAGTGAAAATGCTATTATTTTATGATTTACTATCTAGCAACACAAAGGCAGTGCCATATATTATGGAAATAATGGAAGGGTGCATGGATTGATCTCAAGTTTTTTTTTTTTTTTTTTTTTTTTTTTTTTTTTTTTTTTTTTTTTTTTTTGTTTTTCAGGGGTGCAATTGAGATGCTAGAAACAGAGCTTAGAGAATCTACCTGCACTTCAAATATGACCTCATTGGTAAACTTTTCTCATTAGATGCTGTGAGTTTTTACACAATTAAGAGAACAAAATTTGCGACCTTACTTCTTGTTTTCTGCAAGATCTACATAACAGTCACTACTTGGTCCTCAATCACTAACGTGGTTATTACCAACTAACTGGATTAGTAAAGTTCTCAACTTCTCATCTAGTCATCTATGTCTAACTGTCTAAGACACATTGTTGGCTTTAGTGAATTGGATGACTACAAAACAACATATTCATTTTCCTTTCCAGAACCAATATTGCTTCCAGTAGTTTTTAAAATTTTAATTACAACACAGTCCACATCTGAATTAGTTTGATCATGATCTTTCTGACATAACGTTTGTGAATTGTGAAGGCAGTCATTAATTACTTGACTTTGTTGCAGGTGAGGGTTGATCATATGGCTATTGCTTTGTCAAGGGCTTACAAATCACCAATAGTTGACACTATACAGTCCCTTCCCCAGCATCAGCAGGTACCATTTTTTTTATCATTGAAATCAAAGCCATCTGGCTAAACAGTTACAATTCCTTCTGATCATATTGTCACGTGATCTCAATATCTCATTGGCCAGTTATGTTGACCAACATCCTTTGTTGCCAGCCATTTTTCTTTTTTCTTTGCGTGATTTGCTCTTCATTGATTCACAGTGACTTTGGTTGCTTTCTTTTGCTCTGTAGACCATTAAATTAATGAGTTGTTAACCATTCACAACCATAAATTATTGATCTTTCCATTGGTAGTTTTCTATTGATGTCTAATGTTTCTATCCTTTTATGCTCTTTTTTTTAAAGTAAATTAATTGCCTAGCCTCTCTTTTCGTGTAGATTATACTCTGTTCTGTTGTGAAGCTTTTCCGCAGGGGAAAGAAGGATACGACGATAGGAGAGGTATGATTATGTTATCCTTCAGGACAAAAGTCGAAAAGATGATTTGAAACCTACGTTTACCCAACTTGCTGACACAGACTTTCTATTGATACAGTTAAACAAGTTTTATATTGAAAGCTGCAAGTCAACATTGATACCTCCTGTTGGAATAATGGAACTTTCATGCATGTGTAGAGTGCTAGGCGATCAGGTAAAGAAACACCAGGCACATAACATTTAAAATTCCTATATATCCAGCGCAATGTTGTTCTTACAGGAAATCCCTATAAATTCCTGTGATTGTGCAGGGAATCCTTAAACTTGGTCAGTCTCGAGATGATAAATTAAGGAGAGTGACGTTGCAGGTAGATGAAGCAGACATTGTTTTTGCATTACAGGTACTGAAAACAACATTTTAGAGTATGTGTTTTCATTTTCTTTTTAAGACATGTGAAACCTCACCTAAAGGCATGCAACCCCTTGGTTATCAATCAAGCTATTCATCAAATGGATTATAAGATCCCAATTTCATTGTCGGGTTGTTCTTGTTGTTAGCTTATATTGTGTTTATATATGATTGTATCCAGTATAATAATCGCTTAACTGCTTTATCTCAGGGCATCCGTTTTTTTCGAAACTGTCTTCAGTAAATGTCAACCGTTGATGTTCCAATATCTTCAATCTGGTAATGAAGGCTGTTTCGCATTAATGGGTCCTTTTCCAGTTCAATTTGAAGGTTAGGAATCAGTGTTTTTAATCCATCTTGTTACATCTCATACTGCAATATTGTGCCCACTAAAAAAAGCATTTGATCTGCTCTCTTATCACAGATTATTGCCAGCTTGTGCATGGAACAGAAAACAGCAACAAAACTTGTTTTGGTTCAAGTTGTAATTGGTCCAAGGACCACAAGTCAGCAAACCCAACTGGAGTGACATACAATTCTAGCTTTGTGGAAGATACTATGGGTTGTATACAAGTTATTAGAATACAAATGTAAAAGAAACTAATGTATCTACTCATCTTTGTCAACAAAAATTTGAAACATGGTTAAATAACTATTTGTAATTACATACTGTTTTACTCATTGATTATAAAAATATTTTTAGTTATCTATTTGGTTTAAGATGTATTACAAGTTTCTTAACAAATGAGATTATAGTTCAAAGTATTAAATATTTATAGTAATCATAAATTGTTGAATGGATTGTTATAATTTGAGATTGTATGGTGTTATCAAACATTATTTTACAGGATAAGTTTGATAGTTGTCAAATTATAAAGTATATAATTATTATTTTAATATATAACATATTATAACATACCAAAGTGTTGTGAATGAGTATTCATAGGGAGAGATTTAAAGCATGTGGAAGGGGTTTTGTTTAGTTTAGTGTTCTATTTTAGGAAAAGTGAATAAAATTAATGGTTAAATCGGTATAAAATATGATAGTTTAGTGGCTCAATCGAGACAATTTTCTGTGGTTAAATCGGTAAAAGAAAAGTTTAGTGGCTTAATATATATACAAAAAATAATTTACTGGTTAAATCCATACAAAATAATAGTTTAATAGCTAAATTAAAAAAATTCTGAAAGTTGGATGGTTAAAATGATACTTAACCCAAAAAAGTATACACAAATTATGTAGATAGAACTTAAATGTTTGTAAATTATTTTTATTTTTTTAGCATAAAAACCCCAGATTTATTAACTTCTCTATAGTATTGTTAAAATTATTACTTTTATGAATTACATATATAAAACATTTGTAAAAAGACTTTTCACTATTAAAATATTAAATGTGTTCGATCCAAGACATTTATAATCATAACCATCGAATTAACTTGCAAATGAGAACAATTTTACCTATCCAATCGACCTAATGGACTTCTAACTATAAATCACAAGCCCAAATAAGTTCGATTTAAATAGTTTTTAATGTATAATTGTTTGTTGAATGTTACTACTTTACTAGCTAGATTATTTACATATTGAACGAGGTGATTTATGTTTTCGTATCTTGAAACATCTTGCAATTCACATAAGTATTGACTTCAAAATATCATTAAAAACACTTTCCATTTTTATTTAATAAGATTTCAAAACTCACGCACAAGTTTCTGGACGAAACAGTTGCTTGTTGTTTTAGAAACTAATTACATAATCATCAAGTTTCTAGTAAGTTACAAAGATAACAGTCTATGCTAAAACCCGACCAAAACAAAGATTAACTACAAGGCTTGATCAAGGATTCGGCCACGACAGGTTGCAGTTGCGTCAGCCTTGTCTCGGCCGTGATGATTGCAGACCAGATATAGATTCATCAGTGGTTGTTCATTCCAACACCCCATTTACATATTTTTTTAACTCAAATACAGACTTTTACACTTTTATATCGGTTTTCATTGGTGCCAAAACAAGTTTATGGCATTTGCTAAACCAAAACATGTCCAAAACAAAGAATATGCTTACGTACAAGCTTTTATGCATAATTCAAACCGATATTCATATCTAGATTCTAATGGGATTTCAATATCAGATTCTACTTCAAATTGAACTCCAATTCATGCTCTACTTTCTACTACAACAATATTTCACCGCTATTACCAACTAAAATCATGAACCCTAGATAGAAACCAAACAAAAACTCAAGAATTAGGACTAACTCACCTCAATTTACTTGAATTGTTGTTAAACAACACTCGGAGAAGAACTTTTAACAATAACTGAGCTTGAATTTGACAATTGAAAGAGAATGATGAGAGTTGATAAAACAACTGTAACACATGTTATAGAGTGTTAATTTGTTAATGAGAGTTGATGTACAAACTCTTTATACTAGAATGTGAATTAATATTGTAGGCCAAGACTTTCCAATTATCAATTTAAGACCCTTGAACATGAGTAGGGTGTAAACAAACTTTTGTGCAGATATAACAAATAACAATCTTCAACTTTCTTTGGTGTTGAATATTTATGTTACTTTTTACAAAACATCTAAAATCATTAGAAAATACCAAATTATAAATTTTATTATTCAATGTTATTTTTTGATTTCACATATTAAAGCCTCGTTGACACTTATGTTCGCTTTTAATAGTCAACTTTGAAACTCAATCAATTTTCATCATTTTAACAATTATAATGAATATTTTAACATTAAATTAAATCAACAATTAACAATTATATATGTCTCCCCAATCCCCATGCTATTAATTAGGAATGACAATTATCGCCCCATCTATCTTTTAATTCTACTTGTTTTAATTTATTTGAACTGTAGTTCTATCTAAATCGAATTATACATTAATGTTAAGAGATAAATCTACCTATTTTGTAGCACTGTTATTTCATTTCAACCAAAAATTTAGGTATTCCTCAAAATTCTCTCGTTACTCAAACTCGTTACACAAATGTCCAATCGTTACTCAAAGTGGGTACTTATCTAAGTTTTAAGTATCATTTTTTTCATCCAATTTTCAGATTTGTCTTATTTAGCCACTAAACTATTTCTTGTCCCGATTTAGCCACTAAACTTTAATTTATTGTCCAAAAACATAATTTAACAAAAAAAAAAAAAAGACGAATACTTACCTACAAAATCATAATCTGAAAAGTTCAAAACACTAAATAAAAAAAGACCCAAATATTGATATCTTAAACAAAATCTAAAACCCAGAAACTAGGTTAGACAAATGCTAAATGCTTAAAAAACTAAAGCAATATCCGAGATTTATAATGTAAGCAAAATACTAAAACAACATCACAAAATTACAAAATGAGATTGTGTAACGTTTTACGTGATAATTCATATTTGTAACGAAATGCAAAAAGTACAAGTAACGTAAATATTGACCGTCACGTAAATGGGGTAACGAAAATTTTGGGTATTTTGGTAATGTGACTTTTTTTTGGTAAAACTTGGTAAATTGATTTTTTTGGGTATTATTGTAATTATCCCTTATTTCATTATGTAATCAATATGAACCGAATAAACTTTTGAGGTGAGAAAATTTTTTATAAAGCCACAAACAATTGTACAGTCGCAACGTGATAAATTCTGACCCCTATAAAAAATATTTCTGAAATGCCACTTGTCATGTTACTATAGTTGTTATGTAACATGATTGATAATATATTTTGCAGAAAAATGTCCCTTTTAATTATCCAACGAATACGAAGATACATATAAATATTAGGGTGATAATTTTGACTCAACAGACGGAAATGTTTATAAAAAAATAAGTTAGAACGTAATTTTTTTCAAAATAAAATTCTGAAAATAATATATTAAACAAATTGGTTTTTGAAAAATTTTTAAATTATGTTAAAATTTTGTCAATTATTACTGTGTCATCCATCCCTACCGTAACCGTAAGCCTTTACACTCGCTCGTAAGTATGAACATTTCATTGAGTTCCTTCCAGTTTGAGCTGAATGAAATAAAAACGTGAAATTAATTGAGGAGGGAGATTCTGGTAACAGACGAAAAAATCGACAGAATATTCACTCTGGCTGAAGAAACCAATGCCCTGACTATCAATGGAAACCCTAGCCATCTCCCACCGACCTCTCCCGTCCTCTCGCCACCGTTCGTCCGTTCGCTCCGCCGTCTCCTTTATCCCTTCCTCACTCCCTCTCTCCAACAACACCTACACCTCTCGTTTCCCCACTCTTAAGCTCAAATGCTCTGCTCAATCTCAAACTGCATCAGGTACTTTGAAAACTTCCACTAGCCTTCACTTTTTTTTGTTAGCATAGTTGATCATTTTGGTTATTACGTACTTTTATCTCGAAGTGACGGATGACTGCTATTCTTTTGGCAGTCGACCATTCGGTGAAATTCAAGGAAGCCGCGAAGCATGGGAACTTGATTCCGTTATACAGGTCAATATTTTCCGATCATCTTACTCCAGTTATGGCTTACAGGTGTCTCGTTAGAGAAGATGATCGTGATGCGCCGAGTTTTTTGTTTGAATCTGTCGAGCCAGGCTTAAAGGCTTCCAGTGTTGTGAGCGCCTGCTCTTCTAATGTTCATTCTTCATTGCTATGACCTTTCGATAACTGATACTGTGTGAGAAAATTTATTCTACATGCCGCAATGCCAATGTTGTTATGTTTTGTTGAAACTTATTACAAGTGATGTTCCTTGTTATTTGTCATATTTCAGTAATTACTTTCATTTCATTCTCTTATAAGCAGAACCCGAGGACCTGATTTACTTTCGTACAAACGGGATTTTAGTATCATAGTAAAGTTGGTGCTCAGGACGGAATTTCAACTAAATAGAAATTTAACTTTATGATAATGCATCTCATACATATATGCTGCATGGCAGCAGCATATATGCTTTTGATTAGTAAAATCATGTACATATATCTGTTTGCCCAGATTTTTGCTGAAATGATCTTGCAATTTTATGTTCATCTTTTATACCTTAACTGGCAAGTTTTTAATATGTCAGGGGCGGTACAGTGTGATTGGAGCTCAGCCTACTATGGAAATTGTGGCAAAAGAGAATATGGTTACAATTATGGACCACCATGAAGGGAGGAAGACGGAGGAGTTTGTGGAGGATCCAATGGTTGTTCCTAGGATGATAATGGAGCAATGGAAACCTAAAGGAATTGACGAGCTCCCTGACGCATTTTGTGGTAAGGTTAAAGATGTCCATTCGTTGCACAATTTTTAGCACATGCTTGTTTTTTTATTAATTAACAGTCATCCGAACTTACAGAACTAATAGATAAGTGGTTGTCTATTATCACTGAAACCCGCTCCGGTTCTGTTGGTGTTTACTTCTTAAGTAGGAGAGGTGCAAAAGCTCTCGTGATCAACATTCAGTTGCAGGAAATTCTTAGATTATAAGATTGTTTGATATACTTATGAGTTGTGACTACCTGTCTTACTGTAGTTTATTTAAACGATGCTTTGATTCATTCAAAGTTCTTGTTGATGTTGTTAGAGGCCATGCTTTTTATAGAGAGTATAAATGTGACAGACTTGATGCCATTTTAATACTGCACATGGTCTATATATCTGCTTTTTTATTTTTGCTCTTTAACACGGCCATTCCGAACACAATGGTGGTTGGAAATGAATTTGTGATATTTTTACATATGTACCTTGTAAATTTCCTAAGAACAGGTGGTTGGGTCGGTTACTTCTCTTATGACACGGTGCGGTATGTCGAGAAGAAAAAGCTTCCTTTTTCAAATGCGCCAGAGGATGACAGGAACCTTCCAGATGTTCATCTTGGCCTCTATGATGATGTGATTGTGTTTGATCATATTGAGAAGGTTTACTCACTTTACTATCACCTTGCTTCGTCATAGGCTTTCTTCTATGATTCTTCTAAGTTTTTTTTTTTTTGTTATTTACAATCCCAGAAAGCATATGTGATACATTGGGTGCAAACGGATCAATATTCTTCTGTTGATGAGGCTTTTAAAGATGGAATGGACCGTTTGGAGACATTAGTGTCTAGAGTTCATGATATTGTTCCGTGAGTAAGCCAGTTATAATTAGTCAGACACTTTTTATTTGTGCTTATGTTTATTTGCTAATTCTGATATGACTTCCAATCACAGCCCAAGGCTTTCTCCAGGGTCAATTAAGTTGTATACCAGCCTATTTGGCCCTTCTTTGAAAAACTCAAACATGACAAGTGAAGCGTACAAGGATGCAGTGTTGCAGGCTAAAGAACATATTTTGGCTGGGGATATATTTCAAATTGTTCTGAGTCAACGTTTTGAACGTCGCACCTTTGCCGATCCATTTGAAGTTTACAGGGCCCTGAGAATTGTCAACCCCAGTCCATATATGACTTATCTACAGGTCGTCTACTATAAATAGGAATTTGTAATTGGTTTTTTATGTGACTTGATGGGGACAGAAGATTTTTAGAAATATTTACTTGATGTCTTGTGTTTCAATGCACCCAGGCTAGAGGGTGTATCCTTGTTGCTTCAAGTCCTGAAATTCTTACACGTGTGAAGAAGGTAATTTGCCTGGATATAATCTACATCCACCCTTTGTTGTTAGTCCCAAAGAAAGAAGTTGCATTCAAATACTTGAATGTTTAAAAATTGTATCAATGCCCTTTCGGTATAATTCATTATCTTTGTCTGCTCTTGTTGACAGAGAAAAATCACAAATAGACCTCTTGCTGGGACTATCAGGAGAGGGAAGACACCCAAAGAAGATTATATGTTGGAAAATCAACTACTGAATGATGAAAAACAATGTGCAGAGCACATTATGTTAGTTGATCTAGGGAGGAATGATGTTGGGAAGGTATTTTCCTTCAATTATATGTCTGCATGTAAATTATTGTCATGCAAATTTCTGCATATTCCACAGTATATATCATGTGATTTATACTGTTTAAATCACCTTTCTGAAGACGATGTCAAGAAAGTTATTCCTTGTAATTGTTGCTTTCCTTGTATAGATGCGATGATGCATTCCTTTTAGTTCTTTTGAATTGAAGCTTGGGGATCAGGGAGGGAGGAGGATTAAAACATGAACACGTGTGCAATCTGGAGATATATTCTTTACTTAATCTTGAAGTCTTGGGCTCTGTTAATAGTTTTCTTTTATCCTCTGAAGCTTTAAGCATGAAGGTCTATATGGTGGTTGAACATGTTCTGTTAACATGTTTCTTGCCAGTTTTATGTGCTGTTACGGTTAACTTCTAGAAGTCTCTACATTAGCTCGATAAGATAATTGTGGTTCTCTTAGGGAATTGCTACTATGCTTTTTGGATTGTGCCTTGCTATTGAGAAGCTCCCATATATCATAGGCAAAGGACCTAAATTTGGATGGTTAGAATCAGTTAAGGGGTTGGAAATGATGGTCCAAATTTAGTTTACAAAACATCTTCATGAATCAGCAGGCCGTTGTGTTAGTATATATGTTTATACCTCAACGATTTTAATTTAATTAAACCAACCCATTCTTGCAGGTTTCAAAACCTGGTTCTGTTAATGTTGAAAGGCTGATGAACGTTGAACGGTATTCTCATGTCATGCATATCAGCTCCACGGTAAGTGTTTGCTCTTAGAGCACATATTGCATGGTAGGTTGAAGAAACAATTGTCTATGTTCAATCTAGACTCCAACTTAACTGACAATTAGAGAAACACATCAAAGTTTGAAGATCTTGAAACCCAGGATTATGAAAGCAACCAATTTATCCAAGTGAACTTATTATTTCAGTCATTCAATGGAAAGTGGTACTGCCATACAGGAGGATTGTATAAATATTTAGTGGCATATCTGTACAAGCAATTTTCTTTGAAAAAGCATTGGATTTCATGCACAGAGACTTTCAAATTCGATATACTTAAACTTGAGCGTACCCTTTGTGATTATCGCCATTTATGACTATAGGAGTGGTCTTGTTCTGTCTATTGTTTCAAGCATGGTATAGTATGTTCCATGTCAATTGTGCTTTTGAGATTTCTTAAATCTTATCCCCCTGGCTATAAGATTAATCCGGTGATTGCTCTTGGATTGTAGGTCACTGGAGAGCTGCTTGATGACTTGAGTACTTGGGATGCTCTTCGTGCAGCGTTGCCTGTTGGAACAGTTAGTGGTGCCCCCAAGGTTTCTTAATTCTGATCACTCACCTTATTCACCTACCACATGCATTACAGCATTGATTACCATCATGTCCTTTCACATGATTGTACTTCGCATCGTCGCATGCTTGCATCAAATGTTATAGGCGGACCCCAGGCAAGTTACACTTGTGATGTGTCCATCATTTGATGTAGAGGTGTCAATTCTGACCCATGTGTATGGAAACGGGTCAAAATAGAACGTTAGCTAAAACTGAAAAGTGTCAAAATGGTTATGCATGGGGTCAAAAGCCACCCAATGTGTATTAAAATGATTGCAACGCTCTCAATTGTTTATTTAAAGAAATTATGTTAATTTTTAGTCATATGTAATGCATTTATTTTACATGATTTAAAAAATAGAAAATGGGTTGATGGGTACGTCCAACTTGACCCTGCCCATTTTGATCCGCACATAAACAATCAAACATCCCATTTTGACCTAAACTCATTTTGAACTGTTACCTGTCCCACACTTTTTGCACACTCCACATGATGCTTTTGGTCTAGATGTAGAACTAGATTTATCGTTTTTTTTTTTTTTGTCATTTTAACATTTCCTATTTTATGGAACCTTATGGTTGGTGATTTAAAATACGATGTTCCCGTCTGATACGATTCACGGCTCACAGGTTCACAGTTTTATTTCTAGGGTATTTTAAAGAGCATCATCCGACCAGTATAATTGATTTCTTGTGTTTAGACATCAATTTCGTTCATATGTGGTGATTTCACCATCGAACGATTAAGTTTTTCCCATATGAAACGGCCATGGTTCATGCACACGTGTCTTCTTTTTCATGGTGTTGATGACCTTATCCTCCATCTTACTTGTACCTTCTCTGCAATAGGTAAAAGCCATGGAACTGATTGATCAGCTAGAAGTCACCAGGCGGGGACCATATAGTGGCGGGTTTGGAGGAATCTCGTTCACCGGAGACATGGACATTGCCCTAGCATTAAGAACAATTGTGTTCCCTACAGCAGTACGCTATGACACAATGTATTCATACAGGGATGTGAACAAGCGCCGAGATTGGCTAGCTTACCTGCAAGCCGGGGCAGGCATAGTAGCTGATAGTGATCCTGGTGACGAGCAGAGAGAGTGTGAGAACAAGGCTGCTGCTCTAGCCCGTGCTATTGATCTTGCGGAGTCCTCTTTTGTTGAAAAACGCCCGTAATTGTGGTGATTGGATGTCATTTGCTGGGTTAGTAAATGAAACTGGCTTCAGGAGACCATGCTTGATTTAGAGAAGCTGTTTTGGGTCGAGCATAATCAAAACTACTTTCAAGCTTTTGGCTTTGATGATTTCTCGGGTAAACCACATAAGGGTAAGCAGTAATGTCACGACTTGATTAAAGGAAGTTTGTGATTTATACAGATTTCAAGATTTTTGTCTGTAAGTCAACATAATCACGTGTAAACATCATGTTTTGATTTTGTGAAACCAGAGTAATCATCTGGTTTTAATTCTTCAACAGCGTAACTAGGGATGTAATCTAACCGAGTATCCACAAGCTTGGACTCAAACTTTAATACTCGAGCTCGATTGAGCAATATTTTTCAAACACGAGCTTGGCTCAATAATTTACTCGATATTATTGGGTTCGGCTTGACTTGATAACTTTTGGAAAATAAAAAAACAAAATAAATATCAGAGAATAAATGAAGAGTCTCGACAATTTGGTTTGCCTAACACGATTCGAAAAGGGAAAATACATAGGATTCTATTCCAAAAATGAAAAAAAAAAATACAACAAAATGTAGTTATAAAGTCTCAAAACATTCAACATTCAATTTCAAGAGAAAATATAAACATAGATATTTAACTTGGATTAGGTTTGCAAGCTTGTCAAGCAAATTGTTTTGATCCTAGAACTTGACTTGATTCCTACTCGAGCTAATGCGAGCTAGTTTCAATTTTTTTAAGTCCACAAGCTGTCTTGTCTTTGCACCCCAAAGCATAACAACCATCCTGAAAATACACAATAAAGATAACAAACATCCTGAAAATACACATTGAAGATAACAAACATCCTGAAAATACACAATAAAGATAACAAACATCCTGAAAATACACATTAAAGATAAGATGCCTGGAGGTGTGACAAGTTTATTAATCAAATGTCTTAAATTTGACATACCATATATAAGAAATTTCATTTATATGTGGTAAAAATAATTTGTTAACTTCGAGTTAACCAAACATAAATCTCATGAATAAAACATTTAATTCGTACACATCAATTAAAATTTTAAATTTAGTTATGCAAACGAATCAATTCACATTTTAGAATTTGGAGTCGCATCTACCATAATACATGGTCAAAACAAAAGGTTAACAGCTACAAGCCAGAATCAAGAGAAGTTGTATAAACCAAGACAGATGGGGCTTTGGTTAGGAGGTAATCAGTAACTTGGTGCAGATAGATAGATGCATTCTCAACATTCAACCATACTTCCACTTTTTCCCTGCCAGAGTTGCTCATACAACGGCAGTAAGAGTGAGACTGTCTATTCATGATAAGCATCTGTTTTCACATGTTTAAGAGATCTATGGCAAACAATTTGCGATATCTTTAACCTCCAAGCAACCAGTTATCAGCATTTCACAATGATGCAAGTATATATTGGTTTTTTATCCTCTCTGTGATCTTACTCGGTGGTCATCATCCTTCCTTCTGTGGTCATGAGAGCCAGATTCCCCAGCACGACTGCTCCGTCTGTCGGTTTCTTGATCTTCTTTTCGATAGGATTCCTCACGACTCTTCTTTCTGTCAGATTCTTGATATTCTCTTCGATAGGATTCTGAATCATGCTTTGATCTTTTTTCCTTCTTCCTATCACGATCTTCCCGATAACTCACTTCAGAATCATACCTCGATGCTTTTCTACCGTTCCCTTGCAAATCATCGTCTTTCTTCTCAAGTTTCATTCTTCTGTAATCACTGCTTCTGGTGTCTTGGTCTCTTGAATTTGTTTCTTTTTGTTTGTGGAGGCTGTCTTTCTCAATCCTGGAACTTCTTCCATCTTTGTCATGCATCCTTGTGTCTGGCAACCGATTTGACTGGCCTGGTCCTCTTGCACTCCTTGTTGGACCATCAAACTTGTCGTTCTCCCATCTGGCATTTTTAGCATCTTGAGGACCCCAACCCGTGTTCGCAGCTCTCTGAATTCAAAGTGATGGAAAAGGAAGAAGATAGCTACTTAGTAAGAACCTATTAATGTAATGCTACTGAAAATACTTCTAAAATAGCAGGAGACATATAACCAACAGTTCTGTACTTTGTACCCATGCATGCCGATAATATAATGAGTTGAATGAATAGTACTTTCCATTGCACAATTAATGAGACAAATGACACATGATCAACCCATGGTTGATAGAGTTTAATCTGAGGTTGATTACATGAATCTCAAGCAGGATTTTACACTTTTACCAAATGTATTGTAACTTTTTGTAAAGAACTTCCTGCTTTTTGGGAATTAATTTAGCCCACGAGATGATCTTCATCGGAAATGCTATTCTTTGGAGTAGAGCCCATAAATAACGCTTTTGGATCTGACTTGCTTTGCGAACTGACTAATCCCAGGGCAACACCCGCTTTCAGATAGCCCAGAGTCATCGTTGGTGAACCTCCGTGGCCACAAGGAGGTATACTTTTTTGCTCCAAGAGTTCGAACTTGGGACCTCCAGGCATTTTCACCCAAGGAGACTAGCATTTACCACTAGGTCACCACCCTTGTGGTTAGCCTATAGTTATCGTTCTTCCCACAACAACTGAGTTTCTCTCCTTTCCTCAACAACTAAGGCCAGACTTAATGTTTCTAGTCAATACGTCCACATTATAATTTAACGAAAAGCTCATGAGCCTACTTCCAATACCAGTAGCACAAATCTTAAAAGAGCTGGTTTACAGTCATCTTCAAGATATTGACTACACTTTGTCTCACACTAGCTGTATCTAGCTCATTACCGGAACAAATACCAACAAACAGAACCATAAACTTGGGATACTTATCCAATATGTAATTGATCAAAACCCAGCCTTTCTGTAAGGTGATTTGAGGTAATAAGGATAAATGATGATGAAGACATCTTTCCATTAAAGTAGGCGAGTCATTTTTATTACTCAACTTGATCTCTTTTTGCTTAGAGGGATGATGCATAGAGGAAGTACTTTATCCAAATCTGTTTGCAGTTTATTTTGTTCATCAATATATCTTCCATTTTTTGTATCAACATTTATATGGTTTCTGGAACTCAAACTGAAATATTGTTACACTCACCTGATACTACTCAAAACTTAGTAGCACAAAATCAGTTAGAGACTTGGAGACACAAAAACTTGATTGTATTACCTGGTTGTACATATAAACAATATATTCTGGAAATAGGTGGGGCAAACATAATTATTGACTTCCAGACAGAATTTTTTTTATTTGGAGTTAGTATCTACATTCAAACAAGGGTTATACAGAAATGACATTATGTGATATAGTTATTTGAGTATGCCTAATTGGGAATTACTATATCTAATTGATTGGAGCTTAGATTAGTATGCCAGATCATCATGGTTTGCAAGGAACAATTTCTTTTAAAATTTGTTTGGCGGTGATTAAACAATATGGATGAACATGAGATAATACTTGACTTGGGTATACGAATTTAACCATGACTAAATCATTTTGTTTCTTACTCTTAGTTAAATATAATTCACCTATAAAAATAATAATGTTAGTACAATCATACAGTAGCATGCATTTAGAAAACCATAACATATTAAACATGAAATACAAAATAAAATATCAACTATAGACTGAAACAATAAGGGTGCATCATCTTTGATAACTACTATAATTTCCTGGTATCAACAAAGCATCATCAATGCATTCCCAATTCCTGGTATCAAACAAGCACCCCCTAAGATAAAGAGAAAATACATGCAGTTTAAAAAATGGTACATGATCTGCTTAGACAAATCAAGAAACTTATTCACTTCACCACTCAAAAGATTTCATATAACATTCAGTAAGATCATTATTGTTCCATGGACCATGGCAGAAAGCTACTAGTCGAAGACATGCTTGTATCACAAGATATATAAAAAAACAAACTCAAAATCATATCATAATTTATGTGTCTAAACTTTCTCAAACAGTGTTGGTAATAATAAGTTTGAAAAGAAACAAATATATGATAGCACCATATTGTAGTTTATCAAAGCAGGTTATCTTACTTGCTCATTATGAGAGAATCTGCATCCAGCTCCACGGGTGCAATCACCCCTCTGAAAAGCACGACAGACTCCTCGTGCCTCCCTCTTCTGTTGCTCTGCCTCTTCGTCCTCTTCTTCTTTCTTTTTGTATTTCGCAACATGGTCAACTCTTATGGTACGGCCAAGAATTTGAGCACCATTCAGATTATCTGTAACAATTAGTAGTTCAGTTGCCAAAGTATCATGAAAAATTATCAAAATATGTATTCAGATGGGTAAAGGGACCAACCAACAGCAAGAATTGTACTCCTTTGATCCTCATATGCAACAAAAGAAAAGCCTTTCGATTTTCCTGTGCCTTTGTCTCTAACAAGATTGACATCGACAATCTCACCATACCTGAATTTAGAAAGTAGGTTCGGCGCTCAACGACAAAAATGTACCTCTTTCATAATATATAAAATGCTATGCAATGGCATGCACCAATGTACAAAATGCTATGCAACCACACCCCAAAATGAGAAAAAAAAAAAAAAACAAGCAGATCACAGGAGAACATTTCCCATGCCAATTTGTTAAACATTGCCAACCGGGTTAAGTGACTCGTGAACTAATTGATGTCCTCGACTTCTAGTGTACATTACATTTTATCACTTTTACTCAAATATCAAAGGTATCTTCGGGAACTCCAATTCCATATTCCCAACAGACATCGGAGCAAATTGAGTTAACTCTTCAATCAAAATGAGTTCCAAATCCGATTTTCAATATCAAATTCAAATTTCATGCTCCCCGTGTTACCTGGCATAGTTTCACTACTGTATAAGAACGCTGCATCAATATTAGGATCCTGTGCTGCTAATTAATATGATATGTATAAATGTGAGAACTTAAAGCCCAAAATGATAGCCTACTATGAACATATCATTTAATCACCCATAAACACAGGTTAGCCTTTAATGTCTTTGTGGCAATTTCTCATGAAACATTTCTGGATAACATCTGAAGGTGATAGTGTAGCCAGAACTTAAACTGGAAAAACAAGCCTAGTGGTCCGATACTCCGATATTAAATTAGACCATTCCATGATTTTCCCCAATTTCATAACTAAAAGCTATGTATAAGTGCGTCTATAGGCGTGTAGAACTTCAAGAACTCTCCGCTATCAAAATATTCAAGAATTAGATCCATGCCCTAATCCACGACGTTGATCATATTTAGGTACTGTACTCGATTACTACTTCACACGAGCAATAAGTCATCTGGAGCATTGACACTTTGAATCAAGCCAAGAGAGTATGTAGCATAACACAACATTCGAATGAAAATTACTACTTGACAATTCACATAACCATGAATCAAGGAATCAGTCTTCACTTAATTCTCCACCCAACGACTGACAAAATCATGAACTTTTTTCATTATTCGAACCAAGATTAACAAACTTACTGGGCAAAAACGGCAAGAAGATCGCCTTCGGTGAGATCAAAGGGAATGCCTCCAACATAGACATAAGCTGAATCTTTATACTTTGCATGCCAGGAAGCATCCTCGGAAATACCTAATGAAGCTTCCTTTGAATTGATGTTTTGAATACGCTTCACTAACGTCAGTGGATTCATTCTTCTTTACGGTTAGTTATGGAACGGAAATTCAATTATCAGTATACGCTCATGCAGTTCAGATGCGTGGGGGGGAACTCCTAAATCTGATCGATTTCATAAACCCTAAAACGCTCTGCTTTGGAGAGGAAGAAAGAAAAATAAAAATAAAAAAGTGGATGAAGATGGCATCGAAAAATTGAAGTTAAAAGGTTACGGAAAAAAGGTGATATTTACAAAACTAGCCGGTATCGAAATAGCCAAAATAAAATTCAGACACCTATTTTTGTAGCACAGTAAATTTTATCCTAACAACAAATTCGTTCTTATATTTGTAAGTTACAAGACAAATATGATAAAAAAAATATTTAAGGATAAAATAACTATTTTAATTAAAGTTATAATATACGGTAAAAATGTGCGATGTAAAATACTCAAAATAATTCGGCTATAACTTTAGCCAATAGCAAAAATTTTAGTGCGTCTCTAAATATCGTTTGAATTTCAGCCAAAAATTCAGCATGGAATTTAGGTTGACTTCAAGTAATAAAGCAATAGTTCAACGTGGATTCCATGAATTTAGTTCAAATTCAGCTGAGATTTAAAAAATTCATCGGACGTTCAACTATTTTATCAAAAAAATTAGGGAAAAGTTAGTATACACGTCATTCTTAAACTTCATAATATAATATATATCTGATTTAAAATTTAATATCATATATATTACTCATAAATTTTCATAAAACCCAAAAAATTTAGGGAAAAGTTAATATGTGTATACATATCATTCCATGAATTTAGTTCAAATTCAGCTGATAATGTAATCACATTTAAAAATTACAATTAAAATTATCAATGGGGGTTTAACTGATGTGTAATACTTGACAACCGGTTTCAACAATTAAATTTTATTCCACGTATGTTATTTACCGGTCCGTGTGGGATTAATAACCGGTTTCAACCAATTATAAAACATTGATTTACTGATTTTTAGTTAGTTCGGGGGTTTTTATGCAACGAAAAATGGTTTGGAGTTTTAATCACGAAAAAATGACAAGTTATGAGTTTTTTGCGCAATTATCTCTTATTAATATATATCATTATTATCAATATATACACAAATTAATTAATTTCATTTTTTTCTAAACATTTGAACTCATAATTAATAGAGTTAATTGCATAGATGGTCCTTTAACTATCCCTAAATTGCAGTTATCGTCCTTTTTTCGAAAACGTTGCAAATTGGGTGGTTTATGTACCGAAAAGTTGCAATTAAGGTCCTTTCTAACAGAATCCGTTAAATGTCTCTATTAAGTCAGAGGCAATTTCGTCTTTTTAAGGATTAATGATCTTTTTTGCAATTTTTTTATTTTTTGCATTATTATTATTATATAACCTTTTCTTTTCTTCCAAAAAAATGAAAAACCTTCTAAAGGAAGAACTCTAGAATTCTTCACACGCTTCAGATCTTCATCTTCATACCTTTGAAGAACTCATCTTCATCTTTAAATCTGTGTATCCGTATATCTTCATCCACTCGTCATTAGTAAAATACTCCCTCACAACCTATTTATCACCATCACCGGTCGGCAGCGTTTTTCGGGGTTTGCTAGTGAAATGCGGTCCATTCTAAGGGAAAACTGCACAAAATAGCAACCTACTGTACATAAAGTTTTTATTACAGCAACCTACCAAAAATTTCGTCCAAAATAGCATCCTACCATCTTACCTTTTTTTATTAAAGCATTGAACTCTAGAAAATCATTCCATAATAGCAATCGTTGATGACTGGGTGTGGTTGGGTGCTGACTAGGCATCCACGTAAGCTGTCATGTCAGCACCGGGTTTGCGCAAAATAGCAATGTACTCGTAAAATAACAACGTACTGCGTAAAAAGCAATTTACTCCTAAAATTGCAAGATATCACAAAATAGCAATGTATTAATTTTATATATTTTTAACCAAAGACCGAAAATATTTTAATCCTAAATATTTTTATAATCTTAAACTTAAATTTAATTTAATTAACCAAAAAATGTTCGTCAATTTTTTTTCAATCGGTAAAAAATTAAAAATTCAATGTGTTCATCATTTTTTTCGTTCGATGTATAAAACCAATTTATTTTCTTTTTTCCATTCGAATATATAGAAAACTGAAATATTTTGTCATTTGTAATTTTAATTTTTTGAAACGGAAAAAACAACCATCCATTAGAATTTTAAACTTTTTTAAACGGGAAAAATCAATGAACCATCATGATTTTAATTTGTTCAAACGAAAAAAAAAGAACCATTTATATAAAAATAATGATGCATTATATTGGTTTTCAATTTTTTTCGAATGTAAAAAGCGACGGAAATTTCGTTTTGTAATTGTTTCGAACGGAGAAAAATGATTAACCGATCAAAATTTTAATTTTTCCTATAAAAAATGACGTTGTTCGTATAATATTTAAGACTAAAAATATATAAAATTAATACATTGCTATTTTATGATATGTTGCTATTTTAGGAGTACGTTGCTATTTTATGATATGTTGCTATTTTAGCGGTACGTTGCTATTTTGCGCAAACCCGGTGCTGACATGGCAGCTTACGTGGATGCCTAGTCAGCACCCAACCACACCCAGTCATCAACGGTTGCTATTATGGAATAATTTTTTTAGAGTTCAATGCTTTAATAAAAAAAGTTAAAATGGTAGGATGCTATTTTGGACGAATTATTTGGTAGGTTGCTGTAATAAAAACTTTATGTACAGTAAGTTGCTATTTTATGCAGTTTTCCCCCGTTCTAACAAGTTGCATGTGAAGAATTCTAGATCTCTCCACCCCATTCCTCCATGGCACCTCTGCCATTAGTAAGAAAATCATCGCTTCCAACCACCAGCACCAGCGGTAGGCTTACCTCCCCCCAGGAATCCGATTCCGATGTGGCCTCAAAACGGGTCGCCGGTAAAAGAAAGGAAGCGCCTGTGAATATTTCCGATGTACCATAAAATACGGGTAAGAGAATCATTAAAGAAAAACCTAAGGTGGTGTTTGGATTGTTGGAATTTGATATGACAGGATTAGAAAATGATAGGATTTTGATATGATAGGATTTGAAAATGATAGAACCAAAAAATGAAAGGATTATAGAATGCTTAGTTTAAGGGATTTTATAATAATGGAGGTAGAGGGAGGATGATGAAAAGAGGAGGTTGGGGGAATCCAAAATGCTAAATGAAATAAGATTCCTCCCACTCTTTTCAACCAAACATGATATGTAAGGATTTTGAAATCCAAATCTTAAATGAGGTGTTCAAATCCTTCAAACCAAACGCACCCTAAGGATGTTGTAAAACACCTTTAATACGGAACATTGAAGATAGCTCAGGCTTCTTCACCGCCCACACAAGCAGACAAAGTTTCCCTAAATGTGAAAGTCAGGGTTTAGGCGGTTCCCATAAGGAAGATCCGATCCAAAACGTTGAACCTATTCCGATTGCTACAGTGCAGGTTATTTCTCATTCATATTTTGTGTGATTGCTTCTGATAACCTAATTTCTTATAATGCTTTCTATCCTTGCCTCTGGACGCCCTAGAACCCTAACAATCGGATATCAATTCCTCTTCCAGTACCACCACCAACACCACAACCGCCGCCTCCATCATCAACATGATTCTGTAACTCCAGATTTCATGAAGACGAAGATGTAACCCATGGAAAGCAAAGCAGCAACCATCGACGAAAATCGTTGAAATAGAAGACGACATTTATGGAAGACGACACAGACACAACCTTCAAATTGAGCCAATATGTTGAAATAGAAGATGCTACTGTAAAAAATTAAAGCGTCTTTGTGGAGTATAAATGGATTAAAGATATGGAGCGATCAAAATATGAAGGAATCTATTCACATGGAAGACGAGCTGGACGTTCCCAAAGAGACTTGATTTATTGTAGCCATGAAACATTTTTGATTGTCTACTATTTAGTCATTTTCAAATAAGAATAATAATAATAATAATAATAGTAATAATGCAAAAAATAAAAAAATTGCAAAAAAAATCCTTAATCCGTAAAAAGACGAAATTGCCCCTGACTTAACGGAACCATTTAACGGATTCTGTTAGAAAGGATCTTAATTGCAACTTTTCGGTACATAAACCACCCAATTTGCAACGTTTTCGAAAAAAGGACGATAACTACAATTTGGGGATAGTTAAAGGACCATCTATGCAATTAACTCTAATTAATATTACTTAGGAAAAAGTGTCAAGAAAGATAACATAAATTTTGCAATTTGACAATAAAGGTAACATAAAAGTTTTTTCGCCAAAAAAGGATTATATAATTTAATTTTGACAAAAAATGGTATTTAATAAGGTAATATTTGAATATCATGATCCATTTTTGATAAATATAAAATTTCATAATCATTCTCGGCCTAAAAATTAAATTTCATTACTTTGTTGGCAAAAAATTAAATTTATGAGCTGTTTTCGGTCTACAAAAATTTCATGATACTTTTATTGGTAAAAACTTTATTTTATGTTATCTTTCTATTTTATTTATTTATTTATTATTATTTTGGTATTTGGCTTTGTAAATGGTGTCATCCTTTTAAGACTGTCTTGTTGTTGGTACTTACTTTTTTTATTGAGAGGTTTGATAAAATATATTTTGCTAAAAAAAGTGAAAAGGGATTCATAGAAGTAATAATCTCTTGGACGGGGTTAAAGTGACCAATATTTACAATTTTTTTAAATAAAAACTGGACTCTTTCTAAAATGTTTGCAAATTAACATTTATACAACACAACTCGAACTTTTAATGAGATTGGGTATTATCAATTATAGTACAAGGAAATTTCTTGCATTATTCGATTATATATGAACTGTAATGGTGTAGAGTGATGCCTAAACATTTTATAATTTATTTAATGTATAATTGTTTTTTTTCCTACTATTATAATCTTTAATACATTCTCTTTTATAAAAAATTAAATATACTAGTTTATGAATCCACATATTACGTGGATAACTTATATAAAATGCATATAATCTTAAGATTAAACCATATATGTATTAATTCTTATAAAATAATAACAAATTTATAAAATAAAAATATGAAATATGGAAAGAGTGTCACATGACAATTTTTATTATTCTTTATTTATATATAAAAATTCATCTAATTTATAATTCGAATTTTAAATTGACATATTGGATACATAATGTTTATATATTTTATTACAATAAACAAATATGTTATTTATTAATATTGTATCTTTCTTTCTTTTCAAATAATCTTACTATATTAATATCTATACTATATATAATAAGAAAACCAATTGGAGTTTCTGGACCATTGGATGGAAATAAATCAATGGTCCAGATTAATGACAACTCATAATTATTTATGAAATGTCTCTTATACCCTTAACTAAAATAAATAATTACACCTATGCCATATATTAATTTTTAGAAGTTACCAAATTCAACTCATTATTATTTATGAAGTTACCAAATTCAACTAATTACCTATATGGATTATTAGGGTTATATTTTTTGTCTCCAACGGGTCAAATGAATATATTATAAAAAATTAAATTACAATTGAAACTGGTTGAAAGTCACATAAAGTGTGTTCAAGTGCATATAATATAATTTGCCAATAATAGACATGGATATTCAATGATTTTCAAGTCCTATCTGTATTAGTGACAATTAGTGCCACAAAAATATCAAATTGACACATGATGTAAAATTAGTGACAATTAGTGCTACAAAAATATCAAAATGATAAAAACAAACATCGTAAAATATAATTTTACAAGTAGTATCTATCCGAAAAAAATTATTGTAATATTAATTAAGTAACTTTAATTTACCCACGTGTCCGTGGGTCATAATCTAGTTTTATTTTAAATTTTTATAATATAATTATATATTTTTAATTGATATTATTTGATAATTTTTACTTTGTAATTATTATTGAAGTTTATAGAATGTTAACCAGTAATTTATTATCATTGTTTTTTCTATTTGGGCAACATACTATTTTTTTTCTATTTAAGGTAACATATTAATTTTTTTCCTATTTAAGGTAACATACTTTCCAAATCAAGTCAATCAAGGTAATCGTATCGGATTGAAAGATAAAAATTATTGACATAACAGTTTCTTTATCCAATTATCAGTTTTTTTAATTTCTACTATTGCTTAATTATTTTCAAATTTGTTCAAAATAGCAAGCTATTATCAAAAAGTACTTTTAAATTGCACAAAATAATTCACATCATATAACAATTAAACTGTCATTTCTGTAAAAAAAAATGTTGACTGCCGAAAAAACTCACTTCAGTTATTTTTACCATTCAATGTGATATGCTTACCTTGATTGACTTGATTTGGAAAGTATGCTATCTTGATTAAAAAAATTAGTATGTTGCCCAAATTGAAAAAAAAAGTGTAACAATAGGTTACCTTTTGACACAATTAACCCTTTATAGAATTTAAGATTTTCTTTTCATGTTTATATTTAAATTAACTAAATATTAACAAATATTAAATAGATAACGATGACAAATAACGTTATTAGATAATGTCAAATAATGGATAAAGTAATATCTACATATATTAAAAATAATAATTTGTATTTATCTTTTATTTTATTATAAAATTAATAAACGTATTAATCTTTTTGTGCTTTTGTATTAATATTATTTTTTATTTAAAATATAACCTTATTTATTTCTATATTTATTTTAAATAAATAATGATAATAAATAACATTATTGGATAATATCAAATAATGTATAGGATAATGTTTATAAAATAATAAAATGTGTGTAGCCTTTAATGTGAAACGTGATTATGCCATTAGGTAATTTATGTTCTTTTTTATTATACTAATTTATTGACCCATTTATTACACGAGTTGATTTAAGAAAAAATATATTATAATTATTATATTACTAAAATGATAAAAGGTTAATTGCGTCAAAAGGTAACCTATTGTCACATTTTTTTTTTAATTTGAGTAACATACTACTTTTTTTTCTAATTAAGGTAACATACTTTCTAAATCATGTCAATCTAGGTAACCATATCAGATTGAAAGATAAAAATTATTAATGTGATAGTTTCTTTGTCCAACCAAATTTATTTTACATAAATGACAAGTTAATTGTTATATGATGTGTACTATTTTATGCAACTTAAAAGTACTTTTGGATAACACATTGCTATTTTGAGCAAATTTAAAAATAATTAAGCAATATTAGAAATTAAAAAAACTGACGACTGGATAAAAAAATGTCATGTCAGTACTTTTTACCTTTCAATCTGATATGATTACCTTGATTGGAAAGTATGTTACCTCAAATAGAAAAAAATTTAGTATGTTACCCAAATTGAAAAAACAGTGACAATAGATTAATTTTTAACGTAATTAACCCAATAATAAATACTAAATTATATATTATTTAAAATATGTTTCATATTTGAAATCCAACAACATGGAATATATGATTCATTAATAACTTTTGAAAGATATATGCTCCATATATAAAGCCTAATAACGTGAAAATAAAGATTCATTAATATCTTTTTACATTAAATGTTGGATTTTTAACATTGTTAGTAATTTCCACATGTCAACCTTAAGTCGTGCCAAATGGCAATCTAATAAAAGGACATGTGACATATAATTATTTTATATTAGAAATTATAGATATAAATAAATTATTATGATCACATTGTTTTCATAATTGTTAAAAATAACAATAAATTTTGTTTTTTAATCATTTATACCAATGTTATTTATTTTTATTATTAACAACATCAATTCACAAACCATATCAATACATTTAGAAAATTACGTTGGCATTGTACGATTCTAACACATATTTTTTTACATTTGATACAAAAAATATCTATCAACCAAACTAAATTTCAACTAATGGTTTTCTTATTAATTAAACATTTTCTAAAACGACCAAATTAATTAATATTAGAATATCTTTTTATATAATATATAATTTATGTGTTACGTTTGTCGTATGATCACATTATAACGAACCTTTAATATATATTTTATACAAAAGTTTGGATATACGAAGATGTTGGGAATACCCACTATCCTCAAATATCATTTTTCTCGTCACATCGATTTTCTCTTTCAAATATACTCATTTTTTTTTTTAGTCAAGTACCCATTAATATTTAAATGTAAAAAGAGATAGAGAGGGATAGCCAAGGCATGGTGAGAGAACGGGGCCGATGGGGGCAGGTTGTTGTTACCGTTGGGGCCGATCCGCTGTGGCATCTCATTTCGGGATGATTCCTCCAATTCCCGAATTTGTTTAAAATTTTAAAGTTTTCATAATATTTTTCTTAAAAAAATACAGCAGCTTTGTTTTTCTTTAACAGTGAAAATTTAAAAGAAATAACAGAAGTACAATTGTACAAACAAACCCCTTTTTACATAAAGAAAAGAAACTAACCCATTTCTATAAACACTAGTTTAGACAACACATCCATTTTTACAAAACCTCGTAAAAGAAATAGCAACTTAGCAACAAACCCATTTTTACAAAAGAATTTGAAAATGAATTCATATTTGTAAAAAAATATCAATTATCAATAAAGGTAACTAAACTACCAAGTTTGTATAAAATAATAAAGATTAAAGCTTTATTTTTTATCATTTAAGGTAATCAGTTACCTTAAAAATAATTAAAAAAGAGTGTTTGAATTGGTTACATTAAACAATAAAAAATACACAAAATTGATGACCTTAAATAATTAAAAAGTAAAAATTTGATTATTTTTTCTATTACAATAAACTTGATTATCTTAAATGATAAAAAAATAAAAGTTTGATCATTTTTCTATTGCAAATAAACTTTGATACCTTAAACAATAAATAAATATAAAGTTGGTCATATGTGTGTGTGTTTGTGTTTTTGTAAAAATGTAGTTTTGAGATCATGTTTTTATTATAAAATTTTATGAAAATTATACCAAATTTTAAACACGACATCAATCATACATTAAGTTAGCGATCTATAAAAACATAAATATAATTCTATTAAATGTCTAACTACAAAATAAATATTATTCTTTTTTTGATATTTAATGTGGAATATACAACGTTTGATGTTGATTTGATATAAAATATAATAATTAATATTAATTTGACATTAAATATTTCAATACTGGATATAGTTGAATGTAAAATTCAACAAGTTATTTAGCTAAAACACAAGAAGTGATGATTGGTTAACAAAACATAATGATCAATGATGATTTGTTGTTTCTTCTTGTTAAATTTCGAAATGCTTGTATCTTCCGGTGACAATGTAGCTGGTAATGACGATTCGTTTAACATTGTTATAAATTATTTTTGGGACCAAAATTTGGATTTGTAGTTGTTCAAAAAAATAATATCAAATAATAAATGTATAATATTTAATGTTATATATAGATACACTTTGGAAAAGAATTTTGTCATTTTGGTAGAAAAAAACAAATTTGTCAAAATTTGGGTAAAGATACAAGTTAAAGGGATAAAAACGAAAGGTGTAATGTAAATTTACGCACCTTACATAAATTAAAATACACATCAATGTTTTTGTAGTTATTTAAAACAGAAAATATATAGTAATCACATCATGGTGCGTTTAGCTTTTGAAAATTTTCATCTCAGTTTTCAAGAAAAATGAAAACTTGTTTACTTAACAACAATTTCATAAATTTTCATTTTATATATTCAAATACCACTTTTCATATTCCATCTATTATTTTTTTATTACCTACCCTATATTTCTTTATAATACTCTCTTTCGCTTTCTTACTTTTCTATCACATATCTTATTTTTTTTTATTTTATAATCACTTATCTTATTGGTCTTAAAACTAAAAGCATCTAAACAAGTTTTCACTTTTCATAACCCTTGTTTTTTTTCTTTCTAAAAACTATAACTTAAAAACTGAAATTGAAAAATGACTAGTTATCGTTAACAAACGCAACGGTAGTGTTTTATTTTTCAGAAGAATTGAAATTCAATGGATTATATAGAAAGTGGATAAAAAAAAATGAGTTAAATGAGGGTAATCCTATTTGGTAGAGTTAAAGGGTCAAAGTGACCCATATTTATAAACAAAAAATTAAAAGAAATAAATAAAAAACAACATGTTTACAAAGGAACTAGAAAATCATGAACCCATATTTGTAAAAAAACTCCTCAATAAAACCTCATCCATCTGTATTCAACATATGATCATGCTTCTGTTTTCACACTCAACAAAAAAAAAATGGATTTTCTTTATATCATCTTCACCTCTTTAGCTACAATTTTGATACTAATTACCATAGCCTTTTCATTAATCCTGCTTCAAACATACATTGGAAAGTCAATCAGAAGCCCAAAATATGCTCCAGTTGTTGCAAATGTATTTACTCAACTCTTCTACTTCAGTAGCCTCCATGAGTACCTTGCTCATTTTGCCCGGAAACACCACACTTACAGGATCCTTGCCCCCGATCAAAGCGAACTATACACAACCGATGTTCGGAACATCGAACACATACTCAAGACTAATTTTGATAACTACCCGAAAGGCCATTATAACCAGGACATAGTAACCGACTTCTTTGGTGATGGGATCTTCGCAGCCGATGGCGCTAAGTGGAAGCAGCAGAGGAAGGTTGCAAGTTTCGAGTTCTCCACGAAGAATCTGAGAGAATACAGTTGTGCTGTTTTTAGAATGCATGCATCAAAATTGGTCAGAGTTGTTTCTCAGTTTGCTGAGGAAAGACAAGTCTTTGATATTCAAGTAAGTAATCCAACCTTATCATGTTTGTGTAAAGGCCAAAAGAAATGAAAGTATCGATATTTATATATTTTTTTTTTCAGAAAAAGATTCCTTTCAAAGTAATATTTACTTAAAATAACTTGTTTTACTTTCTTTAGTTTTTTACAAATTAGATGTAAGCAAATTTGATTGTGAAAAGCTGAATCACCAAATGTGTAAAATTGTAGAATTTGCTAGGGAGATGTGGATTGGATTTGATAATGAAAGTTGGGTTTGGAGTAGATCTAGATTGCCTAGGAGGATCTAAGGAAGGGAACGCATTTATTCACGCATTCGATGCATCAAATGAGTTGATATTTTGGCGCTTTGCCGATCCCTTTTGGAAACTTAAGCGGTTCCTTAACGTTGGCGGTGAAGCTTCTCTTAAGAAGAATATCAAATTGATGAATGATTTTGTTCTCAACCTGGTCAGCAAAAGAAGAGAACAAATGGAAAAGGAAGAAAATCATGCAAGTCTCCTGTCCTCAATCAATATATAATTAAGTTTAATTACCATTAAATTAATATATGTAATCGATCGATCGATCTATCTGACTGACTTGTAGAATCAAAAGGAAGACATACTTTCAAGATTTCTGATGGAAAGCAAGAAGCATCCAGATATGGATGATAAATATCTGATGGATATCATCCTGAATTTCATCATAGCAGGAAAAGACACCACATCAGATGCTCTTTCTTGGTTTTTCTACATGATCTGCAAGAAACCCGAAATACAGGACAAAATTGTATCCGAAATACAACAACACATCGGTCATCAAGGAAACACCCCCAAAGTTGAAGATTTCGTTGAACTGATCACCGAAGAAGTGCTTCTGAAAATGCATTACCTTCATGCAACTTTGTCCGAAACCTTGAGACTCTACCCCCCAGTCCCTGTGGTAATATATATATCTTCTACTCCTTAACTCTTAGTAGAAAACTTAGGAAACCAAATTATATAAACCTAAAATGTTATTTTATACAATGTTAGGTAAAAAATAAAAAATTGTATCACTTGATTTTGATCTTGATTATAGTTATATATATGTGTGTAAGAAATAGGAAAGTATATATATATATATATATATATCTTAAACATGTATGTGTGTTTCCAAGGATGGAAAGATTGCGGACGCAGATGACATTCTACCAGATGGTTACAAGGTGAATAAAGGGGATCGCGTGTACTATATGTCATATGCCATGGGAAGAATGCCTTACATCTGGGGAGACGATGCCGAAGATTTCAAGCCTGAAAGATGGCTTAACGACGATGGAGTCTTTCAACCCGAATCTCCTTTCAAGTTTGTTACATTCCATGTAAGTAAACCACAATGATTGATATATTGTATGTGTGTTATATATGTTTTATTATATATATATATCATTGTATGTTTGATCGTATTTGCAGGGGGGTCCTAGGATTTGTTTGGGGAGAGATTTCGCTTATCGTCAAATGAAAATACAGTCTATTACACTTCTGCGCTTCTTTCGGTTCATGTTAGCAGATGAAACAAGAAAAGTGACTTACAAAACCATGTTTACATTGCCCATTAATGGAGGCCTTCATCTCCTTGCACTTCCAAAATCGTATTTGGTGGATAATGCATGAAGTAACTTATATAATAAGTTTTAATTAGTTGAAGATTCGATGTATGATTCTATAAGAATGAATTGAAGATGCATGGTGATGTTTGATGAATAAGGAAAGCATTTATTTATTTACGACTTCTGTAGACACAAAAATGATCTCATAATAACATCATTTGTTGCAAATTTACAGTAACCGAATATAAATTCATTCCTCTTTCACAAAATCTATCGATCAATACATTGGGCCTGAAGCAAAAGCACCCCGAGCCACGCCACGCCCACAGGCGTGTTCATTGGCCTATTGAGTTTACATTCTTCGACTCTGTATTTGTTTCAACTGAAAATGGCCATCCTCAATACAAGCGTATGCTAATGCGCGCATATATATAGCCCTTAAATTCTGCACGAGATATATATTTATACAAAATATACCATGTGAACTTGTATATTTCATCACATGCATAGTGGATGCATACAAATGAAAAGCATCAATATTGCAGTATGAATTGAAAAATCATGGTACATAGACGGGTTCAATGAAATACATATATGCATCACAAAACTTTAGAAAACCACAATGCATCATCAAAGTAGGATCATGAATCATGATCATTTAATGCATCGTGTAGTCGTTTCAAGTTGCGGTCCGGGGTCGAATCGGTCCGGCGTCTAAATAGGTCCACTAGTAGAAATCAGTTCATTGTTTTTTATGCTTCTCCACAAAAATAAAATATTAAATTACGTAGTTGGAAATCGAACCCAAAACTTCTTGGTCCATAAGACAAAGCTTTATCCATTGAACTACAAATATCTTTATTATCAAATTCGTTGATTTACTTATTAAAGTTACTTTTTAATATATAAACTAACCAGTGCATCGTAAAAAAATAATGAATAAAATTCGATGTTGATCAATGGAATTAGAGATATTGAGTTTGATTTTTTGTAAATTAATATATTATGAGTTAATTTGTTAATAAAAGAAGTAACTCAATAAATTTAACAATAAGGTGATATGTAGCTTAATGGCTAAAGCATTGCCCTATGTAATTAGAGGTACGGAGTTTGATTCCTAACTAAGTAATTAATTTATTATTTTATTTTTGTAGAGATTCATCAAAAAACATCATATTTGTAAATTTTAATTGGTTAAAGGACTTATCAGCAACATGAATAAATATGAGACTTAATCTAAAAAATTGTATATAATTTTTTAAAATGTATTTTGTGAAAAATTCCCAAAAAAAAAAACATCGATCCATTTTTATGATTTTAATTTTCATTATTTAATATCTAATACATATAAATAAGGTTTACATTAAAATTAATTATCTATCACCATTCCTTTCTTTGGAATCACCGATTCCGTTACCAAACTTGCCCTGAATGTTTATCTTCGATTATATCATGAAAATGTCTCTCGTAGTAAATACTAGGTTTGTGATTTTGGCCTTTGATCAAGGTTTTTAAACTTCTAGAAGACCAACCCATGGTTATCGAAATCGCGATTAAAATCGTAAGATCGTACGAGTGGATTTCGATCTAGTAGGATCGATTTTGAGTAGGATCGTAAGCAAGATCGTAGAATCGTTAGTAAGATCGTACGACGTGCATTTCAAACTTTTTATGACTTGTGAATGGATGTATGAAAATGATTTTCTTTAGTATTGTCTTTAATTAAAGTTTGAATCCTCTATGAGAATGACTAGCTTTCTTTTTGAATGAGAATTACTTTCTTTATAAACATGATTTTTTTATGGAAATGACTCCCTTTTGTTTATGATACAATACTGTGATATATAATATTTAATTTCAGTAGGATCTTAAGATCCCGATCCGATCCTACGATCCCGATCTTGCAATGACAAAAACGATCCTAGGTAAGATCTCGATCTTGACAACCTTGGACCAACCAATCCCGAAAGAAAATAATAATAATAATAATAATAATAATAAATCCACCCAACAAAACAAAACCTCCCCTCTGTATTCATTTCAGCATACATGATCGATCATCATGCTTCTGTTTACATATTTTCACCCAAAAATGGAATTCATCTTCACCTCTTTAGCTACAATTTTGGTCGTAATTACCATTGCTTTTTCGATCCTCATGCTAAAAACATTCATTGGAAAGTCAATCACAAGCCCCACATACGCTCCAGTTGTTGGAACTGTTTTTGGTCAACTCTTCTACTTCAATACCCTCCATGACTACCTTGCTCATCTTGCCATCAAACACCATACTTTCAGGCTCCTTGCCCCCGATCAGAGCGAATTATACACAACCGATGTTCGGAATATCGAATACATACTTAAAACCAATTTCCATAACTACACCAAAGGCCAGTATAACAAGGACGTTATAACCGACTTGTTTGGTCATGGCATCTTTGCTGTCGATGGCCCTAAGTGGAAGCAGCAAAGGAAGCTCGCAAGTTTCGAGTTCTCCACCAGAGTTTTGAGAGACTTTAGTTGTGCGGTTTTTAGAACAAACGCAACAAAATCCGTCGCAATCGTTTCTCAGTTTGCTAAGGAAAGAAAAGTCCTTGATGTACAAGTAAGTGATCAAATCAAACCTTATAAGAATAAGCAAATTTACGCAATTATGATTGTTAAAAGGTCAATCACCAAATGTTTTTTTCCCCTTAAATTGTAGAATTTGCTAATGAGATGTGGATTGGATTCGATAATGAAAGTTGGGTTTGGAGTTGATCTAGATTGCCTAGATAGATCTAACGAAGAAGGGAACTCATTTATAAACGCATTTGATGATTCGAATGCGTTGACTTATTGGCGCTACGTCGATCCCTTATGGAAACTTAAACGGCTTCTTAACGTTGGCTGTGAAGCTTCTCTTCGGAAGAACATCAAATTCATCAATGATTTTGTTCTCGAGTTGATCAGCAAAAGAAGACAGCAACTAGAACAGGAACAAAATCATGTAAGTGTCAACTTTCAAGCACGAGCCGAGTCTTTTAACCGAGCAAGCTCGGGTTTGGCTCCACTCAACGCATGCATATATATACACTGGTATAAGTAAATGGTTGGAAATCTGAGGTATAATAATGTTGACTTTAATTGATATGTTACATGTAATCTATCGACTTCAAGAATCACAAGGAGGACATACTTTCAAGATTTCTAATGGAAAGCAAGAATCATCCGGATATGGATGATCAATATCTCATGGATATCATCCTAAATTTCATCCTAGCGGGTAAAGATTCTAGCGCGAATACACTCTCTTGGTTTTTCTACATGCTCTGCGAGAATCCGAAAATACAGGATAAAGTTGTATCAGAAATAGAAGATCATACCAGCTATCAAGGAAACGGGGCTAAAGTAGAAGATTTCATCGAACAGATCACCGATGAAGTGCTTGAGAGAATGCATTACCTTCATGCGACTTTGTCCGAAACCTTGAGGCTATACCCTGCAGTCCCTGTGGTAGCATTTAACTCCTTTTGTCTTATAACTTGCTGATATATTTTACTTGAAATATTTGGAACACCCTTTTGACACAACAAAATGAAAGATAACCATGTAGCATTCTAATTTGGGATGTATCAATCTCTTAGCAAAAAAAAAAAAAAAAACAAAGAAGATTTTTACTTTAACACAAACTAAAAAAGGATTATCTACACAATATAAATTAAATATAATATTTTACAGATATTATGAAGGTTGAAATTAAGAAATTAATAGGAAAGTATGTTAAACATGTATGTATTTCCAAGGATGGAAGGGTTGCAGAAACAGATGACAATCTTCCTGATGGTTACAAGTTGAAAAAAGGGGATGGCGTGTACTATATGTCGTATGCCATGGGAAGAATGTCTTACATTTGGGGAGACGATGCCGAAGATTTCAAGCCCGAAAGATGGCTTAACGATAATGGAGTCTTTCAACCTGAATCTCCTTTCAAGTTTGTTGCATTTCATGTAAGTAAACCACCTTAATGATAATATAATGTCTCTTATATATGTTTTGCAAACATATTTATCGTATGATCATATTTGTAGGCTGGTCCTAGGATTTGCTTGGGAAGAGATTTCTCTTATCGTCAAATGAAAATCATGTCTATTGCACTTCTGCGCTTCTTTCAGTTCAAGTTGGCCGATGAAAAAAGAAAAGTGACCTACAAAACGATGTTTACGTTGCACATTGATGGAGGCCTTCATCTCCTCGTAGTTCCAAGAACATAATTGGTGAACAATCAGATGGAATGAAGCATGATATATGAAGCAACTTGAATGTGCTTTAGTTGAAAATATATGATTCTATAAGAATGAAGATGGTGTGATGTATGAATAGTTTGATGAATAAAGAAAGAATTTACAGGTTACAGAAACCTGTAGTAAAATCACTAATTTAGAAATCAATTTGTAATGAAAATAACAATAACAAATCTATAACATCATCATCTATCCCGATAGGATATAGGGAGCGAATAGAAATACCACTAATCGATCTTTAGCAATATCTATTGATACATTGGTCCCAAAGCAGAAGCACGTGAACATTATTACATTATGTACGTCCACACACGTGTTCATTGGCCGGTTGAGTTTGCATTCTTTGACTCGTTTTGTTTCAACCGAAGGTGGCCATCTTCAACACAAGCACACTACATAGCCTTATTCTGCACGAGATATTTGTACCAAATGAACTTGTAAATTTCATGGGTATAGCAGAGATATATATATATATATATATATATATATATATATATATATATATATAGAGGGTGGGTTCAATGGAGAACCTTATGCATCGAAGAACCTTGGAGAACCACAATGCATTGCTAGAAAAACTGAAATGCATCACGTAGAACTCGATGCATCACGCAGGAATTTGATACATCACACTGAAATGATGTAAAAATCGATGCATCACGCGAGAATTTGATGCATCACGTGGAAATAATGATGCATTACGGGGGAATTGTGATGCATTTGTGGTCGTGCATGGAGGTTCTTCAAGGTTCTTCGATGCATGGAGATTCTCCATTGAACCCACCTCTCTCTCTCTCTCTCTCTCTCTCTCTCTCTCTATATATATATATATATATATATATATATATATATATATATATATATGTATGTATATGTATATACACATTGTCTCGACATATGATGCAGGAGAAAAACTTGCCCTTTAGAGCCAAGAAGTCATAAAATTGTTGCAGAAAGAAGAGCATCAACATTGCACGTGTAAAACCATGCTTTGAAAAGAACTAAAGAATCCATTAAAAAAAGGAATGAACTAAAGAAGCAAGTAAAATGACTCTTTCTACAAAGAAAGCTGCATAAACTTTGATGATTTTCTAAAAATGTGAGAAAATTCCATCAATATCACCTCATTGGAACTTGTTGTCCTTAAGTTAAACTGTATTTGCACTCATAATGTCAACATCATTTTCATTTTCTTATGTTAATGATGATTATGTGTCTCTTTGACATGATAAATAGCTATATCTGTATCATCTTCGGAATTAATAGAAAAAAAAAAAGAAGGTAAAACTAGCAACAAAAAGCAGAGAGAATACCTTTCAAAATAGTTCTGCGGATTGGCGTCTTTGAACTTCACGTCTCTCAGTCATCTATAGAGTATGGTAGAAGAACCTCCTTTTGGGTTTCGGTGTCATCCATCCTCCTTCATCACACATAAGTGTATATGGGGTCGGCCTTTTGGTTTAAATCCAACAATTTTCATACCTCAATGAAAAAATGTTCTTCAAAAGATGACTTATACTTGATTCTTTTAGATTTAACACTTCTATACATTTTAAATCTCCCAGCTTCTTATGAAATCCATTGTACGATTACATTTGTGAAGATCCAAACTTTTTTAGAACTTCAATTCACAATGATATCCACTGGAATATCTCTTATCTTGCAAAATCTTAGATTTAGTTTCTAAGATTCTACGATTGTGCCCCAAGACATTTTACAAGTAAAAAAGATCATTTGCTTGAAACATTTTGAGGAAAAGACCTTCGTGTAACTGTCTCATCGCAGAAATTATAACATGGTTGCATAGTATTATTAGGTAACTTAATTAATCTTCGCATAGCCTAAAAGCAACCATCTATTTTAGACCCCACAAAACATCTAAGTTTCCACATTTCGAAGACCTTTCACGACAGTTTCATAATTGAATTTCCGCTTCCACATAACTATATGTCTCTTTGCTTCTGCAACCCATAAATGAAGAATAGTGACGATAAACAGGTCTGCCACACATCCTTACAATCAACATTGATTCTAATCAAGTTGTTGGCTAGGTAAACCTTCAATTTGCTTTGAGATTCAAACTCAACTATACGTTGGGTTCATCACATTGAAAACCATCAAAAATATTTGCTCATCTCTTCTATACGGTAATACATGTCAAAGCACCCATGATCATAAATAATTATGAGAGATCTTTGCTTGAGAACCCTTGAACCATTTCTAGCATGAAATCAACATCTTTCAAATATTTCAACCTATTGTTTTTTAACCAACCATTATTAGTTGAAGCTTCTTGTTACTACAATGAAATGAACCCAAAAGGTCAAACATATTCCACTACTAGACGCATAATGTACGGCTTCGAGTGAAATTTGTTCAACGATTACTTTGATACTTCAGTTACATCTCCTTGTAAATTATCTGCCCATGTAGATTAGACAATATTCAGTTAGGTTGATCAAGATCCAACACGAACACTTAATTATGGTATTGAAGAATTTACTATAGCTCATAGAATTTGACAATACAACATGAGATGGCATGGATAACCCCTTTCCTTCATAGTTCATAATTTTATTAGTTATCACCTTTTCTATGCAGCCCTTGAATTATAGCATACTGCATACCAAAAAGAAAGACAGAAAATGAAATAGTATTGAAGATTTATAAAGAAAATTTTCAAACCATATAATATGGTTGGCAAATGGTTTTCGAAGAAAAATTCAGGTGGCATGCAAATCATAATTTGTGCAAACTCCATCTATCACCAACAAAAAACATCCATAAATCTCTAAGGAAACAAGGATACAATAAACTAAACCTTTCAATGGATTTCAAGTGCTCGCCATTAACTCTTTGATTTATCATCAACAATATTTCACATTTGAAGCTCAGGAACACATCGTGTTGATAGATTTGATGATGTTGAAACGGACGCCATTTAAGCACATCAAACCTAATATTTGTCGGTGCAAATTTCTGCGACACGATTGCAATGAAACAATCGATCAGATTTACAAAAAATTAGAAAAAATCCAACTACTAACCAAATATACTACTGACAATTGAATTTCAATAAAGATTGACAGATAGTTGATCGAGTAACTTACGAATTTTGGTTTCAGGATCGTAGTAAAAGCCATAGTGGTACAAGCTAGTTGATGAATTCGTTGTATTCAGGAACATCGGAGAAGATAGCGGCGGTGTTGTGGCTGATAACGACGGAGTCAGTGACTGCTACGACGGAGAAATAGGATGGCGATGCGTAAATCCGTAAAGCACCGCAATATTGATATTGAAAATTCGAAGGTAAGTATTTATTTTAGGATGGATGGGTCGGTGAAACAGGAAAGGAAAAAAAAAACATTTTTCTGAAGAACGTTCCTTTTTCCCTTTTCTTCACATTCCAAAAAAAAAAAGTTTATCCATAAATACTACTAATACCGCATTTAATAATATGGAGATATCAAAAACTAAATGAAGATATCAAAAATTAAATACTGTATTCAATAATATATTATATAACTAAATATTATTGTATGATATAACATTATATATTAGTATTGTATATAAAGAGAATCTATGCATAACAAAGGAGAACACGAGTTTGTTTGTTTTTAGGTTGCAGACCTTTTTGGGTTCAAACGTCTGCAATCAGGAAGCAAAAACCATTGAAGATCGTTTGTTTACGGAAAGACAAAAGACGTTTGAAGACCTTTTAGTTGCTTCTGTGCTACAGACTAAAACGTGGTCTTCAATAGAGAAGCGAATCTCTTCTACCCAACCTTAGCCGACTCTCCTCGGCGCTGCTCTGCTTCCTCGCACCTGCGTTGCCTCCTCGCCCCTGCTCTCCTCTTGCTGCTGTCGCTGCTTCCTCGCCGTCAGCCATCTCTCAAGTTATCAGGTATGTCTCTCTCTTCCTTCCCAATCTCTCTATTTCTTCCCCTCTCGATCGCAGACTCTATCCTCTGTCCCTCTCGGGTTTCTATTTTCTGTGGGTTTTTATGATTCAACATTCATAGAAAATCCATTATTTTTGTTATTTGCCACGCCCAAACACATACTTTTTGCTTCTTGATGCATTATGTTTTTATCATCTTCATTTTCATACTTTGACATCCTATGTATGTGTGCCGCTGGTGAGACATTTGTTTGATGTGTCGATGTATTATATTATGAAATGGGATCTTTGGGAGAAAAATTTGTGTGTTCTTGCTAGCTTATTTTATGTCTAAATCATCATCCATGAAAAAAAAGTATATTTTTATTTTACTTTTTTTATTGTAATGAGTAAAATGTTTGATTATGTTATATAAATAGTATTATATAATTTGAATTTGTATTTAATTTGTTTTTATATTTATAAAACTATTGCATTATAACCTTAAAAGACAATTTTCTAATTTAAAAAGCAAATGTTCTTCTTTATTAAATTTGAAAACCTTTGTATCATCTTTTTTTCTGAATACCTTCGCAAACATGAAAAAAATATTTTCTAGCTATAAAATCTTTAAAAACAAACCTAAATAACACGTGTCAACTCCTCGTTTATTTGGAAAAGATAAATATAACTTATTATTATAAAAAAATAAAAAATAAATAAATTTATTTTATTTAAAAAGATAAATATATTTTATTATTTTTAATCTATTAATAATAAAAAAAATAAATGAAATTATTATTTTTAAAAAGATATATACATTTAATTATTATTTAATATATAAATATTAATTTGTAATGAACTATATAATCTATATATATGTATAGTAATCTATATATATATTAATTTGTAATGAAGAACACAAATTGCCACTTGTCCTCATCACATTTCATACAAGTCATTAGTGATCAGTGGCGGATCCAGAAATTTTTTTCGTTGGGGGCATGAGGTTTTATAAGGTATTTGTCGTGTTAATTTTCCGGAACACGTAGGCTAAAAATCGTCAAATTTACACACATCGTTGGGGGCCTTTCCCCCCGCTTCCTTCAATGTGGATCCGTCCATGTTAGTGATCATCGAAATTTCGTTGAAAAATTAAATTCCAACAAAAATACACAAATTCGAACAAAAAAAGTCAACAAGAAATTTGAATTTGAATAATAAAATATAAACAAGTGAGTTCGCTGGAAAAAATGTTCGTCGGAGACGAATGGTTGGATAATAGATTACAACACTTCGTCATGTTACAAGTTATTTTTTTAAAAGAATCTTATCTTGATAAATTTTTAATCAATTTAATTTTTGTGCAATGAAAAAATATTGGAGTTCTAATCATTTTACATATTAAGGGTTTTTTATTTAATATAAGTACCCCGTTTGATAAACCAAACCAAATCATTCATGTCCGGATGTCCCGTTTGATCACCGCCGACAGAGATCGAGTCTTTCGCAAGTCTCAATCAAATTTTCAACACAAGAAAATGTCGTCGCCGACCACCGAAAAGTGACAGGCTCGATCTCCGTCATCAATCATGGTAATCCTTAAAGCTTTATTAACCTTAATAGCACAGCCTCATAAATGGGCAGTCAGCATGTGCTTTCAATTAGGCGCCACGCTTTTTTCAAAAAGCTGTATTCAATGTGGGTCCCAAATTAGCTGGATGATAAAGGCAAACCCTCGTTTTCTTTCATCTTTTTTATGATTATCACTCCACTTCACTTCCATTCATTATTATTTTTAAGTTTTTTGTTTCGGATTGTACTGTTGTTGTTTAAAGTTTAATAAATTTGGATTTATTGGTGGTCAAAATAAAGTTGAGTTTAGCGCATATTCTGTGACTTGTTTAAGTTTAATAAACACGACAACCCACATTTTGGGTCTTCAATTAGGGTTTTTCGAGTTCCATTATAAAGTTGTGGAATCTGTCCAGAAGAGATCATACTCAAGGTTCGTTTTGTTTTTCTTTGCATCTACTGATGTTTTTATACATGTTTAAATATCATCATACTTTCCAATGCTAAAAGAGTTGGTGGGCTATAGAAACTGTGATCTCGTTAAAGATTTTTGGGAATTCGCCATGATCAGATCGAAAGTAAAAAGTATACACAATTGCAAACCTGCTTTCATTTCTCATAGTCAATAGGGATATTGTAGTGATTATAAAATTGTGGGTCAAACATTGGGTGGTCAACTACTATGTTGATCCAAGAAACAGGCATTTCGCTGCTAGTATTTGCAACATTGCCAAGAATCTTATCATATATTAAGTATCAACAACTCATGTTATGGTCTGGATTAAAGAAATTGATAACAATTAGTTTTGGACATGATTATATCATCCTCCATATCCTACAATTCCGTCCTCACTCCCTACTCACCGTCCACCAGATTTATGACTTGGTACTAGAATATGTACTCCTATAACAAAAATTTTCTGTTCATGCACTAGAATAACAAATTTTAACATTTGATTTTTAACTACAAAACACTGCCAAATTATTTCCAAGGGTGTGCACGTGTTTATCTAGTAGACCGTGTAGGTCTGCCCCTACTCATCACTTTACGCTATGAAATGGCTTTGATCATCATTTTTGTGGATTTAGATGGTTAGCTGAGCTTGTTGGCTCGATAATTTGGCTCTTGAAGTGTTTGCTTCTATCAGCAATTGAAATTTTGTAACTGTTACTAATCTCAATTTTTGGTGCTTGGATGCAAGTGATGCCAATTTATAGTAGAAAATTGTTTCCGGTATCATCACCGCTATTTTTATGACAATCATGGTACCATTATATCAGTTGTAACAAATACTTTCCAAAGATGGGATTTCAGATTTCTTAATCTGTTTTTGACTGGTCAAAAGGATACATGTTCATTTATGCCTCTGCAACATCATGAAAAGTCAAGGATGTTGTTTGTTTCTTCTTTTTTTATTGATAAATATTGTATATTGCTTTAGATCATGTTGAAAAAAACCAGTTGATGCTTTTTGGAGGATGAAATATGGGATCCAAACAAACCATTGATTTTGAACTTCAGGGTGCAGGATCCAAGCTGTATCCTCTTTCTATCTTAGCTTGACAACATTTTCGAATACAAATTTGTTATTTCTTTTTAAGCATTGCCATATCCTTAATGTTGTAATATATAGTGGGTTGGAAATTTGGTGTGTTGAGAACCTGCGTTTGGTTTCGGTACCGCAATCTTCACATGGGAAGTTCTTCTCGGGTAGTGCATATGTAGTTCTTCATGTAAGTAGCTGAATTGGTACACATTTGTTGGGTATGTCATTTGATCTCAGTCAATAAATTTGACGAGTAGTTTTCTTACGAGGCAGACAACTTTGCTTAAAAGCGGTGCTCTACAACATGACATACATTATTGGCTGGGAAATGAGGCTAACGAGGTATTCCCTTCAACTTTTCCTTCTATTATTATCGTCAATTTATTAAAGCTGTGCTTAAATGGGGAATATCTGGATGCAAGATCTAGAAATTTCACGTGAAATTAAATTAGATGATATCAATATACAACAACCTAACTAGTTATGATATGCACGTTGGATCAATAGACCTCACCACAAAACTCAAATAAAATTTAGGGTGTTTTTAAAGTAATTAATGCAAATTGAAGTCGTAACATTTTGTTTTGAGTGTTTGGGTAAAGTATTATGATTCTGATGGATTACAACATGGTGTTTGGATTTGCGTTTGAAAAAGTGCTGCAACATTTTAAAAACTAATAATCAGACTACAGTTGTAACAAAAACTGCTGCTGAAATTATAGTGTTTGGTTTAGCTTCTGTTTTTTGCTATCACAATTATCAAATAATTAGTTTTTAAAATGTTTGGATTTGCGTTCTAACTTGTTAAATGACCAAATAATCACTTATTAAGCAAATAAACTATAATTTTTTAACTTATGAAAAAGTGCAGTAGGATTAGTTCTAAACGTAAATAATCACTTATTAATGAATGCAATCCAAACATTTTAAACCAATTATTTACGCTGTTGTAATGTAATAATTTAAAATCTCGATTATAATGCAAAACCAAACACCCTCTTAACTTTGGTAATCAGGTAAGGAGCAGCATAAGAAAACTCACTATTGACATAAATGTAAAAGTAAATAACCATCCTTCAACTTTCAAGCAATTGACTATCTAAATTTGATTTTTCAAATTGCAATATTCACTTTGAAACTGCACATCCACACACCCCCTTGGTACTTTACTTAAAATGCATTTCACGGTTATGTACCAATTTGGCAGGTTGACTCAGCTCTGGCATCTGATAAAGCACTCGAATTAGATGCCGCCTTGGGGTCCCAATCCGTGCAATATAAAGAAGTTCAGGGTCAAGAAACCAGAAAATTTTTGTCGTATTTTAAACCTTGCATCATCCCAGTTGAGGGCATATATTATTCAGGGCAAGCACCATCAAAAGCTCCGGCTTATGAAACCCGATTGTTAACGTGCAAGGGAGATCGTGTGGTGCATGTGAAGGAAGTAAGTTATTAATGTCTTTTGAATTACAAAGTGACATACTCTTGAAAATTGAACTCCAAAGATCACAATTATTGTTTTTATAATTTGCGTGATGATCAGGTGCCATTTTCTCGATCGTCCTTGAACCACCGCGATGTATTCATACTTGATACCGCATCAAAAATATTCCACTTCAGTGGGTGCAACTCAAGCATACAGGAAAGGGCTAAAGCATTGGAGGTGGTTCAGTATATCAAAGAATATAAGCACAAAGGGAATTGCGAAGTGGCAGCAATAGGTTTGTCGCCTTCTCTTTTATCATTCTGTTCTCTTAAGGACCATATGTATTTTTTTTATCTCAGTTTTTTTGAAGATCCCCGAATGACTCAACCACCCCCACCAAAATTGGGATTCGAACTCAAAATCTCTAGGTTATCCAGAGCAAGGTTCAGTCCCTTGCACAAGCCTTTCACTTGGCCATAATTAATTATTTTCTTTGGCTAATGTGAGCAAATGTGGCCATGATGGGGAACAATTTGAACAACTGATGAGCATATATGGAATGGTGGGAACATGACAAACATTTGGGAAAATGTGTGAACTTCAAACACAGATAACCTAGACCCGGGAGGAGGCCATGACCATGTTGACCAGACTGGGGAACGTCTCGAGATCACTCTTTGGCAAAAGGGTTTGCCATTTCGGCCCAATCAGTGGGCCCAAATTTCGCAGTTATGGTTCTGTTTTTAACTTTCCCCCGAATTGAGAAAGTATTGCAACATTCTTTTATTTAGTTTCTAATGTCAATTGTGTAAGTTGTGGATTTCTGGCCGAACCTGTCAAAATAGCAGCATCCTATCTAAAGGACCCTTTGTTGCCTAGACAAAACATTTCAAAATGTATTAATTCTCGCCCTAAAGCATGTGCATATCTATCTTTTGCTAGACCATATCTAGATTGCTTCCGCCATGCGTCCTTGTTGTATTGTATTGACATTTACAATTTTTGTAGAGGATGGAAAATTTGTTGGTGATGCTGAAGTGGGAGAATTTTGGAACTTTTTTGGTGGTTATGCTCCTATTCCAAAGGACCCGCCCTCTGCTCAAGAACAGCCTAGTTTAGCCGTGAAATTATTTTGGTGAGTTACTCTCAAGTGGTGCACAATTTATTTACTTGGGTCTGCAAAAAGGAGATCAACTTTTTTAAAATATTTTTTTGTTGACAATTAGGATTTTTTTCGATTTCAAGATGTTGCGAAATTGACACTATACCATTTCTTGTTATCCTCTTGGAGTCTTGGCATTGATCGCCTGCAGTTTCGAGTGCAACTTAATCATCTGAACTCATATTTTGGTTTTATCGTTTTTATGAAAAGTGTCGTATTTTGTTCCCTTTAACAGGATAACACTCCAAGGAAAGTTTACTCAAAGTGGAAGCGGAAGGTTAAAGAGATCAATGCTTGAATCAAACAAGTGCTACATGCTGGATGGTGATATTCAGATTTTCGTTTGGATGGGAAGGACCACCTCTATAACAGAACGAAAAACGTCAATTTCCGCAGCAGAGGTTGTGTGTGTGTTTAGAAGTTTAACTGCTCATACATGGATACATTCTATAACAGCTTGGATTGACCCACTGACACTTTCATGAGTTCCATGAATAATTAATGTAATAAATATGAATTACAAAAATAATTCTCCAACATTATTGAACAGAACATTTTGGAAGTTGTAAGACATTGAGTATACTTTCAGCAATTAGTAAACCGTTAGACTCGTTTTTTAGCTAAAAATTTTAGTATTGCTAGTTATCAATATAATATAAGTATATAACCCAATTTGACCTGTTTTCACATAATGGGTTGACAGGATTTCCTTCGAGCTCAGCAAAGACCCATGAATACCCATCTAGCCTTCTTAGCAGAGGGATCAGAAACCGCCATATTTAAATCATATTTTGATGATTGGCCTCAAACAGTGGAGCCCAAGCTTTATGAAGAAGGTCGTGGAAAAGTAGCAGGTTATTATTCTCTTTGCAACAAATTACTGAAAATAAATAACATCACAAAATAGTATCAGTTTTCTTTAACATTCGGTCAACGTAACCACAATGTTCCTGATCTTTTCTAACATTAGCAATGTTCAAGCAAACGGGTTATGATGTGGAGGAGCTTCCTGATGAAGACGATAAACCACATATTGATTGCAATGGTACACTAAAGGTTACTCTCTACCAATGCTTCAGGCATTTCTAGTACAACAATAATCTTGTACTGTCAGCTCATATATGTTGATAATTTCTTGTTGCATTGTAGATTTGGAGAGTGAATAGCGGTAAATTGACCCCCGTTCCTGTTGTGGAACAGAGAAAGATTTATAGCGGGGACTGCTATATCGTGCAATATGTATATTCTTCCAATGGAAGAGAGGAGCGTTTGTTCTATATTTGGCTAGGAAACAAGAGTTCTGCTGTAAGCAATGCTTATTCTCATCCAGTTATTCGATTGATAGAATCTTTCAGGATATTAAGCTACAAAGTTGATTTTTTGAGGAAGTGAATTATGAAGTCAAGAAAATTGAAGACATGATATTTCTATGCTATTCATGTTTTAAGTTTTTGAATAAGTAGTCCTTTGATTTATTTTCTTACCATGCAGGAAGATAGGGTTGATGCAATTTCTCTTACAAGTAGTGTTGTTGATTCAACTAAAGGAGAGCCAGTTTTGGTTAGTTATCTTCTTGATTCTTGATATTTGAACATTCTTCACATCTTGGTATGCAGCCAGCATCCCGATCATTGGCATGCTATTTTTTATTCAATTCTTTGCTATCCACAACACCTTCAACTAATTTGTAATTCTTCGAATTGAAATTCTATACTAACAATAAAGATTACTCGTAATTAAATGTTAAAAATATATTGAATTACATACGTGTCATGTATTTATCACTAAGGGGGCATTTGTATGTGCATGTCGAAAGTGATATCTGAGTAATTCTAGTGTTTGGATGGCCTACTTCTACTTTGATAAATAATGGTCAAATAATCAGTTTCATAATAGTTACAACAATTTTGATTATCAACATTTTTAGTTAAATTACTTCTATACTTTTTACGGTGTACCCCTATTTTACTTATCAATAAATAATCAAAATTTGACAAACATTCAACACCACCGAAAGTGATTATTACAATTTCAAGAAGCAGAAATACATCCAAACAGGATCTCGAACTCCATTGTTATTGCATTTGATTATCTGATTCTAATTATTCAATATCACATAATTGCTTTGAAACTCATGTTATCCGTTACACTTAAGTGAATGTTTGTTGAAAAACTCATATTTTGATTTCAGGCTCTAATTGTTGAAAACAAGGAGCCAACTCAGTTCTTCCTGATATTTCAAACGCTAATAATGTTTAAGGTAAGCTTTTTTTTCTCTACCATGGCTATTATGTACTCTATATCTCAGGATGCTCCTCAATGCTGCAGATGATAGTGTTTCTTACTTGGACTTTTATTATTGAAGGGTGGTATGGGGTCACGATACAAATCATTTATTGCGGAAAAAGGCCTTGAGGATGAAACTTATGATGAAAAAAAGACTGCTCTTTTCCGAATTCAAGGAACTAATCGTGAGAATATGCAGGCTGTCCAAGTTGATCAGGTAAGCCTGTGTTTATTATCCCCTGACCCAAACCTTTTCTTTCCTAACCAATCTGTCATGCTCAAAATTGCTGATTGTTAATAGAACATCTTAAGATGCATGCATGTGCTTCGGAATCGCTCTGACACAAAATAGCGAGCCTTTTGCATTATTGTAAACTTAAGGTCGCTCGTCCTTTTGATAAGTAGATGAAGCAAGTCACAATTTAAATTCTAGTTTATGAAAGTTGATATCAATCTGTTACTAAGCATGTCTATAGAAAAGATTATTCTTGGAAAGATTTTCATAATAAGTTTTTAGTTATCTTGTGTGAAAACTGTTGAAAATATGTTTTGAATGACCCTAATTTGGTGAGTTAATTAGTTGATAATGTGATTGCAGTTATTAAGAGAACTTATAATTATAGCTTATTTTTTAAATAAACATTTATATGCAAATGCCACAATCTATAAACCCAAAATGCTTTAATATGTGCAAAGCCTAATGGCTCATTGATCTATAATGGGAGGAGTGGATATCCTTTACACCTTGACATGATGCAGTCCCTCCAATCTAGAAAAATAGATACTTTCTAGACTCTTGAATTCAAGCCTAAAAATTTTAAAATTCAATTTGAGATGACCTTGAGTTTAGGGTCAAATTATACTTGTTCAAAATTTTAAGAAAGGACTAAAGACCTCAAACCAAATTTCATTTGTGAAATGTGAATATGTTCATTGACATGAAACACACAATTCTATGCCTATTTTTAATCAATATAGGGGGATTATGTAAAGAAACAAAGTTTTCTTGGATATTTTTAAAATGAGTCCAATATTTTTATACACACTACTAACTCGCTGCATTGCGCTGCTACATTTTTCTAGTCCTTTTTAAAGCATGTATATTTTTGTCTTAATCCCTTGATTTTAATTCGTCCCTAATCTATTCAATCGATGATGATCATGATCTGTAAATAACTAATCTTTAATTTGGTTACCTTATTTACACCCTTATAATTCGGTTACTTTTTACCTTTATTAAATTATTTGTTGAATATATAAAATATGATAAATCATTTTTCACAAAATATATCATTGCAAAGATCTCATGGAACCCTTTAAATTGAGTCCAATTGATATTGAATATTTTTACCACTAGTCTACTAAACCATCGAATTGCATGTGTAACTTTCTAGTGTATGTGTATTTGCCCTACCAACATGTAAATCATCAGAACTATAAATTTTGTATTCTGATTCTAAGGTACATGGTTAACATTATTGCAGGTTTCTCAATCTTTGAACTCCTCAAGCTGCTATATTTTGAAGGCTCAAGGATCTATCTTCACTTGGCTAGGAAATCTTTCGACTACCCGAGATCATGATCTTCTGTACGGAATGTTAGATTTGATAAATGTTGGTGCACATCTGGGCTTCTAGTTTTCATTATCTCAATAGATCACTCCCTCCTTTCCAAACAAGAATTGACACTTTGACTTTTATATATTGGCTTAATTTTCAACTTCAAAGTTAATGAAAATTCTTCCCATTCCAAAACAAGATTAACTACATATTAAACTTCATAATAAAAGTTTGTTTGGTGTTATGTGGAGCAAAGTCCATCTTAAAGCTTTGATCTTTTAAGTCATACATTTGACTGCAAAAGTCAAAGTTAACCTCAATGGTAGTGGTGGAGCCAGAAAATCTAGGGGTGGTGCGACGGTGAACATGATTTAATCTATGATTTTATGCTATTTTTATTGAACACTTGTGTTAACTACCAGAAGTGAATTCACTGCTTCATGTGGATTGGAGGGAGTTATTTGTCTATATTCATTGTACTGCAATATTAAGCGGTATCTATTTTCATGCTATTTGCAGCCGACGTGGCAACCTATTTTAGTTAGGGAAGGTAGTGAACCAGATATTTTCTGGGATGCGCTCGGTGGAAAGACTGATTATCCGAAGGAGAAAGAGATAAAAGGATTCATTGAAGACCCACATTTATTTGTTTGTACAGTCACAAAAGGTAAGGGAAATATGCATTTACCATATTGGATTTTCTAGAAGTTATTGTATCATAAAACGATTCTACCTTGGTTCATAAGTGTCCAAAGCTGTGAATTGGTGTAAATTTTTTTGGCTAATATGGTGTTTCCTCGCTCTTTATGATACCAGACATGGGTTCTCAACCAAGTGATCTCAAGGTACACCTTTTTATTGTCATGTATGTTTCTTTACGCCAACTGTTGCCTTTTGGTTTGCTAAATTTCAAAGAATTTGGATTTGTGAAATTCTATGGTTTAGATGATATTGAAATTCCTTCAAGTGGGAGGATATTGAAATCCTTTGTTTGTGTGATTCTAAAGTTCCCCCAGCTCTTGAAGGATTTCAAAATCTTGTAAACCAAGGATTTCATAATATATCACGAAATCCAAATATTGTGAAATCTTTGGAAAAGCAAACCAAACGGCGCCAATTCAAAGATTATTCCTACACATCCAACTATCGGAATAATTTCCGTTTTAAAGATTTTGATTATCTTATGCCTTTTTCAGGTGAAAGAGATATTCAACTTCACTCAGGATGATTTAACTACCGAAGATGTTTTAGTACTCGACTGCTACTCCGAAATTTTCGTGTGGATAGGCCACAATTCAGTTGTTAAGTCGCAGCAACAAGCCCTTTCCATTGGCTTGGTATGATTTGTTTAACACCTAGTATATATTAAGTTTGGTGTCTTTAATGTGTTGAATAAAAAAATACTTCATCTTTGAAATTATTATTTCATAGTATAAAAAAATTAAAAAAAATTTATCGTGGCATATACCCTTATCAATACTTCTGGACCCGTCCGGCTGTCCCAACGTTTCTTGGAAGTGTTTGCTTGTTAGCCATATAATTAAAACACCGTTGAATATCTCGTGGACCAAAACCAATTAAGAGTCAATACATTGTAAGATGACAATGGCAAAAAGATAATTTCACTTCTAGATTTGAAAAACCTTTTCGGATGCTTTTCCATGAAAGAGTTGCAAGAATGAGAGAGCAGCAAGTAGGCGCCGCGAATCTATTTCTATGCTTCAATCGGGTACCAATTGCTTGGGTTGCCGAAAAAGTAGATGTTGCAAATTTCATGAGACTGTTTTATTGATTGATGTAGTACAGTTGAAATATATAATTTTTAGATTTTTTCCTTCTTAAATTTGAAAATTCTCTTATGACAGGCGTTTCTCAAGAAAGACGTTTTGGGAGAAGGCTTATCCATGGATACTCCTACGTATGTGGTTACAGAAGGGCATGAACCACCCTTTTTCACTAGGTTTTTTGAATGGGATGCTTCAAAGGCAAATGTAAGTAAAGTTTTGGATGAGCTCATAATTGAGCAGTTCTTTTCAAAATTTCTTGTAAATTGTAGTTGAATTTTAATGGGCTGAAGGAAATATAAGGTTTTCATGCGCAATCTTTTAGAAGCATGACATGTGTTTGGTTTTTGCTTCGTTAGATGCTTGGAAACTCATTTGAGCGAAAGCTTGCAATTTTGAAAGGGCAAACACAGAAACTTGAAGTAAGCAACTCTTTGACATTGCCAAATTCTTCCAAAGTTAAATTATTTAACGCATGCTAAAAAAAAGTTTCATTTTAGGCCCCTTTAAGATCTTCACCTAATGTTTACACCAAAGAGACAACGCCAAATGGCTTGAGAAGACAATCTCCAACTCCTAATGGCTTGAGAAGACCATCTCCTATTCCTAATGGCTCAAGAAGACCATCTCCAACTCCTAATGGCTTGACACGAAGACAGTCTCTTGATTCCTACACATCTACATTTTCAGGATCAGATTTTGGTACCACAAACAATCGCCGATTTTCTAGTCCTCCAATTCCCAGAATGATCCCTTCAGCATCTTCCCCCGATGTTCGCAATGCAGGTATGTTACCAATCCATGATGGATAATCACATGATTCGATTTCCCATTCATTCTCAAAAGAGAAGAATAAAAAAAGTTGTACAGTTTAAAGTTTGAGGAAAGTAAAATGATTTGAGAGGTCAATGACTCAAAGACAATTACATTACTAATAAGGGAAATTTGCACAAAAAACCTCAAGTTAGATCGTTTTTGCGATTAAAACCTCCGACCATTTTTCATTGCACAAAAAAAAACCTATCAACCCACTAAAACTTATCAAAATGAAGTTTTTTTTAAGAAAATGACTTGCAACCTGATGAATCGGTGGCAATCTGTTAACCAATCATTCGTCTCCGACGAACATTCTCTCCATCCAATTCACTTGTTTGTGTTTTATGATTCAAACCCACATTTCTGGTTGATTTTTTTGTTCAAATCTGTGTATTTTTGTTGGAATTTATTTTTTCGGGAAGCACTGGTGACTTGTTGACGGTGGCCTGTGACTTTCAATCGAGTTACAACGTTAATATCCCAATTTTGTGAGATTTTATTGGTTGAAGGTTTTTGTGCAATGAAAATTGGTTTGGGGTTTTAGTCGAAAAAATGGTCCAACTTGAGGGTTTTTTGCACAAATATCGCTACTATCAACACTTTAGAACATTACCATTATGATTAAATTGTTCGCATTCAAATTAAATGATCAGTTGAGATCAGGAAAGCAAGAGGTTTGACCATGAAAGTCAAAGGGTACCTCTTTTCCAATTAGATAGAGTTGCTCTTTTGACTGTGAGATAACTTAGTTTTCTTCCTCACAGGCAACGCTCCAATTTCCACGAGTCGTTCACCAGAAGCGAAAATCCTCCCCTCCAACGATTTGGGATCTAAGCAGGGTGGCGAAAGCCACATGCATGTCAACCTGGTCAACTATCCCTATGAACGGGTAAAAGTCAACTCAAACGATCCGGTACCTGACCTAGACATTACAAAGAGAGAGGTACTAGAATCTCTGTTTTTAGTTAAGCTTGCGTTTTTGTGTATGAAGTATGAACTTCATATTTCTTGAACTATTTTGGTGCTGACTTTGTACCTCAGCATTGACCATATCCTGGTTTCGGGTGCAGGCTTATTTATCTGAAGAGGAGTTTGAAGATAAGTTTGCCATGTCAAAAAGAGCTTTTTACCAGCTTCCCAGGTGGAAACAAAACAAACTCAAGATGTCCCTTTTCCTCTTCTAGAGCTTCACCTTCTATATCATTAAATGTTTCTTGATATGTTCATTAAATTTGTAGTTAAGTGTGCTTGTATGAAAAATAGTATTAGAATGGATGACTATATTTATGTTGTTTGTTATTCATGCTTTGATGCTAAAAATGTGTCGGGAAAAAAATTGTTGAAAGGCAAAAGCAACCGGAATGATTCGAGTCTAGTTGAGTTGAGTTGAAGTTCATTTATTGAACGGATGTTTATTATATAACAGGTGTGTTTTTTAGTGTAAAATTCGATTAAGGTTATGATTTTTTTATTTTTTATTTTTGAATTTTTAGAGTTAAATTGATAAGGTCTTGAAAGGTTAGTTATATTTAAATGACAATAAAAATGAAAACACATGAAAAGTTGGTTGCTATTACAAGTAATTTGTGCTCTTGCCATGTATACACAAATGTCAGCTCAGTCCATCTAGACTTTAAAGTTTCATTGTTTCAGTCGTTGCATTTTAAATTGACTGTCCTTTATGGACATATTGAGATGAAGCAATCGTTGATGAGCTTTCCTCTTGAGTTAGTTGATGAACTGCCCTTCTGAACATTGTTTACGATAAGTTAATTATATGAAAATAAAAGGAAAAAAAATGCATTTTTAGGCATGTTATGCACAAGTATCGAATCATATAACTATTCGCATTATGCATCAAACACATGAGAAGGGTAAATCAGAAAATACTTTGTTTCATACCAATTATTTCATTAAGAAATGGAAATAACTATACAGACCATTATTATATAACAAGTATATTCATTAATTATTATGACCACTTGCTCAAACTTCAAGGGGGAGCAAGCTAAAAGCTAATAGGAAGAATTCTACGTGTGTTTGAAGAATTAAAGGGGAGGGATCGGGAAATGTGTCAAAGACATAAAGCGATCAAAGATCAAAGAAGATAGAAGCTTCAAAGTGTTTCAAAGCGATTAGAGATCAAAGAACGTTAAAACTTCAAAAAAGATTCAAGTTTATCATTGTGTTTCTCAAAGTGCCGATATTTACAAGTTCAAGATCGACTGAAAATTCTCATCAAAGCTGGAGATCAGTTAAAGTTCAGTTGAATGTTGACTATTGAGAAATCCCTTAAAGTTGTCCAATTTTAACGCAAAGATCATCAAAATGGGATATTGTTCATCAAAAGATAAAGCTTATCTTGAAGGATCCAGACTTGATCACAAAAGGAATGATTAATAGACTTATTTTATTATAATCAATTACTAGGGTTCAATATGTAATAATTTAATATTTATGTTCTCTTTCTGTAAGGGCTTAGCTTAATTAATTAAGTCCTGGGAATAAGCCTTTTAGGGTTTAGCTTAAATAGTCTAGTCTATAGTTTTATGTGTGTAGCTCAAGGTGAAAGGAGAGTGTAGTCGTCGTGTTGGAAGAGAGAAAAATCTTTATTCATCACCGTTCATATCTGGAGGCTAATATAATCATTTGATTATCTTTATAATTATCTCATCTTGTTCGTTATTATAGTTTATGCTTGATTATTTGAGACTAACAAAGCTATATATCGTGCGCAGTGTGAATTAATCAGATTTTGACATGTCAACATTATTCATTTTAATTTTAATTTATTGTTGTGAGGGTAAGTTAGTCATTAACAAAATACATAATGGTTTCAAATAATCTCTCTACAAATATCCCGATTATGTAGTTGATGTTGTTTGATCTTGAGATTGTTTAAACGGTGAATGACGACGGTTTCCTATTCTCGTTAACGGTCGGTGTGGTATTTTGCGATATTTTTCTTCATGTTATCGATGATAGCAATCAAGACATCTACCATTAATCGGTCGTTAATTTGTTGTTTCATAATTGCTTTTGGATTCCTTCATGCTCCAACAATTGCAGTTGATGTTCGTTCGTTTATCATTGCCAATGGTTCATCAAATCTTTAATTGATTGAAGTTGATTTAATCTGTCATCGGATTGGTTGGCTGGTTGCCGTACATTTCATGTCCTGACAATTGACAAGAGTTTTCTCCGGCGTATTGCCAGCCATGGGTATCGTATTAATATAACTGCTTTAGGTTCAATCGGTTGTACGAACGTCTGTTTCTTGTTGTTTTTTATGTGGATGTTCATAAAGGGTATTTTGCATTATGATTGCAGGCATTTAGCTTTGTAAAGAGATCGATTTTCCAACTTCAATTCAACATTGCCAACAATTATAACATTTTCTTTGTTTTGAAATATGCAATTGATCGAAATGTCTCAGGTTTGACTTGTTTTATGTATAGGGCGGATCCAGAAATTTTTCTTATCAGTTTAATACTTAGATTTTTGAAATATTTTTTAAGATTAATCGGGTCATCGAAACGGATTGTCAATACAAAATTAACAAATAACAAGATTTTTCTACTTAAAAAAGACATATCACAATATCATTAAAACTTAAAACCAATAAGTATCGCAAGTCTTAAAGTTTTACAATTGTTGCATTCGAGTCTTCATCCATCATTCTTAAAGTTTTACAATTGTTATATTGATAGGTGTCACTAAAAATAATCGTAGGTGCCACTCGAGTTTTTGATATATACGTACCTCAGTAGTTTGAAAATTTATCAGTGTCGAGTGACACCCATTGCTTTGCACTAGGTCCGGTCCGCCCCTGTTTGCGTATGGCTTCTCACGACTACTTGATTATTTAATATCATTCAAGAACAAAGGTATGGAAACTAGGCTGTCAAAGCATTTGAATGATTTCACAATGTTAAGTAATTCAATGAGTTCAAAGGCATATTTCATAAGATTCAAAGGCTTCTGTATATATTTCATCTAATGCAACGAATTCATTATATGCTTAGAGTTCGAGGGTTGCACAAACTGTATTGGATTTAAGAAATGTGTTATGATCAAATAGGCCTAAACTCTATCAAATAAAACATCTCACTAATAAAAAGGAAAACTCAGTTCACATAATAAGATTGATGTGTTTACATAAGACACCGTCACATCATTTGCACCTAATGCACTGTTTGCACCCAACGCAATAAAGACCCAAGTATTGAGTGTTTCGATAAATAAATACATTGTGGTTACGTTCTCATATCACCGACAATTCTCTTAGCAAGGAAATTAAAATTGCAGCAGATTTTTTACGTCCTCCAATTATCTAATTTGTGCACAATTGTGTTAAATAACTAGAGTTTCATATAGAAAAAACTTTATCAATTAGTGTTTGAATCCATGTTTGTTTCTTCAGATCTCACCAACTGAATGTTTGTTGAATGATCGATTTATATGTTGTTTGATTTCATTGAATAATCGGTCTTTGAAGTTTTAGTTTTTAGTTTAACAAAATGGTGGTTAAACAAAAAAACAATAATGAAAGTTAGAATGAATTTCAATAATAAAAACTGGAGGAGTAATTGTCATGTTATCATATTACCTATAATAACAGGTAGAATAGTCAACAATATCAATGGTTATTGAGTTGGAATAAGAATTAAATGGTTAAATAGAATAAATGATGAAAGTTGGGATGATTTTTTAATAAAGTAATCTTAAATTTTTATATTTTAAAAATGTATAAAAAGGGGGGAAAAAAAAAAAAAACTGTTTCGATCATATTATTTTTTCTATAATTTTCGTCTTGTTAAATTATAAAAGTAGAAACACATTTTTGTAAAACTTGAATTTTTAGGGTTTTTTTTTTAAAAAATGTTGGTGCTTTTAGAAACATGCAATACAGGAAGGAATGATGCAAATAAGAACCATTAAATGCCGTTTCTCCCAACGGATATGGCTTGTGTTTCTTGCTCCCTTATCACTCTCTAGTCTCTATCACACTACCCTTCGGCCTTTCCTTCTGCAATCGGCGTTCAATTATATAATCAATCTCCCAACACCTACGTCCATTTCCACAACTCATCTCCGGAGAAAAATGAACCACCGGCGACCCCTATTCACCACCCTTTTCATCCTAATCCACCTCTCTCACTCCCTAAATTCCTTCCCCTTTCCTAAAAAAGTTCACGAAATTGACGGACCCATCAAAACCCTAGTCGTGTTAGTCATGGAAAACCGTTCATTTGATCACGTTTTGGGTTGGCTCAAGAAAACCCGGCCCGACATTGACGGGCTTACCGGCGAAGAGTATAATCACGTCAATGCATCCGACCCTGCATCTGGTAAAGTCTACGTTTCTGACGACGCCGTTTTTGTTGACTCCGACCCTGGTCACTCGATTCAAGCCATCCGTGAACAGATATTCGGGTCCAACGAAACCTACTCGAGCCCGGCCCCGATGAACGGGTTCGTTCAGCAAGCAAATTCAATGCTTGTAGACGGATTGGATCGGACCGTCATGAGCGGGTTCAAACCGGAGCTTTTACCGAGTTACACGGAGTTAGCTAACGAGTTCGCGGTCTTCGATCGGTGGTTCGCGTCGGTTCCGGCTTCGACTCAACCGAACCGATTGTATGTTCACTCTGCAACTTCACATGGAGCTTCAAGTAATGTAAGAAAAGATCTGATCAATGGGTTTCCTCAAAAAACAATCTTTGATTCATTGGACGAAAATGACCTTACGTTTGGGATATATTACCAAAACATCCCTGCCACTTTGTTCTTTAAAAGCTTGAGAAAACTCAAATTCGTTACTAAGTTTCATGAGTATGATTTGAAGTTTAAGTATCATGCTAAAAAGGGTAAGTTGCCAAATTATGTGGTTGTGGAGCAAAGATATTTTGATGTGAATATATTTCCGGCGAACGATGATCATCCGTCGCATGATGTGGCGGTCGGGCAGGCGTTTGTTAAAGAGGTTTATGATATTCTGAGAGCTAGTCCTCAATGGAATGAAATGGCTTTTTTGATTACTTATGATGAGCATGGTGGATTTTATGATCATGTCCCTACACCTCTTCATCATGTTCCTAACCCTGATGGGATCATTGGTCCAGAACCGTATTACTTTCAGTTTGATCGGTTGGGAGTTCGGGTCCCTACGCTCTTGATTTCGCCTTGGATTGATAAGGGCACAGGTCAGTCTTGAATCTTTATTTTTACTTTTTCAGCTTGTTTTTCATTGGAAACTAGGAGATAGTTCATTATGGCTAGTGATTTGGAGTTATATAAGAACAGTTTAATGGAAAATTATAGGTTTTCATCAGGCAGAATCAAATAATCAACTATAAAAAACTGGATTGCGAAAGAGGAAAGACTGTTAAGGTTTTCCTATGTTTCTTGAAATCTTAAAATAAGATAATCCATCATTTAGGTGCAATTTCTGATTACTTAAGGAACTAATGAATAAAACTTCCAAAAAGTGCATATAGAAAAAAGACAGACTTCTTAAGAATGTCTTTAAAACAGGGGTGTCGAATAGTCCAAAACCGGACCGGAAAATGGGAAATACCAAAACTGAGAATAGTACCGGTCCTGATCCGGCACTTTTTAAATAAGGTTAAACAGAAAGGTAATTAGGTACTTTTGTTTTACCCTTTGACAATCCATGTTATTGCAGCAGGTATGGAACTGGTTATCTGAAACTGATCATCCCAACCCATATATATTATTTAATCATAAGCTGAATCTGTTTTTCCAAATATTACAAATTGATTATTACGACTTCACATCATAACAATCAAATAATTAGTTCCAAAACACAAATCCGAACACCCCGTTTAATTAAAATCTTTGTAGATATTAATAACATGATATCATCTCATGATAATTCAGTTTATGGAACAAGAACTGCTGTGAAATTTTAAAAAGATTGTTGCTTTTGGGTAGATAGCTCGTTATGGTTAGTGATTTGGAGTGATACAGTGATACACTTTGATGCAAACTAAATTTTATTCGCTGAATTTCATTTAGAAGTTGATAATAGAGGCAAAGCTAGAATAAGTCGATGTTTTCAACTTAAAAACTTAAAAGGGGAGTGTATTCTTTGTGATGTGGGACTGATATTTATAGTTTCATGCAGTGATCCATGAACCGAGTGGACCAACTCCATATTCACAGTTTGAACATTCTTCGATATCAGCAACTGTTAAGAAACTCTTCAATTTAGACTCAGACTTCTTGACCAAGCGGGATGAGTGGGCAGGGACCTTCGAGAGTTGCTTCAACCTTCGTGACACTCCTCGTGATGATTGCCCAGGTTTGTGCATCGTAGCTTTATATTCTCTCGTTTCTAAATCTCCAGCAAGATCACCAAAATTTGAAAACCCTGGATCTTTCTTTCAATGTTATACAGAGGAACTTCCTGAAATCAAGGTATCATTAAGGCCAAGAGGACCTAATGAAGAACAGAGTCTCACTGAGTTCCAGGTCGAACTAATTCAGCTTGCGTCCCAGCTTAACGGTGATCACATCCTTAATACGTACCCGGATATTGGAAAATACATGACTGTTAGAGAAGCCCACCAATATGCGCATGATGCAGTCACGAGGTTTTTGGAGGCTGGAAAAGCTGCCTTGAGAGCTGGAGCTAACGAGTCTGCCATTGTCACAATGAGACCCTCTCTCCGAAGCCGAACTTCACAATACACAAATTCAAAGCTACTAAATTCAAAAGTGGTGAGTTGTACATAAACAAGTTGTGACTTTTATGTATGTATAACATTCCAAGATCATGATGATCGTGTACATTTACTATCACCTCGGTTAATATATTGATCATTAGTCATAATAACTTGTTCATATCTGTTGGGTTCAATGGAGTTGCTTCTATTCCTTGGTCAGGGGTACCATAAGGGGTGGCCAAATTTGGTGCCGAAATAACCACACCGCGCCGCACCACACCAGAACCAGCCATGCTTGGTTGTAGATTTTTCACAAAAATAATGGTTTTCAGTTTAGCTCCATATTTCTTTTTCCCAAAAACTAATTCCCAGTCCAGGTTTGTCTGGTTCATAACCAAGTATTATCATTTTAAACTGAACCGAAAAATTATAATCTAAACTGAAACCTAGCCGGTTTAGGTTAGTTTGGTTTGGGGCTTCGATATTTTTGACATTTCTCTTTGGTCTGCTTCTAGTTCTTTCTTTCCAGAGAAACCACCGAGCTAGCTGAGTCAAATGGGCTGAGTTTGCCTATCCAAAAGTTGAGTTAAGTCACTGGCTTAGAATGCTCAAGCTGTCACATGATTTATGGGACCATATGGATGTAGCCATTGTTGTTGCTACTTGCTACATCTTCTACTTGCCTTATTAATAGCTTACTCCTACTCGATATTACCACATCCTCATATTTCTTAGCTTGCATACACCACTCACTGTGTGTTTGTGTGTGTGAAGTAATGGAGGTTTCATGGGAAACCAGCGTGACCGATTCAATCAACACCATTTACCTACTTTTCTCAGCCTATTTGGTTTTTGTGATGCAACTGGGCTTTGCCATGCTATGTGCGGGCTCGGTTCGGGCCAAGAACGCCATGAACATTATGCTGACAAATGTTGTGGATGCAGTTGTTGGCAGCCTCTCTTACTTCCTATTTGGGTTCGCGTTTGCATTTGGCGGTGGCTCGGACTCAAACCCGTTCATTGGCACTCGATACTTTGCGTTAAAAGATATTCCCTCAAATTCTTATGACTATAGTTTCTTTCTTTATCAATGGGCTTTTGCTATAGCGGTTGCTGGGATCACAAGTGGGTCGGTAGCGGAGAGAACCCAATTCAGTGCATATCTTGTTTTTTCATTCTTCCTTACTGGGTTTGTTTACCCGGTTGTGGTCCATTGGGTTTGGTCTTCTAATGGCTGGCTCAATCCAGGGTCCACAAGCTTGTTGTTTGGGTCTGGTGCTATTGACTTTGCAGGTAGTGGTGTGGTGCACTTGGTTGGAGGAGTTGCTGGGTTATGGGGTGCATTAATCGAAGGACCAAGGGTAGGGCGGTTCGATGCTTTTGGGAAGCCTGTTCAAATGCGTGGCCATAATGTGACTCTAGTTGTGCTTGGGACATTCTTGTTGTGGTTTGGATGGTTTGGGTTTAACCCAGGGTCATTCAACAAGATACTAGTCTCTTATCCGGATAGCTTCGATGAAGGTAACTGGACTGCAGTAGGCCGGACAGCAGTTACAACTACACTAGCTGGATCAACTTCAGGCATCGTAACATTGTTCGGCCGACGCTTACTCGTGGGCCATTGGGATGCTCTAGACGTCTGTAACGGTGTGCTAGGTGGCTTCGTTGCCATCACATCTGGCTGTTCGGTCGTGGAGCCATGGGCCGCCATTGTGTGTGGATTCTTTGCAGCCTGTGTTCTAATTGGATTGAATTTCACCGCCCTAAAATTGCACTACGACGACCCATTAGAGGCAGCCCAATTGCACGGTGGATGTGGGGCTTGGGGGTTGATCTTCACGGGCTTGTTTGCAAAAGAGGAGTTTGTAATCCAAACCTACAATTCGGGTGGTATAGGAATAACGAGGCCCTACGGGCTTTTATTGGGTGGGGGTTGGGGTTTGATTGGGGCTCAGGTTGTTGAAGTGGTTGCAATTGTGGGTTGGGTTAGTGTGACCATGGGTCCATTGTTTCAGCTTCTACATAAGCTGCGGATACTAAGGATATCAAGCGATGAGGAGGTTGCTGGGCTTGATATTTCGAGCCACGGTGGTTACGCCTATAACGCTCCCCCAGAAGAGAGTGGTCCACGCTTGTATGGTGAGTACCTGAGGCTTCAAAATCAATAGTGATTGTGATTCTATCCACCGGGTTTGGGTTTGTGTATATTAATATTATTATTACTATTATGTGATGTAATTCAGTTTATGGCGTTGTTTGATAATGGTATTCTTTTGTAAATGTGGGGGCAACTGTTCTCTTGAATAAAAGATTATTCGAAAAGGTGCATGATCGATCCAGTAAATGTGAATAGGATCCAACGGGTCATGAAGTATATGTTTTAAATATGGGATAATTACTAAAATAGCCAAATCTCACACATTTATTCACTTTTTAGCCACTTTATATACATTTTACCAAAATAGCCACAATTTACGTGACCACATTTACGTGATAGCCACAATTTACGTGATTTGTACTTTTTTTCATTTTTTATTGCATTACGTTACAAAAGTTGTCTGGTCACGTAAATTGTTGTACTTTACGTGACCATTTTTGCTCCTTCCCCATGAATGTTTGGTGGGATGTCTTGTCACCCTTTACGTGACCAAGTACAACAATTTACGTGACCAAACACCTTTCGTAACGTAATGCATTATAAAACCATTTTTGACATGCTAGAATACAACAGCAAAGTACTGTAACAAGTGATTCCACAAATCCAACATCATGTACAACTTTCATTGCATAAAGTATATGTCATTGCTACTTAATCGTTCAAAATTAACGAATGATCAAGGAGAATAACAATCGGAATCCGATATAGTTAAGAAAAAGGGGATCAAACCAGGATTTACACCTCTAAAACATGCAAATTCATAAATTATGTACACCATAAAACACTAATCTTATGCCGATTTCATCTCAAATGAGAATCACTTGGATCAGAAATGACACCTGGAATGATAAGTGGCAACTTCTCTATGTACATGAACAGCCTCTTTTTGTCTTCTTTATTGATTATTCTCAGATCAACTATGTCCCCAGCTTCGATGCACATCCACAGGTCGTCTACGTTCACATCTTTCAAACTATCCCTACAGAACGGGCATGATCGTGATCGCCCGTGCCTTGAAAAATACATGTTCCAACAACATTTCAGGTTTCATGACATCAAACTAACACCAATTTCTTTTTGGTTGGTCTTGTTTACTTGATGCTAAGATAAAAGAAATGGAGTGGGTGACAGAAATTTACCACTTTTGATAGCATTTCAAGCATAACGAATGACTGCAGTTTGGCAATACAACTCTGCTGTTCGTTTCCATGCAAATCCCGCATTCGATTTCTCGCTCAGCATCAGCATCGGAAAGTTTTCCCTTCTCGAAACCATCCTTTCTTGAATAACGTTTCAAGCATATTTCTTGCTGTTTCCTCTCTTCAACATCTGTTATCCCGCTTTGGAGTTGCAATATCGAAGGAAATATAATATCTGCTCATGTAAGATACAGTAATAGCATATTATGAGTGACATTTATATTTCAATAATCAGAAATCAAAAAAGTAACAAAAAAAAAAACTGAACACTCTGCGAACTTTGTTCAGGATCGCACTCACCGTAAAACTGTTTGATGCTTGCTTTTCTTTCTTGAACACACATTGTAGTTTTGCCATCTGCAAATGTCTGTTTCACTCGAGAGTTGGTAGCAACTTAGCAATCCAGCCAAAACATAACGAGTTTAACGCAAGGGCAAAACAGTAATTTTGTCAAATTTAAAGAGAAATACCATGTAAATGAAAATCCTGAGAAGCCCAATGGCTCCTGCGATTTTACAGTCCGTCCAAGGAAAAAGAAACGAGAACAAATCCACCGCAGGACTAAAAGACAATCTCATCTGGAGGCATGCTCCATCATTGTCCCGAGCAGAACTTAAAGCCCTATCATAACACAAATTGAATTTAAACTAACATAATATCCCATCAAGATTCAACCAAGTTGGCTAATGTCACATCATAAGTTAAAAATTCGAACAAATTACAAGTTAGGCTCAAGTTTCAAGCACCATAACGTTCTAAAAGCAGAATAATATGATATTCAAATATTTACACACACACAAACACACTTATGATCAAGGGATGAATACCCAAATCACTCTTAACATATAATCTGCACAACTGCTCATAGTCAAGATTCGACCTTTAATGCCTATGCAAATGGTGGATGTGAGGTTCAGAACCACATAGGCTCGTGTCCTTCTCTAATGTTGCTTCGTGCCGCATTGTTCTAATCAAAGTTTTACGACGAAACAGCTTGATTTAATACTATTAATTGCAAGAAAATATTCAATTGAAGTATTGAACCATAGTTTCTTTAACAGTTGTAATTAATTAGAAGTGAGGTAGTTGTATAAAAACTGATTATCGAGACAGATGTATAATTACATAATCATCCAGAAAACTACAAGTTTAAGCACTATTATCTTATTCTGCTGATTCTTCAACACATAATCACATTAAAACCCCACATCAAAACACCTTAATATTCTACAAACCAAACTGATTTGGAATGAAACCAAAACCCTAACGTTAAATAATCATCTCTATTCCCAAATAAACTTTAATTATGAGTATCTAAACATTAAACCCACAACAGTTTACACAAACTAAATTCATACAATTGGTCTAAATTTGTTCACATAATTGAACTAATTCAACAAAAATTAGCAGCGGCCAACTCACAGATGCTAAAATCAGCTTCACAATCCAATGATTCCAAACAGTAAATCACAGTTGAGAACAACGGAAAATAAGGAAAAGGGCATGAGATATACTTACAGAGTATTCGCATGTTGAATATCAGCTTCAAGAGCTTTGAGCGAATCCTTGAAAATTTTCCCCATTACCATGACGATTTTCACAGAACACGAATCAAATTCCCATATAAAAAACCCAGAAAAGTATGCTGTTCGAAAACGAGAAAACTATAAAAGAAAAAAGAAAAACCCTATTCGCAATCTGCAAACTCTGATTTGAATGGAACCACTTTTTCTGTGCGCTAATTAAAGTCGCTCCAAGTGCCGATATCTTATACAGGGAAGAACACTACACTGATCTCTAAAAATTTGTAATTTTATGAAAGGGGAGCCGCTTTTTAAAATTGATATTATCTTTGGGAATTTCTGAAATTCTTTTGATTTTCATTATAAAAATCTGTGTACTTATCCACTAGACCAGTGATACCAACAAATATCTAATCGAACGGGTTCAGGGTTTTAGGATTGGTAAACAAACACAACTAGCCATTCTATTACAAGTTACAATACATACCCTTTCAAATTGGGATTTTGATTTTTAGCAACTCTAAACAAGTAATATGCTATAATTTTACTACAAACTTTTTTGTGACTTATTTAGTTATACAAACTTTTTTGTGACTTATTTAGACTGTGTTTAATTATTATTTTATAGAAGTCATTAAGAGGTTATTATCTTTGATTGGGTCTTTTAATAATTTCATCAAAATATACTTAAATAACTTAGATATTGTAATAATATTAGTATAAATATGTATTGTGTAGAGGAATAGGAGTATTGTGGGAAGCAATTTGCGCTGATAGACAAATAGTTTATTTTATGTTAAGGCAGACATTAATAAATAAATGATTAATCTTGTGTTATCGTTGGCGTTATCGTGTATACATACACGTAAATATTTTGTAAAATATAAGAAAATAATTTGTTATTATAATGTGCGTTGAAATTTTGCTATGATAATATAATGTCTATACTGTATGTTTAAAAAATTATGATGTTTTTTGATTATCCTCACGAAACATGAATTATTGAAACAATGAAAAACATCATAAAAAATAAATTTATGTTCAACAATTGTTTTATAATAATAATAATTTTGTTTTCTTTAATGTTTTATAATCTTTATCTTATTATTACAATGATAAAACTCTGTACTTTTTAAATATCTAATAATCATCTTATGTTTGAAAATCTTTGTTAATTTATTACTTTAAATGTTCAAACTGAACATATATTGTTACCACTGTCTCATCTTTCCATTCCATTTTCTCGTGACAAATACGCCAATGACTCTACTTGCATAGGGAAAAAAAATCAAATATTATATTTTAAAAATAATTAGCCAACAAATTAATAGTGGAAGGACGAAAATGGTATAGATGCGGTTTTTAAAGGTGAAAAGTAGACATATGATATTTAGCATCGGTGGGGGAGCGGGAGCAGTGACCACTAAACCGAAAAGCAGCCCATGGGTTTGAATAATGTGTGTGTGGGCCACACTGACAATGAATACGAGATTAAATTTTATCCAAATGCTAATCCTGTCAACCGCCTGTCTCTGTCGTCACCCAGGCCAGAATCAAAGTAAATAATCACGAGACCATAATCTTTTGGATTAAAATCCCTAATATCCAATAATTGGAGATAATCATGCAACTTGAACATAACTTAATCACTTAATTATATGTTTTTTTTTCCTAAAAATAAGACTTGATATCGTAAATGGTTTCTTGATGTTATTTATTGAAGGAAATTTTTTTTTGTTAAAAACGTTTAGGTTGTTGGTTGCGTTTAGTTAACGAAAACTAGTCATTTTTCAATTTTTGTTTTCAAGTTATAGTTTTTAGATAAAAAAAACAAGAGTTTCCATATAAAGTGAAAACTTGTTTAGATGATAAAGTTTTAGTTCTAAAAAAAATAAGATGGATGATAATAAAAATCAGAAAAATAGGATAGGTGATAGAATAGTAAGAGAAAAAAACAGAGTATTATAAATTATGAGATGGATGATTATTAAGCAAATGAGCTACATTTTATAAATTATGAAAAAGTGTGATAGGATTATAATTAAACGCAAATAATCACTTATTAATGAAAGCAGTCCAGACATTTTAAATCAATTATTTACGTTATTGTTACATAATAACTTAATAACCTTTATCTGTAGAACCAAACACCTCTAAATTATGATAATTTAATTTTAAAATATATTTGGATGGAAAGGGGGCAGATCGCGAGGTACGGAGATAGGGGAGCGAAACGACCGAACGGGGAGCACAAATAAAGTTTACCATAATTTTATAGAATTAAAGTACACTAGTATATTATACGGATATTTTTAATATATATAAAATATAATAAATAAAAGGATAAAGATATAAATATTATTTTTTAAACAAAAGTATATAAGGTGATATTATTATTTATTATGACTATTAATTTTATATATTTCTAAATATATATAAAGAGTAATTATTTTCTTATATATTTTTTTAAACTTTTATTATATTATCTTATAATTAATAAGTTAGTAGATTATTAGATTTTGTTTGATTTGATTTGATTTGAATTTAAAACTAGATTATATTAGATTTGGATAAATTTAATTAATAAGTTAGTAGAGTATTAGATTTTGTTTGATATAATTTGATTTGAATTTAAAAGTGGATTATATTAGATTTGGATAGATCTGATTTAAATTTCTTTATTCCTTTTAAAATCTATAACTGTCACGTGTCGATTTATGGTGACGATACGTGGTTTCACTAGAAATGGGTATAGTTACTCTTTTAATAGTATAGATAGAATAGATGTTAAAATAAATTATTTAATTTAATAGTAATAAAAGATGTAGACTTAAACAGGTTTTACTCGAATAAAACAATCGGTTTGACCCACCAAAAGTCCAAGTCCAAACCATAAAACCAAATTTATCCAGTAACTTGTAATATAGACGGGATAAGTATTAATAAGCAACAAGGCAAACCAGCCAAAATTGCTTCGATTAACAAGGTTAATCAGTTTCGATCAAACTACCAAGTACTAATGCTTTTGGTCACACAAACTTTGGACCCCAAGCAGGAAGCCGGCAATTGTAGACAAAAATACAATTTTATAGATTTTTTGAAAAAAATCAATATATTTTCACGACTTTTGTATTTTCGTTCTTCCAAAATTTTTTAAGTTATTTTTTTTCCTTTTTGATTCAGTGATTCAGTGAAATACGACTATTAAAAACCTGGTTTTCAGTTTTTAAAAACTCGGTTTACCAATTATAACCGGATTCTAATAATCAAATTTCATAACACTAGAAAAAGAAAGTTAACTTGAAGGCTTCCTATTACTTTAATCTAATACTAGTTTATTACTCACGTATTACGTGGATATTTTTAATAAAAAATATTTATGTAAAACGTATATAAGTAAAAATAAAAACACACAATTATTAATTATTTAAAACAAAATAAGAATACTATTATTATTTTTCATAACTACTATTTTCTAGTAAAAAATATTTATTTAATTACAATATTAAAATATTAGAATGTAAATGCTTAAATTAAATTTGTAGATAATATTATTTGTTAGGGTTATTCATTTTATGGTACTTAATGATAATTTAACTTTATGATATAAATTGAATTTATTTATACAATATTCCATAACAAATATTTTTTTAAATGTAATAAATTCATTTGGTTGATTCTAATGAATATAATAGGAAATAAATCAAAATTTGTTTTACTTAAATGAAAACCAATTAAATTGTTTGTATTGATTTGTTAATTATGGAAAAAGAGCGAAAAATCAAAAAATTAGTGAAATGGCATATTGACATGTGGCATGTAAGTGTTTTGCGCTATTAATATACTAGGTTATTACCAATGTATTACATGGGTTAATTTTAGAAAATGATATTTATATATATGTATAATATAATAATTATATGAATAATAAAGTTTGCTTAATTTTAGTTAGTTAGTTATTAAATTAAGGGTTAATATTGAAAAAACTCAACCAACTTTTATGGATTTATTGATTAAGTCACTAAACTTTTTTTCGAGTGTTTAAATCCCTAAACAAATTTTGTCTTATCTAAAAGTATATAATTTTACCCTTAACCTACTGAGGAGGTAACATGTGATGACTTGTCAATATTATTTGATTGCTCTTAACTTGGATGGACCGGTGAAGAGCAGAGTATCATTTTTCATTGGAGCCATTCAATTGTTGCTCGCATTGTTGAAGCACACTCATCGTCTTTCATGAAGATGGACTACAATTGACTGCTCATCAAAACCAACTTTCACGAAGATGGCAGAAAGCATCGAAGCCCTCACGTCATCTTTTCCGATCACTTGGGTTTGGTCACACTCATCTTATTAGGTCTTCTCCACTCTCCAGGCGGTGATGAAATGAAACAATCACTGCTCGTCTTTCTGGTATGCTGAATTCCTTCATCAATCTATTTTGGAATCAGTTAGGTCAAAATGATTTGTGTATGTTTTTTCTGACGAGCACATGTAATCAAAATATTTATATGAATTTGGCATTTGTGTTCAAATTTATTTACATTTGTGTTTTATTTTGTCTTCGATGAACACAATTGGAGTTTTAAACACACAACATATTTCTGCCGTTTTTGTTTAATTTCTCCGATGATTTATGTTCGATTAAAATTTTCATATGAAATTAGGGATAATGAGTTTACTACATTTGTTGAGGCCAAACTTCTGGACTGAAGTCCAACGTTGTTGTTGAACTGATGCAAACTCCAAAGACCGCCTATGATCCATAAAAATGAGGTTCTTGAACTTCTTCAAATGTAAGGAAGTTCTTAAATTTGTTCAATCTGCTTAGGAATTATGTATCTAATGGCAATAGATATGACGATCTAGTGTCTTGTTGGTTATTATCTCTCTTCAGATTCACAAATAATATGAACCATGAAGTTCTTTATGAGTTCCATGAAGCAGAGCAACAAGCTCACAGGGGTTGTTAATGGTGGATGCTCATAAAGACTTTCGTATTACGGTTCATTTATTAATGCTTTTGTTATAAGTATCAAACTAACATGGTTGCTCACCAAAGTTTCGGAAAAAATGATTTTCCAGCAAAAATTGGGTTTTACGTCGAGATTACCGGTTAGTAACCGGACAAACAGATAAATATATACTTTTGAATAAAACAAAATTTGTTTAGGGATTTAAACACTCGAAAAAAAAGTTCAATGACTTAATCGATAAATCAATGAAAGTTGGTTGGGTTTTTTCAATATTAACCCTTAAATTAATCCATATTAGATTTACATAGATTTGATTTGCTTTAAAATTAAAAAATAAAATCAATAAATGATGTGGCAAAAGGATAAAACGACATGTGACAAATTAAATGAAAGAATGCCGTGTAGCATTTAGTTACTCTTTTAATATTATAGATAGATATAAATTTATTTTTCGTTTAGGTTTCTGAGAAAGCCCAAAGCAATATAAAGCCTTTGAACTCTTTTAGCCCATGTTCATAAGACTCATGCCTCATGAGTGGGTGTACCGTGTACGGACCATACAGAGGCAAGCATACAAGTTTTTTCTAATTTAAATTTTCTATTAATTATGATAAAATTTATGTAACCAAATGACTTACTTTCTCAACCGCTAAGCTATCATAATGGGTTAAGTTATGATCAATATTAGTTTGATGGTTTCGTATATTCACATGAAATAATAATAGTATGACATTTATAACTAAAAAGTTATTGGTAATGATTTAAATATGATTTTATATTTACTCAGGACCGGTCCTAAACAAGGTTAACATGGACAACCGTCCAGAGCCCATTAATCATAAAGACTCATTACCAAAAATCTACTATGTACTTGGGTCTATTAACGATTAAACAAGATTATTGACTTGCAAAGTTTTTAGCTTTAACATTATATAATTTAAGTTTTTTGTTGTTAAGTTATCATTTTTACTAGAATTTTACATTATGTATGTATGTATAGGGTCTCTTTTAAGTCTTTGCTCGGGGCCCCGAAAACGGCACTGTATAAACCAAACATATTTTCTTCATAAACTATTGATATGCCAAATATTCTTTTTGAACTGATTGGGAACATTATTGTGAAGAGATGAAAAATTGACATTATTGGATAATATTATCTTACTAAAATTCCACTTGGATTACAAATTTACAATAAATACAGTGATGAATAATTTGTTTGTTTTGAAAGATTGACAATTATTTCAATTAATAAGATCACAATCAAGATATAATGTATAACAAGTACTTTATTACCAAAATGCAACAATATATATTCAATATATGAAGCAAAGTAGTGTAGCGAAGATTTCTATATTGGATGAGTCAATTAGTGAGTAAAATTCAACAAGTATAAAAAAAAAGTAAAAAACAATAAGATCAACAATAAAGTGTTAATTGCACACGATGCTTTCTTACATCTATAAAATCATCTAAAAATTATGACTCTCTCTAAGTAAATAACTGGATTATAATCAGAAGTACTACTAGTATCAAGTAGTATGCTATTTTACCATCGGAGATTGGGAGAAATCAGAAATTCAATAATCAAATAGAAATCAAATTATGAGGCATTAAAAGTATGTCTTTCTAAATCATACATAATTACATATACATAGTTGGGCCAATAAGCCAATTCTATGTATGTTAAAATAATATAAAGAGATGGATCAAAATATAAATAATTGGGCTATGTTTACAAACAATACTAAAATAAAGAGTTGATCATGGCCCACCCATTGCAGCTAGGACTAAGGTTACAAAACATCTAACCATCCGATTTTGATCTGAATCCGATTGAAATCCACCTTCTATGTCACCGCTTTTTTAATTTGAACCGGATTTATCCAATTTAATTTTTTTTAACTGGGTTCGTTTTTTATTGGGTAGATCGTAATTTTTACCGGATAATTAACCGGTTTTAAAAAACCGGATTAAAAACCGAAAAAAGAAGATTTTGGACTAATTTTAAACTTTTTTTATGTATTTATAATCAAATATTATGTATAACATGTTTGATTGCAGAAAAACTATATTTGTTTGGAGTTTTATTATCTTAATTATAGTTCTAAATTATAAGTTATAAATGTATAATTTATAAAATAATTAAGAAAGCCCAGTATTTTAAAAATAAAATTCCAAATGAAAGACGTATCAAAAAGATGATAAGAAAATTGTCAAACCCAAATTGGAAGTCTAAAAGGAAAAAAAGATTAAAAAATTAGATTTTTTATAACCGGTATATGAAAAATCCGGTTTTTATATCCGAAATAGGTTACATTTTATAGGGTCCAAAACCGTGAATTTAAAAAACCAGTTTTTTTGACAAAAAATTTTTTTTTTGGATAAGATAAAATTCGGTCCGGATCGGTTAAAATCCGGCTGATGTGCATCTATAGCTAGGCCTCATCGAGTCAATGCTCATTGTCACCACCTCCCCGTTGTTATCAAGACCAAACTTCATCCCCACAAATCAAGCTTTCTTCTTCCTCTTCTTTAAAGTGTCTTTCATCTTAGTTTCATTTCACTCATAACTTGAAGTGTGTGTTTGGCTTTCAAAATAAATTTTGATTGAATTATATAATTTTTTTTATCGTGCTTGAAACGTGGTGAAATTTGTTATTAATATTGCTTATTATATTTGAAAAATGGACAAATAACCAAAAATAGTAACAACTTTTGTTATTTTTATCATTAATAGTAACATTATCTATTTCTAATCATTAATAACATCGACTTTTATATTTTTTATCGTTTCTAATAAAAACTTTTTAATTTTCTATCAATAATAGTCTTTGGTGATCTGCAAACATGTTTAGCAACAATGTAATGAAATTAAAAAAATAGTCACTAAAGATGGTAATAATATAATTAAATAAACTTTAAACAAATTAATAGTAATAGAAAAAAAAATAAAAACTAAAAATTTTATTATAAAATTTCACAACAAAATTTGAAACATAAATTTGGTATATTTTGGTGTTTATGAAATTTTAGAAAAATCTTAAAAAATATATAAAGTTGAGTTTAATTTGATATGTTACTGTTATTGATAAAAATATGAAAATATGTTACTATTTCTGATAATTGAAAAGTTGTTGGTGACCAATTACTATTATTGATTGAAAAATAAAAAGTTGTTATTATAAATGATAAAAAAATATAAAAATCAATCTTATCAATAATAAAATAAAATAATGTTATTAGTAATGATAAAAATGACAAAAGTTTTTAGTATTTTTCTTCGTATCCAAACTCATTAAGCTTATTAACTCCATTCTTTCTATCTATGTTACAAGTTTTCATTTCATGTGATCCAAACCACAGAGTCACGTGAAAACAGCTAACAGAAGGGGACATTTTCGTCTTTTGATCACTTCAAAATTCCCGGGCCAACTGTAAATGCTAAATAGTCTGCTCGAGTATAGCCTTATAAGCTCAAAAACCGTTACCCTTCGTCACAAACTTGAACGATCGAATCCTCCGTGTGTTCAACGACTCAAAAAATCTGGAAAAAAAATATCGATCGATAGTTTGCAATCGAGCGATTTGTTGAGTGATTAGATCATGCAAACAAATCATCAACAATACTAGAAAGAGGAAATATCAATGGCAGCGTCAGATGGTAGCGAGTACTTCGATGTGGATATTGAAAGCGGTCATGATACGTTTCCACGTCGTTCAAATGCTGAAGAGGCTCAACGAGACGAGGCGGAGCTTCTATGGGCGGCAATAGAAAGGCTACCGTCAAGAAAGGAGAAGAAATTCGCGTTACTGAAACGTCCAGCCACCGGATCAAATTCTGAGGAGACAATGGAGACTGTAGACGTTACGAAACTTAATACGCGTAATCGTTCACTTATTGTTAACAAAGCTCTTGCGACGTCTGAACAGGATAATTATAAACTCCTTGCAGCCATCAAAGAACGATACGATCGGTATTAGCGTTGCTTGATGTTATGTTAGAATCTGTTTAAATTGGAACTTGTAGATTTATGTTTATTGCTTCCAATTGCCATGGAGGCTTTGATGGGTTTTATATTTATCGGTTTTTGTATTTTTGTGGACAAAAGAGTTGGATTAGAGGTTCCAAAGGTTGAGGTTAGGTTTGAGAAGCTGAACATTGAGGCGGATGTAGTGATTGGCTCTAGAGCTTTACCGACTCTTATTAATTATACTCGTGACGTTATGGAGGTCAGTGTGTTCTTCGTATCATTCATTTATTATCGTTCGTTTAAGTTCTTTTGGTGGTTTAAGTATTAGTTAGTGTTTTTCAAATATTGACATAATACAAATGATCTTTTGAGATGGATTGGCTTTAGTATTTAATAAAGTTTACTGCATCACTGAGAAACTGGCACACATTTGGTGTCGCTACTTGTTACATCTTATGTGGTAATGGGTCCATGGTGCAAACCAGCATAAATTTCTATTGGAATGGATAAAGTTATAAGTAACTTCCGGAGTTTTATGTTTACTGAATTACTGGCACTTGATTGCAGCGTATCTTTACAAATTTAAGGATCTTCCGCCCACAGAGACATCGTCTATCTATCTTGAAGGACATTAGCGGTTCAATAAGACCGGGGAGGTACTATTCTCTCTCTCTCTCTCTCTCTCTCTCTCTCTCTCTCTCCCCCCTCTCTCTCACACACACACACATACACTGTCCTGTTAAATGTAACTTTACCAGGAATGGCTAGAGAATGCTGATGTATACATGCATCGTTCTAACTGTACCCACATCTTTCTTGTCCTTGGGTACTTGGTAAGTTGGTATGCATTAACATTTGCAGAAAAACTCATTGTTCCAAGTGTTTGGGAGACAGGAAATGAGTCGAGTAAATAACAAGATATTGGGGTAAAAATCTGTAAGATTTCTATACATAATAATTATTGATTATTTTTGTGATTATAAAATTTAAGTTGAAGACATGTTAGTATTAGAAGCATATTGACTCGGAAAACAAATTTAAATTAAAGTAGTGCCCTATCATTTCGAGTACTAATATGACTCTGATTTGGAGTACGAGGACAGGGGGGATAACAAGGTTAAAATTTCAGATTATTTTATTTGAAGCAAGGTAGGTGATATTCAAATTTCTTATTATGTTACTCTCTTGAGTCTCTTCTAAATTTAGAGCTACATTGTGTTATCCAAAAGTTTAATGGTCAAATTTGAGCTCAAATTGAGGTGAAGTTCATTTGAATTTTCCATTCCATCAACTTACTCTAGGCAATTGGTTGGCAACTGAACAAAATAAAAGGATCATTGTTTGAGCCTATTTTTGTTTGCCCTATGGACAGGATGACACTGCTTTTGGGGCCCCCGGGTTCTGGGAAATCTACATTGCTCTTAGCTCTTGCAGGCAAACTTGATGCTAGCTTAAAGGTATCTGTGCAAAAAACTTATTATTGTTTTTTCTATTTCTGCTTCCCTGCATAAATGCATGAGTGAGCAGGTACACCACTCTCACCGGTCTGGCCGCTGATCATATGAGACTTCCCAATTTTAGATGGAGAGCGTGCCACTACTCATTTTAGGTGTGGAGAAGTTGTTGAGTTTTTCAGAATGGTTTCAGCTACGAATCATAAGAATAACAGTTCACAGACTGCTTGAATTTGCGAGTGCATATTACTGAATCATACAGATGAGGTGGGAGGATTTTTGCCTCCCATATTTTTATAGAGAGTTAAAGCTTTAAGTTTTCCTTAGATCTATCTATTTCATTTGCAAACTTGCACATGGTAGACTTATCACAGCCACTAATATCAAGCATCGTACAAGATTTCAACTTTTCCAACCTATGAAAAATAACATTATGGTGGATATTAAATTGCACATCAAAAGAAAAGGATTGAAGATTTATAATAATATATAATCTTATCTCTGTGCATTTATGCAATTTGGGTCTCTTCCAAATGACGATTGTAAAACACTAGAAAGGTAGCGGGAATTTTGATTTTTGAAATGCCATCTACTTTGACATTTCATTCTAATTTTCATGCAAAAAGAAACCAAAAATTAGTATGGAATGATGAAGTAGAAGAAGCCACCTTTGAATATTTTCACTCTATAAATGCAAATTAGTAGTGTTTTCAAGGATCTAGACCGATTTTAGAAGAAAAGCAGCAATGCAGTTAAACAAGTTGAACTAACTTCAATCCAGACCCCCTTTATCTTTCGTGGGAAATCAACTTTTTTACATCTTAAATGTTAAAGATTCATTGATGCCCTATGTTTGCCACTCAGTGGGATTCGTATGTAAAATGATTTCATATTGGTATTGTGTCCTCGGTGTGTTGGGGGCCCACTTTGCATCTTGGATATCCAATGTTAGCATTTAGTTATATACCTGCGTATCTCTCAATGACAGCTCATTAATTAAAAGTAGGCATCCTTTTGGGTAAACAAGTTGTTCAAAGAAGCCAGAGTTTAAATTTCATGCACAAATCAAATGCAAAGGTATTGTTAATGATGGTTCTAGTTGCTTTGGAGTTGGACTTCTAGTTCAAGATCAAGTAACCTTTTTTTTCATTTGAAACCAAACGATGAATAGCAATAAATTGGGTCCCATAACCCTAAAGTTTATACCTAGTAAGCATTTTAAGGTCGAAGAGTCTTGCTACATATAGGAGATGAACATGTGACCCTTTCATCTAACATGCTATAATGTTTTCAGAAGAGTGGTAAGATTACATATAATGGTCATGAACTCCATGAGTTCTGCGTTCAAAGGACTTCTGCTTACATCAGTCAAACAGATAACCACATTTCCGAGCTAACGGTACGAGAAACTCTGGATTTTGGTGCTAGATGTGAAGGTGAAGGGTTTGCAGGTTTGTCTTGCATGTTCATTAAAAACAGTGCATGGTTCTTTCTATCACGGCACAAAGTAATATTGTCAGTATCAAATGTTATATTTTGAATGTTCTCTGCTTTCATTTGTCTTTGTAATATATTATTTCCAGGAAACTTGAGAGAACTTACTCGTTTGGAGAAGGAAAATAAAATACGCCCCAGTCCTGAAATTGATGCATTTATGAAGGTCACCCTTTTGAGATTGTAGTCTTCTGTCATTTATTTCCATGTTTCTGTATACATCTACATAAATGCATTGCTATCTGAATATGTCTGTATTTACTTTTTACTAGGCATCCTCTGTTGCTGGGAAAAGGCACAGCATCTCAACAGATTACATATTGAAGGTGCTTGGTCTTGACATATGTTCAGAGACCGTTGTTGGAAATGATATGCTCAGGGGTATTTCTGGTGGTCAGAGAAAAAGAGTTACTACAGGTCTTTTTTCTCTTTTGTTGCTTGCACATGTGTCTGCATGACAGATCTTGCCATCTCCTTATGTATGCAACTAAGCTTCTACATATTCCAATAGGTAAACCTTCAAATTACTTTGCTGGAACCGGAAACAGATATTGTACATTTAGTTCCCTCCGGTGTCGAGGGATCTAGCCGCTAACTCGCTAAGGACACAAATATTTAGACGTAGTGAAACTAGCAAATGTTTCCCGATCTAGTTACTAAATCTGCAACAATTTTGTGCCATTGTTTCCTTCTCCTTTGTCCAAGTAATAAATAAATTATTACATAATTTAATACAATTGTTTCATCATTGATAATACATCCATAGTATCTCTTATAAGAACAATATTCAAAAAAATCGGTACATGATCTATGTTACTTGTTTTAAGGAATGCTAAAAGGGAGCAAATGTATAGTTGATTTAAAAATTTTATTCAAAAAGAAAACCACTGTGGGTTTTATTTCTATATTACCTAAAATGATCAGAGTAACGGGAACCTTGAGTAGAACTTAATAAATTGATAAGGGGACGTTTGAATCATATTCACTTGACTACTTGTAGCAATCACTACAGTACCTATGAACACTCTGATCTTTAACCAATATTTTCCAGGTCTGTGCTGTAGTCATATAGCTACGTATTGACAATGCTTATCTTTTGGATAGTTTTGTCCCTCTGTAAATGTCTATGAAGTATTAGTGCTGCCCTAAAGGCATTCTACAATTACAGTGAAAAGCAAACTGAAAAGTACAAAATGGAGGGTAGCACAGCACCCTGTCACTGCTGATAGAGTGATAGGTGAGTGTGTTTGTCTACATTTCAGCTTGAATCGGGAAGACAGCAACTTAAACTTGTGATATCTCATAAAGGGGGAAGTAGATTTTGTGCATGGTGGAAATACAGATATGTAGGGCGTTATGTGATATATGATTAAGAGTGATGGAATTATAGATGGAACATTTAACTGTTCCACTTGCAACCCCTGCATGGATCAAATGTCATATGAAAGGCATTCAATAATTTCATACACTCCAATTAAATTAACAACAAAATTTATCCTGGATACATGCTTTAATTCTTTGCAATAAGATATCCATGAAAGTGGGGATTTGGCTCTTTGACATGTTAAGAAAACGAGGTGTCTTGAAGTATTATCATATGGTTATATTTATGCATCCTTCTTGTTGGTCCTTACTCCTGATATTGCTTCAAGATTATAAGGGTATCTGATAATCCCAGTGTTGGGACATGTGAACTTCAGCAAAAGTTTCCCAGACATGTAGTATGTGTGCTTCTGTCTTTTGTACAATCTGAAGTTTGGAATTCTGATTTTTGGATTTTGACCACTGTAATAGCTGTTTATCATTTCTCGTCCTTCTTGATAAATCTTTCTCAATTTATGTGGATTTGTGCTGGATGTCGAATTTTTAGAGTGAATACTTCCCAGGTAATGGATGCTATGGAGTCTTACTTAGATCAATGTTTATGCAGTCGTAAGAATGGTTTATATGTAGTGTCTGTGAAATGTAGTTGATAAAAGCATATTGTAGGTGAGATGGTGGTTGGTCCAAGGAAAACCCTTTTTATGGATGAGATATCAACTGGACTAGATAGCTCGACAACGTTCCAAATCGTTAAGTGCATAAAGAATTTTGTTCATCAAATGGAAGCCACAGTTTTGATGGCTCTTCTTCAGCCTGCACCTGAAACATTCGATCTCTTTGATGATCTGGTGATATTATCGGAAGGCCACATGGTATATGAAGGTCCTCGAGAAGAAGTGCTTGAGTTCTTTGAGTCGTTAGGTTTTCAGAAGCCCTTACGTAAAGGCACTGCAGATTTTCTTCAGGAGGTATTTTTGTTTATGCAGTATTTTAGATAATACACTTTTTCCTGGGCAATTTCACTACTTATTTTGTAATTCTATATAGGTCACCTCAAGAAAAGATCAGGCTCAGTACTGGGCTGATTTTTCAAAGCCATATGAATACATTCCGGTTTCAAAGATTTCCGAAGCTTACAAAAATTCTATCTATGGAAGGTCTTTGGAATCCGCCCTTTCAGTCCAATTTGATAAATCTAAGAGTCATGTGTCAGCTTTGAGAAAAAAGGAGTATGGTGTATCAAGATGGAAACTCTTTGAAGCTTGTTTTTCAAGAGAATATCTATTGATAAAGAGGCATAGTTTTCTTTACATTTTCAAGACACTCCAGGTATGACATATCTGTTGCTTTTCATATTTCAAGCATATACTTCTTTTGTTACAGAAATGATTGTCATGATATTCTTCTTCAAGGAAAATGGATGTGTGAATGTTGGCAGTTATATTTGTCATGCTTTAACATTGTTTATTTCAACCTCAATCATCTGGCACCTGAGTCTAATAAGTAAAGCCCACAAAAGATGATGAAAGCCCGAAGAATAGGCAGTCATTAGGCAATAGTAGAACTGATAGGAACTTAGGACCCATGGGTCATGGGTTGAATGACTATCTTTTGTGTTGATAGGCAGAGGCATTTCTCATCAAGTTCCGTGTATTCAGCCAATTTGGGTTTGCAAGGACACCAGGTTACAGTCTTTTAACAAGGGTCCTATTAGGTACTCAGGTTAGTGACAAGATGGAGATCTTTGATGACTTGACGTTTACACCCCAACTTGAGGAGTTTTACAATCATCTATCTTGGTGCTTATCCTTGTTTTATGTCAAACTATTCAAGCCTAGTGGCTCAACGTACTCTCTATAAAGAAACTTTTCCAATCAATAGAAGATACTATTTACAATTTATTCCAGCTGTACTAGGATTTACCTCCTTGATCCATTCGATCCTAACTGTCAGTCTGTCGCTCTGAAGGGCATTGGAGGGTGCAAATCAATTCATATTCTTTGTATTTAGGTGATTGGCAGGCCAATTAGAGGTGCCAATTCTAGCGTCATCACTTTTATTCTTTTTGGGGCTCATGGGCTTCTTTGCATGTTCATATTTGCTCTGCATTAGTCTTGTTAGTGCTAAAAAAGGGCGACGTATGATAATTTGATATTTATCTTCCACCGAATGCAGAAACTTGTGCTTGTAGCTGATCGTTAAACTTAACATACTCTAACATTAATCTACCACATGATGTACAGGTTGCATTTGTGGGATTTGTCACATGCACACTCTTTGTAAGGACAAGATTACATCCCACAGATGTCACGGATGGAAGCCTGTATCTTGGCTGCTTATTTTTCGCACTTGTGCACATGATGTTCAATGGATTTTCTGAGCTCCCGCTTATGATATTTCGGTTACCTGTCTTTTATAAGCAACGGGATAATAATTTTTATCCTGCATGGGCTTGGTCTGTTTCAAGTTGGATACTGCGTGTTCCTTACTCCCTAATTGAAGCTGTTGTATGGTCTCTTATTGTGTATTATAGTGTTGGCTTTTCGCCTAGTGCAGGAAGGTCTGCCCTGTTTCTTGGCTTTTAACTCCTGCGACTTGTAATCCTTCTTTACAATATTGACAAGTTCCTATGACTTGCAATTTTTCTCAGGTTTTTCCGTTACGTGTTTGTTCTGTTTTCAATACACCAGATGGCTTTAGGGCTCTTCCGCACGTTGGCTGCAGTTGCGAGAAATATGGTGATTTCCAATACATTGGGATCAGCTTCCCTGCTTGTGGTATTCTTATTGGGTGGATTTATCATGCCAAAAGGTTAATTCCCAAGTGTTTATTAGTTTGGTATTTCATTTACAGGAACCTAGCATTTCAAAATTTCCTTTTCTCCTTTCAGAAATGATTAAACCATGGTGGATATGGGGTTTTTGGCTATCACCTTTGTCATATGCACAACGTGCAATTGCTGTTAATGAATTTACTGCCACAAGATGGATGAAGGTATGCTTTTCCAATGAAAAAAATACTGGCTGCACTTAACTTGCCCATGTCTTTTTTTATCAACTATAATGGTGTAATTAGAATTCCAATGCAACCACTTCGCAGAATGTTACTGGTACAAACACTACCATCGGGTACAGTGTTCTTCAGTTCCATGATCTGCCCACAGATGATAATTGGTATTGGCTTGGAGTTGGTGTCTTGTTACTTTATGCTTTGGTTTTCAATATCATAGTGACTCTGACTTTGGCTTATCTTGATCGTAAGTTCTCAATTATTCATGTCGGGGAATCTTTTAAAAAAAATATATTACTACACCTGCTGGTATCACAAATGCATCTTTGCTTATGAGTCTTTTGAAGTCTGGTGACTGTTTTTTTGTACTGCAGCTCTAAAAAATGCACAGATAGTTTCACCCGATGTCAGAGAAAACAATTCAACCACAACCAGAGCTGGAGGTTAATTACTACTCTCACAGTTCTATGTTTTATGAATTAGCGATATACTCCCTCTTTAAAAATTGCAACATTTTCCTTTTGGTTTGTTTTAAAATTGCATCAACTTTTTTTCGAATGTTTTTTATTCAGATTTACTTTTAGCTGGAGGTTAATTACTCTTACAGTCCTATGTTTTAAGAATTAGCTATATACTCCCTCTTTAAAAATTGCAACATTTTCCTTTGGGTTGTCTTAAAATTACATCATTTTTTTTCGAATGTTTCTTATTCAGATTTACTTTTTTGCTCGTTGGCAATCATTATCTTATATTTATGATTTTTATTTTGGTTTTGGTCTACAAAGGGTCTATATCTTTTAATGGGTTTTTGACACTTGATCAGTATTCAGTAGTCAAATATTTTTGTTAATCCATATGAGGTTTTTGGTGATAAAGGGAGTGTATGTTAAAAGAAATCCCAATATTGCATTTTAACTGGTCCTGCAGCTGGCAATCAGGCATCACCAGCCAAAGCTGACACTCGCTCTACAAGGCAGGGCATGATTCTCCCTTTCAAACCGTTATCAATGACTTTTCGTAATGTTAATTACTTTGTAGACATGCCAAAGGTACATCTTAGACAGTTCCTGTAACAATTAGGTGACTGACATATAACTCTTGCAAAAAGTAGTATTACTTCACTCTGTCCAGGACATGGCTTTGGAAGGTGTAACAGAAAGGAAGCTACAACTCTTGGCACACGTAAGTGGAGCGTTTCTGCCAGGTGTTCTTACTGCGCTAATGGGTTCGAGCGGAGCAGGAAAGACCACCTTAATGGATGTGCTTGCTGGTAGGAAGACTGGTGGATACATTGAAGGGGAGATTAGTATATCAGGGTTTCAAAAAGAACAAAGTACTTTTGCAAGGGTCTGTGGTTATGTAGAGCAAAACGATATACACTCTCCTCAAGTGACAGTTATTGAGTCTCTCTTGTTCTCCGCTTTTCTGCGCCTATCTGCAGATGTCGATGAAAAACAAAGACGAGTCAGTTTTCGCTGAAGTTGTTTCATGAATGTTATAGCATTATAGATGATTTTCTTAGTAGATTCTTAGTTTCTTACAGTGCACTTTTCATGCATTATTGTGCAGGACTTCGTTGAAGGAGTGATGAAATTAGTTGAGCTTGATAATCTAAGAGACGCTCTAGTAGGCTTGCCTGGCAGTACTGGCTTGTCCACTGAGCAGAGGAAACGATTAACAATTGCAGTTGAGCTTGTTGCAAACCCCTCTATAATATTCATGGATGAACCTACATCTGGACTTGATGCAAGGGCTGCTGCCATTGTTATGCGAACTGTACGTAATACAGTTGATACTGGAAGGACAGTGGTATGCACCATTCATCAACCAAGTATTGAGATATTTGAAGCATTTGATGAGGTTTGGCGATATAAGTTTTGTTAGGCATGTAAAAACTTGCTTCTTACACATTATGCATTTGGTCATGATAAGTTGTTCATCACTTGTATTTTCATATGCAGCTACTTCTCATGAAAAGGGGAGGACGAGTAATATATGGTGGAAAAGTGGGTGAGAGGTCCGAGACTTTGATCAAGTACTTTGAGGTAAAAAGGTCTCCCTCTGTATTCTGAATTGTTCTATAGAATTCATCTTCTAAAGAAAATCTAGGAGGAAAAACCAATGTAGTAAGTGGTAGAAACATCTTATACTGCTTGGTGTAACATATATTGCTCTAGAGAGTGTTTTTATATCTCCATAATCAGTTTTTCGTATTTTTTTTTTTACTAAAAACTAACAGTAACTTCTAGATTTGTTAGTTATAGAAACTATTGCTGGCTTTCAGTAGAAAAACAAGAAGTATATTCATGAACACATCAAATAAAATATTTACATTAGCATGCAATCGTTGGAAATGCTTTGTTTTGCTAGAAGTTGAGAAACATACAAGCAGATGGTTATGACATAACATGCAAGTGGTATCTTTTTCTATTAAATAGTTTATCTGAGTCATATTGTCTCCATAAATCTAAGAGAAATAGACCATCGTACTTCCAAAGATGACGAGTAGATGCTGCCCTTGAGATTGAACATGACTTCTATATTTTACACACTGATGAAGCTATCATAGATCACATTTTCTTGTTTCCTTGCCCAGAGTATAAATGGTATTTCACCGATGCCCAGTGAATATAATCCCGCAAATTGGATGCTGGAAATGTCTACACCCTCTGTTGAAGAAAGAATTGGCCAGGACTTTGCAATGATCTATGAGAACTCTAAACAGTATAGGTAACCATCTATGCTGTTGGGAGTACGTACTTTATACAAAATCTTGATATTTTGTCTACAAAAAATTAAATGGTTATACTCCTCCAGAGATATTGAAGCTTTAATTCAGCAAATGAGTACTCCACAGCCTGGTGTCGAACCTTTACGATTCTCTTCAACATACTCCCAAAGTTGTTTGGCTCAATTCCGAACTTGCTTGTGGAAGCAAAATCTTGTGTACTGGAGAAGCCCAGAATACAATGCTGTGAGGCTGTTCTTTACAACTATTTGTGCGTTGATTGTTGGTTCAGTATTTTGGGACGTAGGGTCAAAAAGGTGTTTTTCCCCCTGTAATTCTTGATTTACAAGTTTTCCTTCATCTGAGGTCAAGACATCTAGAAATGCAAACAAATTCATATATTATATGACTAGTATCATTAGTTGATCAGTTTCAAACATAGTACTTTATTGTGAATGGGGTTGATTCTGCAGAAACAACAGTCAAAACTTGATGGTGGTTATGGGTGCTCTATATACCGCTGTCATGTTTCTTGGTGTAAATAATTCTTCCACCGTACAACCAGTGATTGCAATTGAAAGAACAGTTTTTTACCGAGAGAGAGCAGCTGGAATGTATTCTGCAATCCCTTATGCTATAGCACAGGTAAGAATTATGCGACGTCTCTCTCTTTGTGTTTCCTTCTATTAGTAGGAGAATGTTATATAATAACTCCAGCCCATAAAGCTACATGTGGCGTAATATTGAGTTTGTTATTTACAGGGTCTTGTGGAGATCCCATACATAGCGACCCAGACGATAGTGTACGGTATCACTACATACTTCATGATCAACTTTCAGAGAACAATCGGTATGTTGCTTATATCCACCCAGGTTTTCTGTGAATAACAGTTATTGATTTTTACTTACTCTTATTCTGCAGGAAAACTTCTACTCTACCTTGTGTTCATGTTTTTAACTTTCACTTATTTTACCTTCTATGGGATGTTGGCTATTGGTCTTGCACCATCTCAACAAATGGCTGCTGTTGTTTCTGCTGCGTTTTACTCATTATGGAACCTTCTTGCTGGTTTTCTTATCCCAAAACCGGTAACTAACTTCCCTATATCAGCATCAAAGATCAAAAGCTTTTTTTTTTTTACTTCTTATTTGTTGACGGATAGAAGAGGTGATCGTTTGGAATGGACGAGTCGTTGTGCAACTAATAACATTTTTGAAAGGTCATAGAAATAGCTAACAATGACTTACATCCCCAGTCCTGACAAAAAGCCAGATGATGATTTGCTATGTGTTAACTTTGTGATTTGTGCATTTTATTGTGTATACTAACTACCAACGCCGATGTTAATTTAGTCTTTCCTATAATCTTTGCTTGTGCAAGTTTGATAACAAGGGGATGTTGCTTTGTCTTTGTATGTAGAAAATACCGGGATGGTGGATCTGGTTCTACTACGTATGTCCAATTGCATGGACTTTGCAAGGTCTCATCGGCTCCCAACTTGCTGATGTTGAAGAACCGATTGTGGGACCTGGTTTCCAGGGTACGGTGAAAGGCTATTTGAAAGAATCACTTGGCATTGAGTCCAAAATGATTGGTGTTTCGGCCGTTGTTCTATTTGCCTTCAGTCTCTTCTTCTTTCTTGTCTTTGCTCTCTCCCTCAAATTCCTTAATTTCCAGAAAAGATGATTCACAAATTTGTCCCTGAAAAGATCACCAAGAATTGCAGCCGCAACACATAGCCATAGGCGAGGCTGGACCTAGTCCCCATCCCACTCGGAATTGAAAATTCTCAAGGACAGAATCAATCCAACCAATATGTCACATCTGATTATCAAAAAAAAGAAACTACTTACGATTAGGTGTGCACATTTCACAAATGTAAAACCAATCAACCCAATTCACCATTGGTAGTTTAGTATGTAGCTCTTATAAACCAGTGTCATGATACAATCCAGGTTTAAATTTCTTGTGTAACTTGTTGAATTGTTTCATGGTTGCTTTGTAGCTCTTATTAACCAGTGTCATGATACAATCCAATCATATATACATCAACTAACAATGTCATACTTTCCTAATTGAATGGGTACGTGATATTCATTGATAACGCAAATGCCAAATTTAGCTTCTTCATGCATTATTGAAAGTAATAAACATGTATTATAGCTTAATTATACACTACCAATGCCAAGCAAAAACACGTTTGAATATGTTATTTTTATCATCAAATCACGTCATGAAATATACCAATATAAGTTGTTGAAGATATTAGCCTTATTAGGTAAGGAAGGGTGTTTGAAAATGGTTATGGTAGGCATCTTCAATTCTAATAATAATGAATTTGGATCCTTATTTGGATGTCCTTTTACGAAACAAGATCACGAAGATTAGGGGACTTGGGAGTTTCAATATTTGGTGTATGTCATATGTCCTTTGAAAGGGGTACAAGACTATTAAAAAATAAAAAATATATTAAGAAGATCACAGGCAGGCAGTTGACGAGTGGTACACCACATTCTTTTCCAAATAAACTGGGCATATTTACATTTGAACCCCCCCAACAATTATAATGAACTATATTCACACCCTATGTTACAGAAAATTACACCCCTTGGGCCCTGCCTGGCCGGAAACCACAAATTAATCATGTTCATGTGGCCGGTAGTACGTCGATCATACTAACACTTACTACGTACCACCACAACATGGAATTAATCATTTAATTTGGAACGTAGACATGCATGTGCTAGCTTAATCATTCATGGAATCAGTTTTTCTTTCCTCATAACATCAATCCAATACAATATCGAATCGAGTGCCTGGTACCTCTTTGTGAACCCGAGCCGATCTGCTTTTGCCCTTGTCCCTAGCATCTTCACCGGGCATCGAAACAAAGCATCCATGAAGTACCAGTTAGCCAAGTCTTCCATTTCGGTCTCTACCAATCCCTCTTTCCTTACAATCTCTTTCCATACACCCCCTTTATCGCTCATAAACCCTGTAAACGTGAATTCCTCCGACAACATTTCATAAGGTACTACTGCTCCAAACTTCTCCCCAATCGCTCCCCATACATCCTTCCAAGTCGAACCGTCTCCGTTTATTGAATTGAACGCTTGACCATTGGTTGATTGAACCATACTGTTTGTGGCTGCCCAAATTTGTTGTTTGGCAACAAGCCTAGCATCCGAGGCATCCACAAACTGCTCTTCCCAACACTCTTTTCTTCCCCCAAAAACAAAGGGATGATTCAGATACTTGCAGATACTTCCATAAACGCATAAACCCCCCATGAAGTTATACAAGGTTTTGTAAGAACTTCCGATGATAAAACCAGGCCGGTGAACCGACCATGGGATCACACCTGCCAGCCTCTCCTTGAGCAGGTCTTCAAGACCATAATAGAAATTACACCCGGCTGCTGTTTCAACTCTTGGGCAATTCTCGTCGTAATAACAAACCCTTTTCACAAGATTATCGAAAGAACCTCCATGTAAAGACACATAGTGTTTGGTCCCAGTTTGAAGAGAAAAGTGCTTCAACCCCTTGGCTCCCGGAAGGATCGAGTCCAATGCATTGGACATCATGGCTTTGTTTTGCTCGTAACATTCGATGCTATCCAATGGAAACTCGCTAGCCCATGTCACCCAAAACACATGGGTCACATCATGCAAATGAGAAAGTTTCATCTGGGTTTCAAATGGGTTCAGAAGATTGCATGAAATGAAATGGTAATTAGGGTTTGTGATTGTGTTTGATTTCTTGATCTCTGGCCTTCTGGCTACACCGTAAACTTTCCATTTGGATCTTGAAAGTAGCTTCTCAAGAAGCTGCTTTCCGACAAGACCAGTTACTCCAAAGATGATTGCAACATCCTTTGGAGCTTTTTTCACTCTTTTCTGAACCTTTTCAACAGCCATATATTAATTTTGTTAATATATATGTATATATAATATATATATATATATATATATATAACGATTGAGGGTCAGGGAGGTAGGTTCTTCAATTCTGGTTTGGTATGAGCTTTCATGATTGAGTTATAAGGGTTTATATAGTTGTGCCTTTCGATCTCTTGATGAAGCCTTACCCAACTGAACTGTCTTAAATTTGATTTAATTAATAATAAAGAAATATCAATTGGATTTTTTGACTCAAAACGCGCGTATCAGATCGAATCATTCCGATTCTTAAGTGGTATATAAGTCGTCTCGAATCTTTAGTTTTGAGTTCATGTCATTTTAATAACACTCTGAAGAAATGGCAAAGCCATAGAAATAATAGAATATACCATAAATTAATTAAATTTTATATATATTTTGGTTTTTAAAATTCTCTACTAATTATAAAAGCAGGATCATATCTACCGCGGAAAATGGGGTTTAGTCCATTTGTTAAGGGGGGTGTTATGTAAGTGAGTGGTCACGGGTTCGATTCCCGTCGGAGTCGAATTGAAATTTAGGTGATCAAAGAAAGTAAGTCTTGAGTTAAAGAAGTAGTTTAGGAGCAGTAGTAGTATAGTTTGTCATTTCAGTTATTAATAAAATGTTTAAATTACAATTGTCAAAGGTTAGAAAATTATGGACTAGCCGATATTGATTTTGTGATGATAAATAATGGAGGGAAATGATTTTAGATGATATTGTCAGCTCTAGTAACTTCAAGTGCATTCGGTACTGTAAAATAAAAAGATATTAAAACAAAAGTATTTATATTATTTTTAATTATCATGAGAATGGTAATACGCAAACAAAAATGTATGTATTCCGTTCAGTAATTTCACAATTTAAAATGTTCACACGATTCTTCATATTTTGTGAACAATAACGTATGAAGTATTGAATAAACAGTGAAATACAATTTTTTTTTTATAAATGTATTCTTATTATTATCGTTAGAAAAATAATTAAAATTTTATTTCTTATTTCTCTATGTTCTACCGTATTAAGTACATCCATTAGTGATACAAAGTTGTTTTCTCAACCAATTTTGATTGATAATTCAAGTCACACGTTGTAATTGTATTAGGTGTGGTGTAAATTAAAAGAATATGTAGTATAAGTGTATCTTACATTAAAACGAATGTAACATTATCTTATGGTAATAATATATTAACATAGCAACTTTAAAAATACATGTTCACAAAATAAATATCTTTTCAATTCTTGCATTTAGGACCTACGTATACAGTCTTTATTGCTAAATATAGTGGTTTTATCATGTCATGTACACTCAAATAATCTATATAACGTAGTACATTCAATGTATCTATATATATTATTTATACATACATACATATATCCAATAATTAATTAAATAGTTTGTGTATAATTATAGCAAATTTACTTGAATAATTATATTAAATATAAATATTTGCTCATGTTCTATAGGTAGCCTGAAAATCAATTTCGTTCTCAATCCTAATCGATAATGTATTCTCAATTCTCTACCAAGACTACCAAGACATATAGAATCAAATAAAGCCTATAAATCAAAAGAGGAAATGAAAATCAATTCTTTTGTAATGTAGTTTTATTTTCGTGATTAGAAAAAAACAATACAAACATCTCCAATTTAATTCCTCTTCAATTCCTTATACCAAACTCACCCTAAGGGCAAAGGACATAGTCAAGAATCAAGATCGATGCCACGACCCACGATGGTCAAGATAGCAAAGCTCGTCACATAAAGATGTTCACTTTCTTTAGGACTAAAGAGTTTCGCTTTGTTTCAATCAACGATATACCCAAGTTGAGATACTTCATATTGTATTTTTTTTCCTTTTTGTTTTATATATATTATTTAAAATTTATAGATAGATTATATGTGTTGATTCAAAAATATTTTTTATTAAATTTGTATCATATTTATAATAGTAATAAATTATATATATTTTATTTGTCGTATTGTACTTATAAAAATAATATCTATTAAGTTTAATTTCAAATTTTTATAGACTCAAAGTTTTAAATATCAAATTTGATTTTACAAATATTTATAGATAATATCTAAATTTAGTTTTAGTTTGATTAGCTAATAAATTGATAATATCTAAAAGATAATGATGACAAATGACAATATTAAATAATGACAAATGATGAATAGAATTAATTATTTGTTAATATTTAAAAATAAAAAATTATATATATTTTCTAGTGAAAGTGACATGACATTTAAATGTTCTTCTTTATTATTTAAAAACAGTAAATCTAAATTTCTAGTGACAAACAAAAAAATACGGTTTTGGCTAGTATTTTTCTTAATTTATATAAACGATATGAAACACAAATAATAAAAAGTTATATTTATAAGACTAAACTTTTTAATTAAAGTCACTTATTTCACAAAATTTGATATTAATATCCTGCAATTTTAATATTAATATAAGGGAAGTCTATACATCTTTAACATTTATTTACAGGATTAGTAATTCATATACATGTAATATATGTGATATAATATAAATTTAATTGTGTTGAAATACTAAAAATTAAATAATATTATTAAGTATCAAGTGGTTGTTGAACACGTATGTGTTTAGCAATAGTGAGGTATGAAAAGCCAAGTTGCTAACCATTATTAATATTGAAGGTCGCGTGCAACACAGTTGGATTTGAGGGATAATTATTTTGTTTTAAAATAATTCTAAAAATAAATAACTAATTAATAAGTGCATATTTATGCAACTATCTATAGTTTTTTTTACCAATATATACAACTAATTAAATTGTTTATCAATCAATAAAATCAAGTTTTAATTTTTGACAAATTTATTCACTTAACTTGTCATTTGATATAGTTTTATGCAATTTACCTACTGTACGTAAATTCATAATTAAATTTTTATATATCATTTACTATGTAACGAACTTACGTAGTTTTACAGATTCATGCAACAATTTAGTCTAATTTGATTATTTAACCCCTATTTTTCCTCAAAATCAAAGTCTATTTTTATTTTCAAATTAATTTTAACATTGATAAATTTCATACACTAATTTTTAATTATCTTACCATTTAGTAGAATAATATATAACTTATTTTATTATATATTTTGATTATTTAAATATGTCATAATTTTATTATTTAAAAACTTATTCAAACTTATTCAAACTATAAGAATTAACCACTGACGAATATTGATGATTACGCTCAAACAGCAAACATCCTCTATATAATGCCTCTAACTGAAATTTAATAATTCATTTTCATACGTTGATCCTTTTGAATAAACCTATTGATCTTTAAACAAATAATTTTTACGAATTTCTAAAGCAAACAAATGAGGATTACGATTTTTGTAGGCTATTCGCTTTTAAACACCATACATTAATGCAGAAGAAAGTGTTTTACCTTTTAACAATGATTTTGATAGTCAATTCATAAGATTTCATATAGTAAAACAATAATTTAAATATATAATTATCAAACAAAGTTTTTTTTATATTTTGAATGAATGATAAAATAAAAGTTATACATACAAATAATGATTTAAATTATTGCTTTAACAATATAATCATACAATAATTTATCAATATCTGTATTATTTTTAAATAAAATAACATGCAATCATTTAACTTGAAAATTTTTAAAATTATTATATTTTTAAGGAAAATACATGTTAGATAATAAATTTTGATTAAATTTTTTTAAAATTAATAAAAATAATTAATTATGTTAGTGTATGGTGTGTCAAAACGACATTGCTATTGCATCACTATTGATTTCATAAAACACTTTAGGATCAAACTGATTAGCACAACTGATCAGATGAAATCGAATGCATAAATAAATTATGCTTAATATTATTTATGACACAAAATGGTTATTGAGATTAAATTAGTTATTAGGTGATTAATTATCAATATCTCAAAAGTAGTTGTTATTGTTTCTACAAGTCATGTTTATCCATCTAGCAATGCCTATAATTTTATATTTATTTTTAGGAAAAATTATTAAAATAGCCAAAAATCACATCTCATTATCAAGTTTTAGTCAAATAATATCAATCTAACCAAAATAGTCACGTTTACGTTACCACATTTATGTGACTGTACTTTTTATTAATATTTAATGCATTACGTTAAAAAAGATAATTGGTAACGTAAAGTAGTGGTACTTTACGTTACCAAATTTAAATGTTGCTCATTCCCAATAAAACGTTACCAAACACTTTTTGTAACGTAATGCATTAAAATATTAATAAAATGTACAGATCACGTAAATGTGGTAACGTAACTGTGGATATTTTGGTTAAATTGATATTATTTGACTAAAACTTGATAACGGGATGTGATTTTTAGCTATTCTAGTAATTATTCCTTATTTTTTTGGTAATTATTAGCTAATTAACCCTAAACGAAACGAAACAATAACAGCACATTATATATATGGTGATTTATTAGTGGAACTGATATATGTTTTATGTTTTTTTTTTTAAAAAAAAAACAAAAAAGAAAAGAAAAGAAAAGAAAAACCAAAAAGGGTTGGGTTAGATATAGAGAGAGAGCAGTCAGTCAAAGGAAGCGCCGGAGCCGAAGTGAGGATACGGCGTCAAAAGACAGCTTTGTGAGAGAGCTTAAAATAAGGGCACTCTGACACCACTCACTCCTTGCGCTCTCTCTTTCTTTCTTTGGCTTTTTCTATTATTAAAAGTTGATTGCTACTTTGAGTTCCATCCTTCACGACACGAACCTTCCTCTCCTCTTCTTCACACATAACATCGGTGTTCATAAACATTTTTATGTCCATCGCAATATTAATTATCAATTTCCTTTAAAAAAAAAAATTTAAAATACAAAATACTATTTTTTTAAAAAGTTTGTGATCACTTCTTATGATGTTTGATTATAAAATTAAATAATGATTTTTTTTTTCACGGTAAACTATCTTACTCCTACTCTTAGACTATACTCATTTACCTACAAGACTTACTTTTTCTACCTAAATTTCAACTTGCCTCCAACGGGAGTCGAACTCATGACCTCTCACTTACATAACAACCCTCTTAACAAATGAGTTAAACCCCATTGGTAAATAATTATTATTAGATTGAGAAGTAAAAACGAATTTACCAAATGTTTAATATTGTTTGAAACAATTGACCAAATGTTTATTATTGTTTAATATTAAACAATAATCATTATTTGAAATGATATATTAACATAAAGGACCAAATGTTTAATATAGAAAAAATCGTATAAACTCATTTTTTTTTTTCAAGTGTTTATGTTTTTAAATTATTTTTACTTTGATATTTTGGGTTAATATTAGAAAAAATCATATTTTTTTTTATTTTTACAATTAAGAATTTCTTTTTTACTATTTAAGTCTTTGTATATATAATTTTTTTCATATTTAAAATTATATTTTTTTTAAATGTTATCTGTAAAACCAGTAAAACAATTAATTTATCGAATGATTTAATATTAAAAAAAAAACTATTCTTTTCCTCATTTTAGTGATTAAGTCACTGGACTTTTTGTCTTTTTGCTTAATTCTTTGCATCGTTTATTTGTTAATGGCCGGTTAAACAAGTAATTTATACACACACATATATATATAATGTTTGGTGTCACTACGTAGAATTACCTAATAAAAAATTAATAGTGATGAACAAATATTCTTAGAACATTGAACTTTGTATCTATATATAATAATACTCAGTTACTTGAGAAATATATAATTAAGGAATGCATACAAATATGAAATGAATCACCATGTTCATATTTAAAACATAAGAAAATTAAATTGATACATAAAGGAAGCTTCCATCAATCCCTAAACCACACGAATATAAAATCCATATGATTTGTGCATGAATGAACCGATTGTGGCCCATTTTGGTAACCCGGTGAATATAAAATTAATCATCGTTTTGTTTGATACATACTTTTGTTTTATATAATTAACTAGTTTATCAACTCATGTATCACGCGGATTATTTTTAATAAATAATTGGCTACATAAAATAGATGTAAACTTAAACTTAAATTATACAAAATATTAAATTTTATAAAAAAATACTAGAAAAATACAATTACTCATCGTGACATTACTAATCTACATTTTTAAATATACGTGAGTAGTAGTTATTTTTCAAACAATTCTTTAAAATTTTTATTTCTATATATATATATTCGATATATTTTGAAATTTTAATTTACATAAAACATAATTTCTGTATTTATATTTAATATTTTATAATAGTAAATAAGATGTTATGAAATATGATTTTATTAATATTTATTGTGTTTACTTTTTAAATATCAATATTGTTTTATGTACATGTTCTTTATTAATATTATATATTTTCTTTTAAAATATAATAAACAAAAAATGTTATGTTATATATTCTTTATTAATATTGTAAGTTTTTAATTTCAAATATAATTTTGTTTATTTTAATATTTTATGTCATACAATGGATAGAGTTAGAGGATAAAGTTAATTATTTATTAATGTTTATAGATATTAAAAATAAAGAATTGTATTTATTTATTATTAAATTTTAAAAATTAAAAATAATAATATGTATTTATCGTTATCGTATATTGAATTTACATATTGATAACTTTTTTTTCAAAAAAATTTAACGCGTAAATCTTTTTTAAAAAAATAATATCATGATTGGTTCAATCCATCTATATAAATATATATTAAATATTTATAACAAATCCCGGATGATGAATTGCAATACTAATGATATTTTTAAATATTTAATGTAAAAATTATATGTAGCGTTGAATTTATAATAAAAAAGAAATACAATAGATATAGTCCTAAATTATAAAATTAGTTGATTATTTATTATATTTGATAAAATTATAATGAATTAAATTGATTTGAATTTAAAATTTAATTTTAATAAATGACATCTAACAAAAGAAGTTGTCGACGTATGACAAATATAAATATAACACTAATATCGACAGATTAAGTTATCACATTATTAGTATTTATTTATATATTGGATAGTTGTTTGTTTTACAATATTTTAAATATTTCTTACAAAAGAAATAAAACCCATATCGTATCTTTTGAATGACGATCCATCTATATTATTCTAAAAATAATTAATTGAGTATTTTCCAAGCCGCTTTAAGAGTTAAAAAGTATTTTAAATATTTTATTTGAGATTGTGTAATATTCAAAGAAAACCCTCAACCATCTTATTAATTATATATATAAGAGATCAAAAATCATTTAAAAAACTAATAGATCTGGTAGAGTAAAATGAGATTGCTTTCCCGTATCAAATCATAATACTAAATTATTTGTATTTATTTACTCAACTCGTGAAAAGCTAGCACAAGTACGCATTGGTATCATGTGATTTGTGAGTTGTATCATATGGTTATTTATTTATTAATATATATTTTTACGTATTGACTGGTTTGATTCACATTACAATATTTAAATAATATATATATTTTAATGATTGTAAATAATGGTTCATGGATCGTGTTTTTAACATAAATTATCATTTAAAAAAAAAAAAACAAGTAGAAGTCACTTTGCTACATGAATGATGAATCTACATGGGAGATAGAGTGGAGAGATCAAGATTCAACACAATAATTTAAGAATACTAATAACATTTTAGTGTATTAAGCCATATACAGTCCATATATAATATTTATATATGATTAAATATAAATAATAATATCGGCAATCTTGTCATAATCATATATAAATGATTATCAGATTTTTATGATTTTTATTTAATGATAGGATTAACAAAGATACATAACAAATAAATCAATAATAAATACCAATAAATAGTTAACTCTACTCATTTCTTGTGATTTCACATGTCATACCAGTACTAACACATGGCAATCATAATTTATTAATGGTTCGTTTGGCAATGACCTTTTAAGTGGTTTAATTTTTAATTTTTGAAAGCTCAAGTTTAAAAGATTCGTTTGGTTGATAGAATCTTAACCTTTTTATTTGGATTGAAAACTCTCAAAAACTTTTCCACCGGAAAACTATTTGAAGTAGCTTTCAAAACGAGTTTGAGCTTTTAATCAAACAAATTATAGTTTACCCTCTAAATACATATAAACTATAACTTTTAAGTATATCAATGTCTTTTTATGTCAATTATTACTAAAAACTACAGTTACATCTACTTTTACAAAACATACAAGTATATCTATCTAAGGGGTATTTGGATTTGTATTTGAAAAGGTGTTGCAATATTTTAGAAACTAATAATCAAATAATAATTGTAACAAAAAGTGTTGTTAGAAATTTAGTTTTTGTCTTAGTTTTTGCTGTTTGTTATCATAATTATCAAATAATCATTTTTAAAATTGTTTGAATTTGCATTTTAACTTGTAAAATTACCAATTAATTAATTAATTAATCTATATTTATAAGATAAAAATTATGACATATTGCTTTTCTACTTGAAAATATACAAAAAAAAATATTGGTATATATTATTATACTTTTATATAAGAGTACGTATAGACACTTAATCTGGAAATAACATATTAATCATTTAGTTTAGTTTAATAGCATGATTGATGAAGCAAACCACTTGTATCTATTAATTTATTAAACGAAAAACATGCTTAGCAATAGCATGATTTGGTACTTTTTGGCAAATGGCAATAGGTCCAAGTAGACATCATACATAATATCCCATTTTCATCCTAGGCTTTTATATTAAAAAAATAATATAATGTTATATATATAAAACTTGAATTGTGGGAGAATAACATGGACAATTAGTAATCAAGAGTATATTTGATTCGTAAAATGAAATTTCAAAAAAGTTAGAAAATTCTTTCCATGTATTTAAAAATTTAAATCTATAATTTTTAATAAAGGAATAGCTAGATATCACATGTCTTTTTATTATATTGCCATTTGACACAGCTTAAGATTGAAATGTGAAAATTACTAACATTTTTAAATATTCAAATTTTAATATAAAAAGATATTAATGAATCTTTATTTTCATATATTAGGCTTCATATATAGAACATATATCTTTCAAAAAGATATTAATAAATCATTCATTTCATGTTGTTGGATTTCAAATATGAACCATATTCTAAATAAAATATTATTTTAGAATTATAACAATTATAATATTTTTTTTTTTAAATCTACCCATGTAATACATGAGTTAATAAACTAATTATATTAAGAAATGACTAAAAACTATATATTCTATTTAAATAGAGAGAGATAAAGAAATTTGTCATTATTTTACAACTCGCATATTTAGCCGACACCAAATATCATTTTCTAGCACATTTCATGTAACATGCAAACTTCTTAAATTTAAATTTTTATCTATTTGTATTTTATTTTGCAAGACAAATACACTCTAATTGAATGAATAAATAAAAGCCAGTATGTTCTCCTATGTCACATTGATTTCCTAATATGTCATTATTATTTTTTGATTTAGCTGATATTGAATCTCATATTCTTAATCGGCTAAACACTAAAAATGACATTAAAGGAATGGTCATTCAGTTAAATTTTGGGGAAATTATTAAATTAGAATTAAAATTTTATTCCATAACTTGTTTGGATTATTAAAATTAAAGAAATTGAAATCCTATACGGAGTCTAGATTCTTTTCAAACCCTAGGAAACACTTTGCCATTCTTCATAATCTTCTTATTTAATTTCTCCATCATATGTAGCATAAAAACATGGTTTATTAAAGAAATAACAACATATTATGATAAACTTTATAATTATAACAATTGACTATAAATTTTATTAATTATAACAATTTATTTTTTAATTTTTCACAAGCCTTTGTATTTCATGATTAATCTACACTTTGCAAATTAATATGTAATTTAGAAACAGACACGTTGTATAGATAATTAATTAACTGTTATAATCGTGAAAATTTTATAAACAAATTGGTAAAATTTAAAGTCGGTAGTTTTAATCATGAAAATTTTAAACATAAATATTTACAATTAATAATATTTAGACTTTAGAGCAGATTGTTATAATTATGAATTTTAGTAAAGAGAAAATTACGCAAAAAAACCATCAAACTACAAATTTTTTTCGATTAAGTCCCCGTTTCATTTTTTTGTTCTGATAAGTCCCCATACTGCTAAAATCTTTTAAATTGGTTCGTTAACTTGTTATAACATGTAAACATACTTAAACTATTTTGCAAAAAACCATCAAAGTATAAAATTTTATCGATTAAGTCCTCATTTCATTTTTTTTCTTGATAAGTCCCCAAAGTAGTTAAACTTTCAATTTTTCGATAAAATATAACGAATTGTTTTCAAACTTTTAAAAAACGACGATGTTTATTTTGATGACAGAGCATGTCATGTTTGTCTAGACCAAAATAAGTTGGTTTAAAAAATAATATTTTTTCAATACAACGATGGTTGTTTGAAAAAAAAAAATTTTTAATTACGGTATTCCGGATTACATAAGTTGGTTTAATATAAAAACATAAATGATGATTTTTTCTATCTCATGTATGTTTAGAACAAAATTTTTAAATATATTTAACTAGTTCATCCCGACTAAACTTTAAGCAATAAAAAATGATCGTTTTTATTTATCATTTTATTTTATTTTTTTTTGCATCCACGTCTGTGTGACGTGAGTGTCAATTGAACAATCACTTAAATTGATAAAACAACACGTATCATGAGTTTTATCAAGATAAGAGATTTATGTGGCAAAAAAAATAGTTGATGGATTTATAAGACAAAATAATTTAGTTAATGGATTTATAAGACAAAATAATTTAGTTGGGGGACTTAATCGAAAAAAATCATAAATTTATAAAATTCACGTCAGCAATTTGCAACCCGATCAACAGGTCACCAGTAACTTTTCTTGAAAAAACACCAAATTCGTGATTTTTATTTGGTTGAGAGACTTATCAGACAAAAAAATTAATTGAGAGACTTAATCGAAAAAAACTTGTAATTCGATGGTTTTTTACGAAATTTTCCATTTAGTAAAATAGGTAACTATTCAAACATGATTTTTATGCTTCTTCGTTATTAGAAAAACGCTTGGATTATGCTTCATTGATTTATTCAGCATTTATGTTTTTTTTTTCTTTTTTTTTTTTTTTTAATTTTCTTGTACGAATATGACCAAGTAGATAACTTATATTGTACATTGATAAAATAAAAATTATGTCATACGATCAATAACACAATATTAAATTAGATATTTTTGCCTTTCATCTTTATAATTTACATAATGACTTGTAGAGTAAGCATTGCATTTTCTAAAGTTATTGTCACACTTTTTGACCATTTCAACTTGTGATGGTGGATTCAAATCTTTAAGAATTGGTTGGTCCAAAATCATATAACAAGATTATTAAAAAAAAAGTGATTATAAGAATCTAGTTATCGTCACATGTTAATACAACAACCGTTTTACATCAAATATAATTTTGTAGTTGATTCGAATTTTTATTTTCAAAAAATTTGAGATCAATATTAGCAGTAGTAAAAGTACACACATACGTAGCATACACATTGAAATGATTTTTTGATAGTTAAGTATGCATAGCTAATGATGTTTTCAGTTTTCTCATGACGTAACAAATTCTACATATATACCGCATAAATTAATATTGTACAAAACATGATATCAGATCGTGAAACCGACAACCATACTAGGACAAGACAGGACCGAATTAAAACAAATACCAAATTCTACACGTCAAGTTACATAGTCAAATAAACACGTCAAAAAGTTTTACTGATCGGATGAAAAACTATCATTTCAACTAAGGGCGAACACGGCCTAGTTCGGCAGAGTTCATGACAAAATTCTTGGCCAAACTGTAATCTCAGTTTGAAAAATTTTCAAACCGGCCAAAGATAACGCCTTGGACGAACCGGCCAAACAGTAAATATTTGGTTTGATTCGGCAGATTTCACAGTTTCGACTAAAAACTATTTAATTTATGTACTACAAGTTTAATGAAATACTAAAAATATTCAAATAAAACCAACAATGTAAACACACAAAATGCAAAATAGATAATTATAAATCTATTACAATAATTGGTTATGAAAATATCTTAATTGTATAAAACTTATGTAAAAAAATGTTTTAATTTTTCAAAACTAATATTTATTATAAATAATTTATAAACAAAACTTATAGTATATTTACATTTCATTTTTATAACTTAAACTATTATAAAACAAAAACAACATACAAATTATATTCCGATTATATATATATATATATATATATATATATATATATATATATATATATATATATATATGTTCAAAAGAGTCTCTTCAAAAATCCAGTGTACCAAATAGGGGTGAGCTCGGTACTGTACCGAACCGAACCGGTACCGAGCCCGAAAATACCGAAACCGACTTATTAGTTTTGGAAGAACCGAATACCGAACCGTATAATTTTATATGGTGCCGGTTCGGTTCCGAATACCGAATTTTAGCTAATTTAAGAACCGAATACCGAATTTTAACTAATTTAAAAACCGAATACCGAACCGAATATATTAATTCGGTACCGGTTCGGGTTCAGGAAATGGTACCCGTCGCTCACCCCTAGTACCAAGGGTACCCATCCAAAGCCACAAGATTAAATAAATCAATGGTTGTGATCAAAAAATGCAATTCCATGCGCGTCCCCCCTTTTTTTTGCTGGAAGGGTATTTCGTAATTTTAACGACCATTCACATTAATTGATCATTCACATTACTTAATTATTTATTCACAACACTTATTTGATCATTCACAAGAATTATTTGACTATTTACAATTCTTTTACACTTATTTGATCATTCACAATAATTATTTGACTAACTGATCATTCATATTACTTAATTGATCATTCACATTACTTAATTGACCATTCACATTACTTAAATGATCATTCATATTACTTAATTAACATTTTACGTTACTTAAATGATCATTCACATTACTTAATTAATCATTCACCTTACTTAAATGATCACTCACATTGCTTATTTGACCATTCACATTGGTAAAATAATATCAGCACAACATGTGAATCTGAGCATTGTCAACTACTAACAAACAGTAACAAGATTAATGACAAACAGTAACAATGATCATTCATGTAACACTCAAATTCTCAAATCTATCAAACATTAATAACATCAACCAATGTGAATGATCATTCAGCTAATGTGTATGGCCATTCACATTAGGAAATTTACCATTCACATTGGTTGTACCATATCAGCATAGCATGTATGCTGTGCATCGTCAACTACTAACAACCAGTAACAATTGTCATTCATGTAACGCTCAAATTCTCAAATCTATCAAACATTAATAACATCAACCAATGTGAATGATCATTCAGCTAATGTGAATGGCCATTCACATTAGGAAATTTACCATTCACATTGGTTGTACCATATCAGCACAGCATGTATGCTGTGCATCGTCAACTACTAACAAGCAGTAACAAGATTAATGACAAACAGTAACAATGGTCATTCATGTAACGCTCAAATTTTCAAATCTATCAAACATTAATAACATCAACCAATGTGAATGATCATTAAGCTAATGTGAATGGCCATTCACATTAGTAAATTTCACCATTCACATTGGTGAAATAATATCAGCACCTTACATTAGTCCTGTTAATTGTCAACTACGTTTTGTGAATGATTAATCTTCTAATGTGAATGGTCATTCACATTAGGTAAATGTCCATTCACATTTGATGAATGACTAGAACAGCAATGTCAGACTTCATCTTCTACATACCATCAATGTTAAGTAATGTGAATGATCAATTAAATAATGTGAATGATCATTTAAGTAATGTGAATGGTCAATTAAGTAATGTGAATGATTAATTAAGTAATGTGAATGATCAATTAAGTAATGTGAATGGTTAATTAAGTAATGTGAATGATCAAATAAGTGTACAAGAAGTATAAAAAGTTAAATAAGTGTTGTGAATGATCAATTAAGTAATGTGAATGATCAATTAACTAATCTGAATGATCAATTAATGTGAATGATGAATTTAAGCAATGTGAATGGTCGCTGCAATTACGAAAATACCATTGCTTATTCATGGACGCTGGATACGCAGGCTTTCACAAGGGACGCTGTGGAACCAAATTCTCTCTCTCTCTCTCTCTCTATATATATATATATATATATATATATATATATATATATATATATATATATATATATATATATATATATATATATATATATATATATATATATATATAGATTGAGGTTCTATGGGGCACCATATGCATCGGGAACCAAATGGGAACCAAAAATGCATTGCTTGTTTACAAATGATGCAATAAGGGTAATATTGGAAAACTTTATTTGAAAAAATTAATTATTCTTTTAATTAATAGATTAGGATTAAAATAGGAAACTAAATCAATCTCATTAACCATTCTCCATATATTATTCCTCTCTCTCTCTCACACACACACACACACAATCGACCGACGAGTTTGAGAAGACGATGATGAGATGAAGATGAAAATGATGCATCACGTTGAACTCATGAACCTATGAACGTATACGATGTGAAGAAGACGAATACGAAGATGCACAGTATGAACACGATGATGCATAACCTGGTGCTCCATATGAACACGATGATGCATAACCCGGGAAAGATAAATACGAAGATGCACAGTCAATGAAGATGATGAAACATCATATTGGATTTTTGTTCAATTGGAATTTTTTAATTTTAGAAGTGCATTTTATAAATTTATTAGCATTTAATACTTGATTATTGAATTAAATATTCAATCAATATAAATTTAATTTTGAGTTGACTTGATATATTATTTTTTTCGAAAATACCCTTATGCACATCTAATATGTAAATCGTGCATCATAATGCGTTCACAAATTTCATCTTTATTACCCTTTTGCCATTGTAATCTTAGTCATTCATTTTCTAGATCTAACGGTGTATATGGGTTCCTAAGTTGCACGATGCACACAGGTGCCCCATAGAACCTAACCCTATATATATATATATATATATATATATATATATATATATATATATATATATATATATATATATATATATATATATATACACACTTGGTCAGTTTGACCTAAACGACTGATATAAAGTTGCAAACCGTCGATCTACCAATAAACTCGTTATGAATAATCATCAAACCGGTCGGTCAAGAAGCACTCTCTCAAACCATACAACTAACTTTGGTTCGCCTGACTTCGACCAAAGTATGTAACTAGTCTATTTAGTATTGACCCACATATTACATGAATATTTTTAATAAAATTGTTTACATAAATCTTCCTTTGGGTAACAGATTAGTTATGTTTTTTTCTTTTTACTTTGGGTGACATATTGATTTTCTAGTTACTTATAACTTTTAACTAAATTTTTTTTATCTATTGGATCACTCTTAGATTAGTATAAGTTGCTAGACCACATTTTATCTTATGTTTTTGTTCTTTACTTATATTATTTATAAAAGTCATTAAATTATGTTTTTTATTTAGTTTAGTATTTGATTGGTTGTAATTTTTAGTTGATGTACTCTTTTGATTAAAAAGACTAGCAGAAATTGCCACTTTTTAGTTAACCTTTATTTTCTAATACTAACTATACCCTTAGTTTTAAAATCATGACTAAAAAGTATGATACTAGTGTTAGTCTATTTTTAAATTAATGATCATTAAAAACTTTTAATTGATTGACATCTTAAACTTAGTATTCTTCTATATTTTGGATTTTTTTTGTTAATTCATTATTAAATATACATAGTTTTACATTTTGTTGCAATATTTATACATTGACATCACAATACCTGGTCATATTAAAGATGCATTGAACTTTGTGGTAAACAAGTATACTGATAGCCGTACGTTGTTACGGAATGTAAACTATATATTTTTCTAATTAATAAACTAGTAAAAATAGAACAATATTTAAATTTATCAAATTTTAATAACTATTAGTTTAATAGCGTAAAATGTTAATACAAACACTAAAAACCAAAAACTGATATCATATAGTATTTAATAATTTATTTTTAAAAACTATTAAACTGGTAAAAATAAACTAAATTGACAATGTTTATAAGTTTCTTTTAACAAAATGATACATTAATTAATAATTACAATTAATCACATATATAAAATTCAATTGCCTTTTCATGAAACACACAAAAAAACAAAATAAATAAAATGATAAATATATTATTGGCTATTTCAAAACACACCGTTATTGATTGAAAATAGGAGTCACAAAAAGATTGAGATTCAAAGAAATGGATCACCAATCAATAAAACATTGTAGTATTTAACTTTGTTATTTGGGACTTGAAAGGTCTTTTGTTTATTATAATTAAATTTTTAGCTTAATTATAGAAAACTAAAAAAATCAATATTTTTTTTGAATTCCTGTAATGAGTATAAATTAAACAAATCGAATAGGTTGGATAAAAACAATTAACCACCAACCAAATAATATATATTAGCACATTATCTAAGCTACAATACACATGTTAATCATCTATCGTGATTATTACGATAAATAAAATTTATGATATAACTTAAAATAACAATAAACGAATAATAGTAAACTGATATGTTTTTCTAAAAATATTTTTGTTGGATTGGTCGATATTTTAAATAATAATATTTTTATTATAAACAAAATTTAATAAACTAAACACTACAAACTAATTAGAATTAATCAAACACTATGTTAAATCAAAATTTCTATACCTAGACACAAAAATACCAAAGCAAGCCATTATAAACACTACAATTATAATTATGATATATTAGAAATAAATCTTATTTTTAAAATGTCTAATAATTAATTAGTATTTTAAACAAACTACGTTTAAATAATAAACATGTAAACATTCTAATTATATATGATTAACATATAAAATAAAAAATATATAAGTACACATTAGCAAAATCCTACAACAATAAGTGTTTTATAAAAGTTTCCTACAGTGCATTTTAACATAATAAAAAATGATTAATGCTTTAATTTCACTCCCTACTCTTCCGCACATTTTAACAAACTTTATTTATAAGTTATTTTTTATTGTTGATATAAGAAGAACAAATAGCAAAATCCACTTATGAATAGTATTTTTGATAAAAATATATTTGCTAACGTATGTTTTGGTAATGTAAGGCTAATTCACAACATGTCTTGCATAACTAAATTATGATGAATTTATGCTTTCTTGTATACGTGTTTGTGCGTATGATTAAAGCTGAAAAATCACCAGGCTTAGCTGGGCCTTCTAACACGTAAAGAAGTGCTGAAAGCCCAAGTATTTGAATGATTAAAACAGCCCAATATCTCCAAGGTAATGATTTATCGACCCCACTATGTAATTTAAAAAAAAATAAAAATTAGCCAGCAATTAATAATCACCACGTGTTTGGTAAGAAGCCTTTTAAATTTTGTTAGGAGCATCAACTTTTAATTTTAATTAAAACTTAGAAGCTATATTTGATTGGTAATCTAAAAAAAAAGCATGAGCAATGGAAGAATCAATTTAAAATTTTGTTTTTTTTTTTAAAAAAATTAATTTTGTTTTATTTCCATATTTATTGTTATTTTTGAAAATATATTTTTTTGTTGATTGGTAAAACACAAAAAAATTTTTGTGCATGAACTCGATGGGATCTTGTGCAAAAAGACAAGAGTTTATGCATAAACAAAATCTTGGATGTTATGCATGAACAAAAAAACTGTTCTAAAAATAAATATTAAACGTTTAAACTGATTAAACGTAAAAAAAACTATTGATGAAAAAATTATATTTTGAAATGGTTGTTTGGTTCTTTGTTTAAGAGAGTAATGCATTTGAAAACAGATACATATATAACTCAAAAATATTGAGATAATTTGTTTAAAAATTTTATATACATACGTTTATTGGTAAACCATAATTCATACTATGTTTTTTTAGTAATTTATAATGTAAATTTCATTTTTTTATAATATTAAAAATCCGATTTCTTAATACAACAAATCCCTGATAGATATTTGATGAAAGTAAGAGATTGTTTGTTTACTTTTTAATTGAATCATTAAAATGTTAGTCAAAAGTAAAATAACTTCTAAACGATACACACAAGCGTAAAAACGAGGAGGAGAATTTATTGGGGAGGGAGATGGAGTGTGATGCCTAAAATCTAAATACAAACATGGATGGCTGGGGTTTGGTTTTGTGATAAAACGAAGAATATGAAACGTGTTGTGTTTTCTAAAGTCAAAAAAAGTTAGAAAAACCCCTGAAAACTGAAAAACGACAAGGAAGGGGAGAACCAGATTCATTCATAAGCCCGCAATTCAAAGAAGCACAGCACCATTGACACACTCCTCCACCTCACCTCCTCCTCCCCCATTACATTCATTCCACCTCCCTCCCTTACCAACGGCCGCGCGTCATCTCCTCCCCATTCCATCCAAATCCAACCTCCATTAACATGCACTCGTCATGATTTTCTTCCGCCGTAACCCATCTCAATATGGGACGAAATCCACACCCCCGTGGTCTCATCGTCGGTAATTACTGCCACGACGTCCTCATCAAAGACGATCTAGTGCTCGCCGAAACCCTCGGCGGTGCCGTCTCCTTCATATCAGCCGTTCTCGACGGCCTCAACATCTCCTCCCATTACGTCTCCAAGGTAGGTTCTGATTTCGCCTACAACGTCAATCACACTCCAGTTGTATCCCAATCCGAAAACACTACCGTCTTTCACGCTTACTTTGTCTCCGATCCATCCAAGATCCGCCGGGAGGACAGGGTTCTTAAACGGGTCCAATTATGTGACCCGATTTTGCCCTCTGATTTACCAGACCAACCTAATTTCAATTTTGGTATGGCAGTTGGAATCGCAGGGGAGATATCTCCTGAAACCCTAGAAAAAATGCTGGATATTTGCGATCTCGTTCTCGTTGACATACAAGCCCTGATTAGGGTTTTTGATGAAATTGACGGAACCGTGAAGCTAGTTCAGCTAAAAGAAACTGGTTTCTCTCACTTGCTTCCTCGAATTGGATTTTTGAAAGCTTCTGCGGAGGAAGCACCATATGTGGATGTAGAGGAAGCTCGGAAATCTTGTTGTGTGGTGGTGACGAGTGGCGAAGATGGGTGTACGGTGTACTGGAAGGATAATGAGCTAAAAATTTCGCCTTTTTCAACTGTTCAGGTTGATCCCACCGGCGCCGGTGATAGTTTTCTAGCAGGGTTAGTTGCGGGGTTAGTTCAGGGACTGGCGGTTCCTGATGCTGCTTTGCTCGGAAACTTTTTTGGATCGTTGACCGTTGGTCAGGTTGGGTTGCCAGAATTTGATTCGAGGTTAATGCAGGTTGGTTTTTGCTTTATTATGGTTCACATTATATTTCATTGGTATGATTATGTGATTTTCGTCCCACGTGAATTGCAATCAGGATTTCAAGATTCTTTATTTCAATAATTAGCAACAAAGCTTCATAGTTGGAGTCTTTGGTTATGCTTTAGGTGTCCTTGTGCATAGAATAATTGAACATTTGAACATAATAACAACCAACTTTAGGCTAATTCTTTCTTTCTTTTTTTTTTTTTGGAATAGCAGCATAGCTTATCTTGGTTCACGATGTGCTTTGGTCATAATATGTCATTTTATAACAAAGTAGCAACATAGTTACTTTTGGTATGCAATGTACTTTTTGTCATTTTATACATAATAACAAATACTTTAGATCTTATTATGTAAGCCATAACATATATTACTTAAAATGGATGAAATGGTACATTGTTTGAATGTGAAGAAACGTACGTCCCAATAGGTTGCTATTGTGTGTGTATAACGGTATAACCATTTATGTTTAGAACATAAAATCATTTATATATGACAAGAATGTACATGAACTTAGTGAGCTTTAGAGATTTTTCACCTTTTGGAAGTTGCAATAGGCGGTTTTAGCTGAATCATGGCTTTGTGATATGCAATTGCCGCAATAAAACTCTTGGTGCGTGTGTTTGGATGGGTGTTAACGTGATGCAGTTTTGAGAAGAGAGACTTGGTTTTTTATTTAAAGTTTGAGTTAAAATTAATTAAAATTTTGGAAAAAAGCAGGTGAAGCATTGTAAGAAAATTTGATCATTGAAATAAATATTTAGTTACCTAACGATGCATATTTTAATTATGATTATTCAATCCCCAATGATCACTTTGAAACGCACATCCAAAAGGACCAAAACTCCCCATGATCATAGAAGAGACAGATCTAGATTCTAGGCTATAAACAGCATATCAACAATTGTTTAAACCACCTGAAGTTATCCGTCTATGGACACTCAAGATGATGGGAATTGTTCACTATAATTTAGAGTTCCTAAATTTGGACCTCCCCTTGCACATTGCCGAGGAAATTACTCGAGATTGGGTGACGAATTTAGGATTCAAACTCTATGGTGTGGGGTCCAACTTAGCTAGGGTGACAAGCGAACATGTTAGATGGGATGTTGACCTTGCAAGCTTGGATTACAAAAACCACTAATTAATATTTTTAAAAATAATTTATTATTAACAATGATCATCAAGCAAAAACTACTATTAAATTTTTTCTATTGTTTACAGTTAATTTTCATACATTAAAATATTATATACAATATCATCGAGTATATATTTTTTAATTCCTGATGCTTGGATCCATTTTGTTTCACCAAATGATATTTGTAAAAAATATTGGAAAATGAACATTGATTCATTAATTGATAACCCAAGTTAAACCAAAATGTGATGAATCAAACAAAATTAATCAATATAACATATATTATTATAAATTTATAACATATATCATCTGCAAAATCAAATTAATATAGAGCATCAAAGTTAAATTTATGCTAATTGAACTTCATTTAAAAAATCCTTGGGGTCCAAAGTAATTTTATATATAAATTAACAAAAACGTTTTCCAAAGCCAGTGGTTCCATTGACCCCCATCAGTGTAGCCTTGTCCCTGTAGAGACAAGTCAACTGGTATCTGAAGTTTCATCTCCCTAGGTGGCTGTTTCATGTTTGGAATAATAATAATAGAACTTTGACTCTGTGATTGAGGTCTTTTTTTTGTTGTTATTGGGAGATTAAGAGTGCTTTGTCAGTTTGTCTTGCTAGCTAATTGCTTTTAAGAGGATGGTATTCGGTTGTGATTGTCAAAAGCAATCGATGTGAATTGTAGTTCTGAGCAACAATGCATACATATGAACCGACATGATTGGTAAAAATGAGTTTGAACAAACAATGAACCAACATGGCCTGCTATGTTATAAAATAGCAACCCGATTGAGATTAGAAAAAGGGTTTGTGTTATAAAATAGCGGCACACTGCCCCCATGTAGGTTGCTAAGTTTATATATGACTTGAAGACATTATATGGTTGAAAATCATTCCATAAAGGTCATTTTTATCAGTAGTGATACCTTTTAGTGACATTTTACCAACGAAAAAAATACCTACATGGCTACATGGGACGGGTTTTGAAAGTAGAATCACTTGGGATGCATGAAACAGAAAAACTAAGTTAAGGGGCACATACTGAAAAGACTGCTATTATAGGACATACATTCTAGAAGAAAAACCAACTTGGCGGATCAGATGCTGAAGGTATAGGCTCCATGTTTGCAATTTGTAAACTAATATGATCGGCTTTTGACATCAAACAATGATATGTAGAATTGGATTCTCTTATTTTTGTGGTAGATGTAGCAGTGTATAACAAGATCGGCACACACATTATTGTCTTCAGGAAATACTTAAATTTCATGATTTTGTTAGTTTTGTCATGTCTATAACAAGATCGTACAAGTTAGTCATCACTAAGACCTTTGATTCTCCATGTTAGTTATTTAATCCTACCAAAATATTGTTTTACATAAGTCAGGACCAAGTTATATAGGCCCACAGGATTCTTTTAGTCCGAAGATATTTGGTTGGTAGCAATAGATTTATTTTATACTTGGACCTGAAACATTAACTATTGGCTTATATCCATCCATCTTGTTTCTTGTAGAAAGTGAAAGACGAGGTGCGCAGGAGGAAAATGCAGTGCGAGGAGCATGACGATGACTCTAGGTTTATAAAACCGAGGGGTCATGACCAGTTCATTGCGTCACTGAATGCTGCCAAAGTATTAACAAGAAGCCAGATATCTCCCGATGGATCAACAAATCCAGACCCCGGGGAGCAGATGTTATTTATTAATAATACAGTGTACGAAGAACCGATTAGGTCAGTTGACACGAAACCTTGACCCCTGTCATCTCTTAAGCCTTACAGTTGAAAATGTATTTTTATGAATAAGGGAGCAATCAAGTTTGTTTGTAGGGCGGTGGTTCATAAATGAAGCTTCTTTTAATCTTTGGTCTTTTGGCCTTAGAAGGGAGCAGTTAACAACACTCTCGTATGGTAATCGTGGAGCTGAAACATG